>CM076583.1:607654728-607974089 GCA_034641835.2 Pinus albicaulis
ATGCAATTATGTTAGTGAATTCGATAATTAAATCGAATAGAGAAAAATTAAACCATTGGAGTTAGAGACTCCTCAAATATCTAATGGATATATTACAATTCATTTGTAGAAAGGTTGAGCAAGGTATTTACAAAGCAAAGTGAAAATAGAAAATAATTTAATTAAATACCTTGAGATAGGCCTTGTTATATTAATAAAGGTGTTAATGGGTTATAAATGTATAGTCAAGAAGATATTGTTAATGAGAATTATAAAACAATATCAATTCCAGATTTACTTCAAAATAGGCAAGAATAGAATAATATAATCTTGCAATGGTTGAACATTTTGAGGTTACATATGTATACCTACTGAACATTTAATACAACAGGAAGATAGTATTGCTTGAGAAAAAAAAAAAATTTGAAATGTGGAGGTGTTACACTACCTAATGTTATTGGAATTATAAAACATTAAAATTAAATTAAAAATAAAAATATTTATTGAACAGGGAATATTAAATTTATAAAAATAATAATAATTATTATTATTTTTAAAATACTTAAAATATATATATATATAAAAAAATGCAAGAAAATATTTGTAGGTATCTTAATCCATATTTTTGGGAAGATTTAGAAATATGAAAATAAACACCAATGCCAATTTTTCTAAACAAGCAGATCAGTTTGAAACTCGTGGATTCTATGATATTTTTCTGATCAAGCAGATGAGTTGTAAACTGTTGTGACCATTCCGAATATGCACGAGTTTTTAAATTATTTGAATTTTTTAATATTAAATTATTTGAATTTTTTAATATATAATTAAATTAACGTTATTTTGATTTTTTCAATTTAAATACAGGTTTTTAAAATTAAGGTTATTTTGATTATATTGTAATTAGTAAAGTCATATAAATTAAATTGCTAGTGAACACCAATAAATATCTACATCTATTTATGATAAGCATCAAAGTACTTATTCTATGATACATTTCACATTGCTCATATTAAAAAGATAAAGTTTAGATAAATTATAATTTTATTATAAATTATTATTACTATTAAGAATCAATACATGAGCCAAAACATATATACATTTTAAAAATGATGTAACATTATTCTTAATCATGGAGATTCGCCACACTTCATTATGGAAATTATTAACTTAGAAATTGCCTCTACTTTATGATGGAATTTTTTAACTTGTAAATAAATCTTGTTATAATTTCATAGGTCAATACCATGACTTATCAATGTCACATGCCTAATATGATATGTGTTGATATGGAATTTTCTTTAATTAATAATTTTGAGATAAATTAATTAAATGAGCTTAACTAACTTGAAGATAAATCTTTAACCTTTGATTTGTGATTTTTCTTTTTTTCTGACAAAAATGATAAATATTTTTCATTAAGTTTGTACCCCATCACAACAAAAAACTAGGGGGGATTTACAATCAGATAAAAGAACAAAATATTTCAAAGGAGACGAGAGAGGAAATTCAAGTATTAAATCTAGACATTTGCTACTAATATACCTAGAGATAAAACAAAAATTATTGCTACTATATAATTTGCACTACTGTCCACATAGAATCCTTACATTTACTAGGGACTATCATAACTTATTTATGTGGGATGATGGACGTTTGTCCAAGGATCTGCAGGTGCACTATTGGTCATGCCACTACAACGAAAATACCCTCTAGCGGATGTTTTTGAGGAAGCCCTTATAAAATAGCCGTGATATCCATTTGTAGTGGAGGTCACTAGAGGAGGTTGTTGGGTGGAGGATTTTGACGATGTTTTTTTTGCGGCGTTTTTCTAATCATAACATGCACTAGCGCGTTTTATGAAAAACGCATCGGTGCGTACTATTAATTAGCACACTGAGACACTGTGCTCTTTGTACAAACCAGACTGGTGCGTCTCAGTACTCCAGCGCACTGGTGCCCTATGTACAAACTAGCCCAGTGCATCTCATAATTGAGTGCACCGAAAAGGGGTTAATTTAAAAAAATTACCGGCCGTAAAAAACATATTTTTTACTTGTTTAGTGCTCAAGAGCTCTCAAGCACTGATGTGATTTTTTATTTTCTGAGGCGCCCTGCCATCGGTGCTCCTAGTGCTTGTATTGCTGATGTCAATTATTCACTATGTGGATTTTGAATTTTCAAAAACAGTGGGAAAATTTGTCTTTTAATATTCCTCAGAAAAGATGCCTCTTCGATGCACAAATATGCAGGTAATATAATTGTTTCTCAATAACATAACCTTTTAGCAGATTAATTTGTCAAATTCACTTAAAATTTACCCTTTAAAAAAAAAAAATTATGTGCGGTTTGTTCGAGCCGTTCGGCTCGCACCCTTTACATTGTTGACTGTAAATTTACAGGCCACATCGTGAATGGTGTTAATGGAAACCACACCGAGTTTTGGTGTGATACCGAGAAAATGCACTCCATTGTAACACTAAAACAATGCGGCGTGTGTTAGTTGCCGACTGCACCGAGCATATATATATATATATATATATATATATATATATATATATATATATATATATATATATATATATATATATATATATATATATATATATATATATATATATATGTATCGATAAATGTTAGTTATGAATAAAGAGTATTAGTGCCTTTGCTCGTGTCAGGTGGTGCACTAACCAAACTAATTGCCCTGGGGTGGATAGTTTGCGAAACACACCGTACAAAAAAAAATTCTATTTGCGTGGGGCGTAAACTCTTTTCATGTGCACCGTGCATGGTGCGTGATAAATAAGTATGCACCAGTAGCAGTGAATTACTATTTTTTTGAGCGCACCGAGTGTTTTTTATTTTTATTTTCAATAAAAGTATATATAGATATATTTCATTTAATAAAAAAATGTATTTGATATGTGAATCATTCAGCGACGTAAACGGAGAGAGAAAAGTGAACAACACGAGCATATGGAGGACCTTTATAACATGATTCAGCTATGGGAGGCATGAGAGAGGGAGAGAATTTTGTACCCTCGCCCTATTATGACACCCACCCAGTTGCTCTTAAGGGAGGTAGGTCTCCTCAAGTTCTACGAGGAAGCTATATCCCTGAAGGGGCACAATGGCTTGTTGGGACAACTGATCTACAGGTGGGATACCCGCCGACAGGCTTTCCAGCTCGGTCCTAGCTAATGGTTCAAGCCCACTAAGGAGGACATCTATTTTATTACTGGCCTATCTAGGAGAAGGTGGGATTTTCCCCAGTTCCCATATGTCCCTGTTGGTTATGCAGCAGGGAGTCAATTGGCGTACTCCAATAGATACATTAGGGATGATATACTTTTTCCTATATATTTTCAAGTGCCCGGCAGTTATTTATGCATTGCTTCATTTGGTCCAGAGGATGTGAGGTGCCTCTCACTATTACTCACCATCATTACACACTATACTAGTGACAGAAAACACATTAGTTGCCCACTTTTATTCTATGTTGTTTCTTTATTCCAAATACCACAACTTGTGAGATGGTCTGCCATTTTTTGCAACAGTTTTATATAGCATTAGATAGATGTTGTTCTCAGGCACGTGGGAGGTTGAATTTCCCTTTTTCTTTATATTTGTTTTGTTTATTTTTTGAGAGGTTTTCAGAGACGAGGCCTACTTTTTTTCAGTAGCCTCGTAGTCCAATGTTGCATGTACATATGGAGATGTGGGGATATATGATGCCCAAGAGGGGCCTCTCTGAAAATTCGGCTAGGATATCCAGTGATGCACTGGAGTTTATAGCCAGTGCTAATGATCAATCATTCGTGATGATGGCGTGTCCGTACCCAGGTTTGGATTGGCGAGGGTGTACCAACATCCTCTTCACACAGGATGAGCCACCGGATGCTAGAGGTAATATTAGTGTTTTATTTAAATTAATATAGTTTCATTTTATTGTCTTAATTAATTAATTAGAATAAAATTTATTCTAACACATTCTTAATTAAATTGTTTTATTAAATTATTTAATGAAAATTTATAATTATTGTTATGTACTATATATTTTGTAGATGTTTTCGCATTCATTAGGGACATGATTCCACCCCCATCGGATGATTCAGGTGTATATCATGACAAGGAGATGGTGGAGGCAACAAATTAGGGTGACTAACTTGATCCTCAGGTGCAGATACCTGCAGGGATGCAGCGTAGGGTGGACATCCGATTCGAGATGGAGTTGGGCGACCAACTATATCGACTCCTGGATGATGAGGGAGTCTGCCCTACTACGATCAGAGAGATCCAGGCTAATTGTAGACTCACAGAGCTATGGAAAGACATGCCCTGCGATATGATGACCCTTATGCATCATATTTTTGGAGCTTCTAGAGTACCGGCAGGTAGGAGGGATACACTTTGTGGAGATGCATGATAGAGAAACTCCTCTGATGATCATGATCATGAGGGGAGTGATCATCATTCTAGTACTACACCTCCTCCCCCTTCACCTCGCGCCGAAGATGAGCAGCCATCATAGAGTCCTGATCAGTAGGCATATTCTGAGAAGTCTACACCATCTTAGCAGGCACCTAGTCCTGAGCAGACATGACCATCAACCGAGCAGGAATATGATCCTGAGCAGGCATCATCCAGCGAGAAGGTTGCACCATCGGCGACTCATCAGCGGGCACCTCCTGAGAAGAATGCGCCGTTAATCAACAAGCACCTTCTAGGTGGACTGCACCATCTGATCAGTAGGCACCTCCAGAGCAGGCATGTCATCCATCTGAGCATGAGGTTGCATCATCGACTGAGCAAGCCTTCACTAGTACTAGTTATAGTATTGATGTACAGTACCACCAGATATTTGACATTTATATGTAGTTCTATTGAAGTTGTATATTTTTGACATTATATATGTGTGTGTGTGTGTGTGTGTGTGTGTGTATCGTGCATGTATTTTATGTTCATGTTGATGTACTTAATTTACATGTTCATGTTCATCATGATGTGTATAACGTTAGGTCATGTTACATATGCTCATTTAATGTCCTTGCAAATAGATGTGTATGTGATAATATTTATTTGACATGATATGTATATTTGATGTTTTTGTTGTGATGATGTTATACAATGTTTGTGTTTTGTTAGATGATCATGATCACAATGATTAGATGATGTTAGCGAATTTCAATGTGTATTTTCGAATATGACGTTTGTAGGATGGTTATCATGATCGTGATGTTTATTTTTAATATTAAATCATGATATTTATTAAATATTATGTATTGGTAATTTTGATTGTATGTAAAATAGTAAAATTGTAATTGTAATTGTAATTGTATTATGAAATTGTAAAATTGTAATTGTAATTGTATGCATCGCGATTTAAGTTGTAATTGTATGTAAAATTGTAAAATTGTAATTGTAATTGTATATAAAATATTTCTAAAATTGTAATTGTATTGTGAAATGATTGTAATTGTATTGTGAAATTGTAAAATTGTAAAATTATAAATTAATTGTCAATTTTGAACCATAATTACCGTAAGTAAAATATATATCTTACATTTTGTTAAATTACCATAGTTGTGAAATTGTAAATTTTTATGAATATAAATAACTGTAAAATAAAAAATCTAGAATAATAAGATTTTTTGTAACATGATAAAGTATAGAAAATAATGAAAATAAATTCATCTTTAGAATTATCATTATTTTATTATGATCTTACATACCAAAAATAACAGTATACATTATTACATTTTTTTTAATTTTGAAGATATAATTCACACACATTTAAAGCAATCAATTAGTTGTATTATTTGAGGAATTGGCATAAAAAAAGAACTTGATATAGTGCATTGTTTTTGAGATCAACATAATTACATTGTTTTCGAGATCAACACAATGCAAACCAATTAAATCAAAATACATATTATAATGTTTCGAAAAAAAGAGTCTTATTTATAAGGTTAAGTCCTCTTCTTTATAAAAACCCATCTTAAATAGTATAAATGATGAAATAACACATGTACCATATCACTCTGTATTCTCGTGATCACCCTAATTATCTTCTAGCTTGCTTGGCATGATAACACTATTGTTCTCAAAAATATGTTTTGATCTAGGGTCATGTCTCAATATGAACCACCAATCCCTATCCAACACATCTGGGTAAAAAAACACCTGGTTGCAGTGTTTGGGGAAAACATAGGGCTCCTTAGCTTCATCATACATATTTTTAGAGTTGATACATATCAGTCTACTATCACGATCTTCCTTTACATTATACTGATCAAAGGTGTCCCACCACTTGCACCTAAAAATAACACATTGGAAAGAAGAAAAGTCTAGTTCAATGATCTCTTGTATCTTTCTGACGTAACCTAACATCCCTTGTACTAGGTTTCAATCATGGTGGCTAGATCGACTAGATTGATCAAAATCGACTTCCACTCCACAGTTTTGTTTCATGTGTCCATCATTGGCATTTTATGTGTGAAAATGGTGTCCATATGCCCACATATATGGGAACAAATGCACCTGTAAAAAAATTAAAAAGTTATAGTGTCATGTGTCTAATAACCCAACTGTTAAAATATGAAATATAGATGTTACATTTCAAAGGTGCATTATTAAGTTTAAAATGTACATAAATATATTATTACCGAGTTGATGCACCCAATCCCTACGTTTATCGCATCCTCTTCAGCACGTGGGTAACGACCGGTGCACCGTATTTCTCTTTGACTTGGTCAAAAACCCAACTATTGGGATATATAATTGGAATATTTTCTTTTAAATGATTGGGATAAGGCACACTTCTACCATTCAACCATCTGAATTCTTTCCTGTCACTGTCCCATTTCATCCTCTTTTTTTCGTACAATGTGACCCACGGATGTGTCACTTCAAAATTGTAAAGAACATATTTATTGATTTATTCAATTTCTCTATTCGCTGATGAAATCAAATTGACATATAGTACACATGAGATTAAAATACACATTATATCGAAGTTCAACGTGAATATTTACTTTTTGTAAATTTGAAAAATCATAAGTCGCTTACTCTTTATCAAGTGCCTTTTTCCATTTATTTGGAGAACCTCCCCTTCTCTTTTGTCTTCATCCCTTTCATTGTCCCAAATTACCACACTTGGTCTATTTTTTATCTGCTTGATGTACTCACTGGCATAATAGAAAGAATCATACGATATGTACCCCTCTGCCATAGACCCCTCGGGTTTTTCCCTTTTTGGAATAAAACCTTTCAATTTATTCATATACCTTTCTAAGAAGAACATCCAACAACAAGAAACCACCACAACTAATTCAACCTCATCTACTAGGTGGATTAGAAGATGAACCTACAAGTCCATGAAACTAGTCGATAGTTCCTTCTCAAACATACAAACAATCTCAACTATCTCTTGACGCCATTGTGGAATGCTAGCAACATGAATCTCCTTTGACGTGATCCAACGTACAAATGAAGATAATTTAGATATGGCACATCCTAGGTCTTGCGGGAAGTCATGATTCACACACCCACGCATGAAAAAAGGATAATGACACTGCAAAGCTATAAGCACATGTAATAATATACAAAATTAATTATGTTTTATGATCCATGCATGGGATAAAATTTATTAATATAAAAAATAATAAAATCATTCTTTTGAAATTATACGTACTCTTAGAAGATTCAAATGGTCGTGCAATTTCAACCCCAACAAATGGTCTCCCATGGTGAAGCAGTGCCGTAGTGAAGAACCATATGAAGATGGCACCCTCACACCCATTATAACTTCCTTTTCCAAAGAAAGATCATCTTATTTTAAAATCCATGGGAAATCACCTTCTTTGAAATACAAATTAGAGGGACCATCCTCTGATCATGTATTTTCTAATTGTTTTGGCCAATGTTTCTTTTTAGTTTTTGATGTAATAAGATATTTCCTAACAGCTAATGTGTCAATTTTTTTTTATGATATGTGCCTCCATAAATAAGATGAAACATTTATAAATATATGCATGGGATCTAATAAGTGGGTAATCTTAAGATGCTCCAAATATGGGAGGTTATAAAGATAGATTTCCTTTTCATCCCAAAGGGAAATTTCTCAACATAGATGTCGAAGAATTCTGGGTCATCGGACATAGGCTCCCCATTCAAATCAAACATTTCTATGAATTCCTTCGCCTTCTCTCTCTCATATGCTCTAAGCCATTCAACTGATTTCGTTATTGCAGACCTTTGGGTTCTCTCTCATTTACAATTGAAATCGGATGTTTCTCTTCTATAAGGGTGTTATTATGAGAGGAATAACCTGGAACAATCATACACTGGATATCGTAGGTCGTTGGACCATCTAGCTTTCAGAGAAGGTCCACAACATTTACATCCATAATACCCTTTTGTTACAAGACCTATGAAATTATTGTATACAATATGTAGGACACGTTAAATAATATCATGAATATTAGAACAATTACAACAAATTAAATAATTAATATGCGAAATAATATTGTTATGTATATAAAAAAATAAATAAGCATGTAATTTACCAGAGCAAACTCCTAATCCTAGATAATCATGTGTCATGTAAGCACATATGCCATAAAATGTAAAACTCCTCTCTGCTATGATGGGTCTTGATGCATCATATACATTTATCCCATCCCATAATTCCTTCAATTCATCTACCAGTGGTTGTAAGTAGACATCCATATTCTTAATTTTTCTTCTACCAGGGTGATCCAAAATCTTTTGCTTTGAGATGGATTAAAGAATTACATGTAAAATTGCATCTTAACCATGAAACTTAAAAGGCATGAACATAAGAATAGATAAGCACATAAAATCATGCAAAGAATACAAGAAATTGATATTTAACTTCATCCAGGAGGGACTACATCTCCGGGTCCTTCCCTATCAATGGGGAGGCCCTCTTTCGTTAAGTGGCAAATAAAATGAAAGTACAAGAATAAATGCAAAATTACACCCTTATACCTCCATAGCTAAAAGTGCCCAAAAATTGGAGACCTCTGATGAAGAAACAAACAACATTTTTGAACTCATGTTGCCGAGAGGTGCATAATCCATATAAAATTTTCCTAATTCTGATGTTGGACAAATCTGGGCCCTCTGTAAATGAGCTCAGTTTATGGTTCCGCCCCCCTCCTGCAAGTCGCTCAGGGTTCCACTCTACCTTGATAAGATTGCCACTCCATGTCTGCTTTGGCCCACTTCGAAATTTAATGGTTTAAATAATGAAGGCTCGACAAACTCCCTAAGGGAGCCGCTAGCTAAGTTGGTTGAGATCCATGTATTGAGGGAGGGGGTTGGGTGGCCAAACCCCACCCCATCTATAAAATGACGATATTTATTTTTATTAAACCACAACATAGTTTTTTATGGTAGGTTGGGGGGTTCGAACTCGCATTGGGCGGCCCGCCCCATAACTCCTGCCAGCAATGAATGTGGTGTGGGTAGGGGCATCGAGGTTGGCACATCGCACCCCTCCCGTATTAATGGGACTGTTACCATAGTTTTGGGGGCGGTGGGATCATGGCTGCCGACCCCCCACCCCCCCTTTTTTAATATGTATTTGTTGGACCGTTGGGATAGGGCGGGGGTCACGACTTGCGTGCCCCCTTTTTTCAATATTTTTTTATTGTTATAACAAACCAAGTCATTTTTAAAAATTATGGTTTTGACCGTAGGAGTGATTTTAATGGTCCCACAAATTTTCCCGGAATCTGGCTGGAGCTGGCGAAAATCTGGTGGCTATATTTCATTCAAATTGTGTCCTTCTTAACCTGCAATTTCACCCCGGTCAACCCAGAACTTTGACTGCTTCTAACTTCTCCATACAGACTCAGAATTGAGTGACGTCTGCGTTGTTTGAATCAGAAAGACGAGACCTTCAAGTTGCCACATTTCTAACACTTTTAGTTTTGAGCCTTTGTACTTAATCCACTTGTACTTGGACCTGTAAAATCCTCCTCGTTCATTCCTCCCCAATGAGGAGCTTTTGGACCACCAAAATCATTAACGGACTCAGCACATTGTTTTTCCATTCAAAACCACACTTCAAATCACCTGCACACAAGTCTGGTACAACATTTGCAACCATGTACCACACATGAATCAACAACCCTCCACTTGCCATGAGTTTATAGCACACACTCATTAGGAAAGGATTACATAATAGAAACCAATACCTCAACTATTCATAAGAAAATGCCTAAAATATAATCGTTGCATTTCAAATAGATGGAACACATCATCAATTTTACATTTATTTGAAACACATGATTTACAAATGTGGCCATAACAATAATGCCTCTAAAAAACCATATTTTAGTTAATAAAGTAAATGGGTCATTTCCATGTGGTGGATTTTCCTATGGAATAGATTCGAGGACTAGACTCTTCATGTGTGCTTTTTGTTCTTGACATGTTTGATGTGCAAGTTTCTGGGGTTCATCCTGGTTGTGATTATTCTTCTTCCTCTATATTTTCTGTATCATCCTGGAACACCTTCCCCTGGTGTTCCTCCGATAAGTGTTCATGGAACCCTCACTATCGTTGAACTGTGAGGAAGTGAATTCATTATCTATTGCTGGTTGGTCACTAGCTGCATTGGAGCTTTCTACCACTTCCTTCCTGGTGTATCCAAGCCTTGCATGACGTGGAAATTCCTTGACTTAAATGGGGTTTACAATGCCTTGGCCATTCATGCTGAGGCCCTTTCCTTGATGCCCCATTTTATTTAGCAGTTGGGATCTGATCCCCGTAGTATGTTTTTCAAAAACAGTGAAATCATCATCATGAAAGTACATGAAATTGAAGGGTTGATTTTTACCTCGTGTTGACTATGTCGTAAATTTTCCAAGGCCTCATCCTTAGCTTGTAACTGGTGTAGTAACCTTTGTTTTTCTTCATTCGCTTCCTATAGGAGCCTTCTTAGCTCAATATTCTCTACTTGGATTCTTTGGTTGATCTCCTCAAGTTCTTGAAGCCCTACCGCTGGGAGTGTCCTTTTCATATTTGGTACCATGTGTGTTGAAATTTTTTTTTCGTCGCCTGAATCAAAACCCATCTCTATGGGTTCTCTTGTTGTGATCCAAAAGGCTGCAAGCTTCATTTCATCACTGGAATCAGACCCCGAGTCAATTGTTATACCTCGCGAAAATCTTGTAGCTGTGACCTTCTCATATTCCTCTGATTCAAAATCTTGGTTTTGCTACATGGTGGTAGCAATCTTCTACTTCCCCTTTTTTTCATTCCTCTCGGGTCTCAACTCAGGTTGTAGCTTCCAAAAACTTTCCTCATCATGTCCCTCCTTCTCACAATGTGTACAAGAGGGATTTTCTCCCCTTCTCTTAGCTGTTGCATTTCTTTTTGGGTGGTCATTTTGTTCATGCATTCCCAAACTTTCTAAATCCATGCCCTTCACACTAGCCTCATTGATGGTAGAAGGCTCAAACAATAATAATGAATGTATTATGTAATTATGCAAAGAACCAATATACTTAGTTACAACCTCTAGTGATTCTAATGGAATGCCCAAATTTAATGCTTGTTTTCTAAATTCTCTAGTGAAGTCTTGTACATTTTGATCTCTTCTTTGCCTTAGGTGTAGCCATTCCATTAATTCATTTTTCTTATAACCCAAAGGGTAAAATTGGTTTCTCAATGTGGAAACAAAATTTTACCTTGAGGAGAGAAGGTTGCCCAAATTTTGGCTTCCTTTCAATTTTATCTCCCACCAGACAAGAGCGGCATCATTCCGTCGAAGACAAGCCAACTGGATATTTTCCTTGTCCTCCTTGATCTACTGAATCCTATAATAGAATTCAATCTGCCTAACCTAGTTGTTAAGATTTTTTGCATTACTTTCACCATTATACATGGGAATATCAAATTTGTCATCTAATTTAAATAAATGTTTCTTAGATGCATTTCCTGAATTCCTATGATGATGGTGACAAGAGGAAGAAGAGCTTTCACTCGCGAAAGGAGAAGGAGGTGGATCTCCTCCATCATCTCCATGTGCTAAAACTCATCCTTCTGAAGCATTCTCCCCTACTTTCTCTAGTTTCTCAAGCCTTCAGAACAACTTCTTGACCTAATCTACCCTGGTGTAGAATGTGTTGTGGAAGTTTAACTCCTCCTCATTTCTAACGTCGTCATCCATGTTTTTTCTTAGATGTGCACATACTGCTTCGGGATCAAAAGACATTAGTTTCCCTTTTCCTCTTCATAACTTGTTTCTAGTTAGTATACAAACATGCAATTCACATCTATAAATACCTGCTCTGATACCACTTGATCCAAAATATTTTTGAGATGGATTAAAGAATTACATGTAAAATTACATCTTAACCATGAAACTTAAAAGGCATGAACATAAGAAGAGAAAAGAACATAAAATCATGCAAAGAAGACAAGAAATTGATATCGGAGTTTTTCCAGGAGGGACTACATCTCCGGGCCCTGCTCAATCACTAGGGAGGCCCTCTTTCATTAAGTGGAAAATAAAATGTAAGTACAAACATCAATGCAAAATTACACCCTTATACCTCCATAGCTAAAAGTGCCTGAAAATTGGAGACCTATGATGAAGAAACAGATAGTATTGGTGAACTTGTGTCGCCGAGAGGTGCAGAATCCATATTAAATTTGCCTGATTACGATTCCGGAAAAATCTGGGTCCTCTCGAAATGAGCTCAGTTCATGGTTCTGCCCCCCTTTGGCAAGGCGCTCATGGTTCCACTCTGCCTTGGTAAGCATGCTGCTCCAGGTCTTCCTAGGTGCACTTACAAATTGAATGGTTTAAATAATGAAGGTCGTGTGGACTCCCTAAGGGAGTCGCTAGTCATGTTGGTTGAGATCCAAGTGTTGAGGGAAGGGGTCGGGTGGTCAAACCCCAACCCCTCCATAAAAAGGTGACATTTGTTTTTATTGAACCACATCATAGTTTTTTTATGGTAGGTTGGGGGGTTTGGATCCGCATTGGGTGGCCCATCACATAACTCCCGCCGACAATGAATCTGGAGTAGGTAGGGGCGGCGGGGTTGGCAGCATGCGCCCCTCCTATATTAATGGGACCATTACCACAGTTTTGGGGGAGGCAGGGTCATGGTCGCCAACCCCTATTTTTTTAATATATTTGTTGGACCATTGGGGTAGGGTGGGGGTCATGACCCACTTGCCCCCCTTTTTTATATATTTCTTTTATTCTTATAGCAAACCAAGTCATTTTTTAAAAATTTCGACCGTAGGAGTGATTTTAACAGTCCCACAAATTCGGCCGGAATCTGGCTGGAGCTGGTCAAAATCCAGTGGCCGGATTTCATTCAAATTGTGTCTTCCTTAAACTTCCATGTCACCCCAGTCAACCCATAACTTTAATTTCTTCTAACTTCTCCATACTAACTCAAAATTTAGGGTCATCTACGTCATTGGAATAAAAAATAAGTGATCTTCAACTTGACACTAAGTTTGCCATATTTTTGACACTTTGATTTCTGAGCCTTTGTACTTAAGCCACTTGTACTTGGACCTGTATGATCCTCTTGGATCTCAAGGACTATGAGAGCCAACATAATATGTTTATTCTTCACGGAAAACCATGGGGGGATATTGTTATTGATCACTGCTACATGGAAAACATAATACTTGGTGTTGTAGAGGGAATATGGGTTGACACCATCTATGGCTATGCTGAGTTGTAGACTTTGTACTTCATCCTTAAATTTTTTGGGCCATGTATCCTCTATTTGTTTCATGGCTATTGAATCTGTTTAGATTTTCATAACTCCCCACTAACTTCTGTGTGAGGCATGCCATCCCTGCAACATAGCTAATTATTTCCAACCAAATATCCTTTGAATCCTTGGGATTATAGGCATCTGCCTCAATATCTTAAAAGGAGGACCACGTGATTCACCATTCTTTTTTTTATTTACCATACCTGTCATGTCCACATTTCAGACATATCTCTTTGTCTGCATATTCTTCGCTATATATAATACAATCATTTGGACATGTATGATATGATATGTACTCAACACCCAATATTTCAACATTTATTTGCCTCTTTGCAGCTACCTGGCAAGGCATTATCACTCAGAAGAACCTTATATTTTAATAAGTTGTAGTTGGTCATGGAAAATATTAAATGTACATTAATGCCAATAATTATTAACATTCATAAAATTTACCATTTGTAATGTTGATTGTGTGACAAGATTTCTCAAAATATAAGGGACTTGATGGTCAATTACCTCAAAATTTCCGAGAAACATGCATTCGACAAGCCAAAATTTGCCTTCAAGTTGCAGAGTAACATCATTGTCCCCAACTCGGTATAATTTTACTAGCCGCGAGGTCTAAAGAGAGGGGTTGTGAAAGCAAATTTAAGGCTTTCGAAAAAGGTTTCAGCGATATGAGCATCATCCCCTATCTGATCATCATTCTGGAACGCATCTAACAACATTGTCTTCGTGGCCATCGTATCTCTTAAGTAATCATCCATACCAACCTCTATTTGATTGCCTCCATTGCAAACTTTTGAAGAACTACTATTGCTATAGTCATTCCTAATTGGTGAATCTAGATGTAGTGGGAATTAAATAGGTGGTTGATTCGCCCATTATTGGTATCATTCCTCTCCAAGTTTTTTTTCTTAATTCAACCTTCTCTTGATTGACATTGTCATGGGATGAAATGAAATATGGTAGGTAGGTCAGTCAACATCACTAGAATCCTAATAATTTTTAAAAATATATTGGAACATGATTAGTACAAAATCGATGATATCAATTAGTAAGCACATCAATGCATGATTAATTGGTTTGATGTTTAAATAATTACATTATACCAAACAATTATTTTACCATCATTGTCCCAAGATTGTGTCTACAAGATGGCATGTTATAATTGGCAGGGTGAAGCGGATGTCCATTTTCATCTACCAACCGCACCTTGCGGTATGCTTCTCCTGATAAGAGCTTCTAAAGTTTTGGAAATGTTTGAATATCTCTGCATCTGAACGTGATTCTTAATCTGCATGAACCTGCAAATTTGTATACATTAATTTTATTCATCTAATTGACATGGATAAAAAAATTAATTTAATTAGATAACGGAAATTTAAATAAAATCTAAAGTAATTAAGTCTTGAGATGGACAGGGAGAACTCCGCGATGGACTTTGAAAAATATTATGGAACGAGCTCGATTTTGAAGAATTTTCCATTTGATATAATTATGAGATTTTCTCCGTGGATTTGAGCAAAATCAACAATAAATTTTGGTGTACATACCTAAAAGTAATTTCAGTGCCTTAAGAAACGAATTATTATTATCGGTTCTAATGTACTGTTAACTGCACTGGTGTGGTTTTATTAATGGATGCACCAGTGCTGTTAGTTAACAAACACACCGAATATCGGGAAAAAAAGCGCAACTTTATTTTTTTGAAGTGAAAAAAAGCGGTAAATTGAAAAATGGGCGACCAATGATTTTCAGAAATCTAATTTCATAAAAAAGTTCTTTAAATAGTAAAAGTTGTTCATTATTTCATTATTTTTGCAAAACTTTCAGCGAGGGATTTGCACGAGAAACATACCTAGAGCACGAGAGCACAGTGGAGCAGAAAAATACTTTCGAACAACAACACTATTCAGAGAATCAGAATTTAAAACATCTGGTGATTCACACAAAAACCTTGTAGTATAGTAAAATTGTTAAATTTTACTGTAATAATTATTTTTTTATAGTTTATGTTAGATTTAATACATGCATGGTAAAAAATTTAAATTTTACTGTGCATTTTACTAATAAAATATTTTGCAATCTCTATTCCTATTTACATTTAATTAAAATTCAGAAAAAAAAAAAAAAAAAAAAAACAAAACAAAACAAAAAAATCCATTTTTACATTAAACCCTTGCTTCTTCTTGTTTATGTGACTTCACAATTAGGGCTTTTCATTTTAGATTTATAATATTTCTATTACTATATATATAGGCGTATGACATCTAACCCATGAGACCGATTGTAGAGTCAGATCCCAATCCATGTTGGCCCTTGCACGACTTTTTTAAAAACAACTTTTTTAAATCAGTGTGCACCATTTAAGATAGTGCATCGGTGCATGATTGTAGTATAGCACACTGGGCGTGTACTCCAAAAAACATTATTTGATAATTTTTTTTATTAATTTATATTTATGTTAATTGGTGCTCCAGTATCAATATAACGCACCGAGTCTACTTGTTGACAAAGAGCATCATACTGTGTTTTTATTGTATTGGCAGTGCGTTTATAAGAACCTACTACACGGTGTTGGGTGTGTAAGTTGTGAAAGGCGCACTGTTTTCTTGATTTTTTTAATTTTTTTAACCTGAAAAGCATGTGATTTATGTATAAATATATAATGAATAGTACATTTTTCATATTGATAAAGAAATGACTGACAAGAGTTCAAGTAGCAAAAATAATGATAGCACATCCAGAAAAAACAAAAAAGGAAAATTCTTTGTAAATTATTTACAAAAGTTATTATTTTCGAACTATGTCCAAGTTTAACTAATATGTATTATTTAGTGTATCATGCAGAGCCACAAAATGACGAAGCTTGATAATATTACTTATGATCTAAGATGAGAAGAGTGTAAAACCTTGATGGAAAAATTGCAAAAGGACAAATCAGGTGAATGAAAAAATACTATCTATCCAATACGAGTTTCTTTTTTGAATTTTCATTAATAATATAATTAAAAATATTAGATAAAATGTTTCAAACAATCCATTAATTTAGATACGTTTAATGTTCTATAGGGACCAACAACAAAGAAAAGGAATGTTGTTCTAAGAAAAGAAAAAAAATAGAAGATGCAAATGAAAATGAATTTCTCCTTAGCTCATTTGGAGTGGTGCTGGAGGTTAATGAAAGGGGGAAAAGCTGTTACAAAACTTTGAGGGATCTAGTGGAACTAATGTATAGATGTTCTTTCCACTTACAATACAAAGATAAATCAAATGATTCCAAGAACCAAAATTTATTTAAACTACAAGATGAGTTTATAGAGAATTTGTCAATGAGACATGCTAGAATTTTAATAGAAAGAACGTACAACCAAAAAAATAAGGATTTAAAAATTAATATTCCTTTAAATGTTTTTATAGAATTAAATGTATATATTACTCGAAAGCAATCATTTATAGATATCACTTTTGTTATATTTACTTTTCATATATCAAATTAAAAATTAAATAGTTTATTGTCATGTTACATTTATATTTACTTTTCATATATCAATATAAAAATTAAAGTTTATTGTTATGTTACATTTTCAGGAAGATTATGAAAATCTCAAAGGATGAATGAGCTGATATCAGAAATATGCTAGTAGAAATGTCCAAAAAGATGTACAAGGAGATGGTCAAATAAATGGACATAATTGCATCGCACGAGGAGCCATCTCAATAATGACGTGCTTTAATTGTAATATGTAATCATTGAATTTTTTGATTAGGTACAATAAATAAAAAATTTAACATTAAATATTAATTTTAAAGTATTTTCTTGCAAAAAGAAAGAAAATAAAATGGAACCCATTTAGCACATAAAGCAAGATGACAAGGACGAAAAGGGTTGATATCTATGTTTGTGAGGAATTGTTACTTCCTTATAACAACTTAACTAGATTTCATTTTTGTATATTTTAAGTTGTTTTACAACAATCATCATTGAATGTATTCAAACAGGTGCTAACATACAAAGAAGAACCATCAAAATAATTGATTGACATTGGTTTAAATATGGAATTTCAAGTATATGTTGGCATATAAGAAATTAATTATGGAATTTGTAAGCATCTATCTTGTTTTACTTAGCTTTGTATATAATTACTAGAACAAAAAAATCTTTTATATTAAATCTACAATTTGTTATGGGGTATAAAACTTTTAGAAAACAAAGTATGAAACTGTGCCAACAAATGAATTGTTGAAAGATGACATGAAATTTGGTTTTGAAAGAATGTATATAGTTCACGATTTAATTCTTGCTATGGTGCATTTCTTTTCGATTTACATTGATGTATATTATTTAATATTGAAATTTTCATTATTCTCACCAATGTATATACACTCATTACACTTTACTTTTATGTTTGTAGATGGAACTTAAAGAACAAGAAAACAATCAACACAATGAAAAAAAATTCCTGCAAATAACCCAAGTCATGGAAGTAGCTCGAGGAGTGACAACAATTCCAATGAGGAATGATGATAAATATGTTTGGACATCAAAGGAAGGCATTGTATTTTTTGAAATATTTGTCTGTGAAATCAGGCATTTTGTTTAATGTAATGGACATAGTGTGCCAATTGAAAGACAAAGGGATACCAATAACTATCCCATTTTGTATGATAGAGTGTATTATATATATATATATATACCTTTCAATTTATTCTATTGCATTCTCCATTGTCGTTGTGAAATGTTACACCACTGATTAAATATTATATTCAAGAGATGAGAAATATGATGATGTGATATAACAAATTCCCAAACGTCAGATTCAAATCCAATAATAAAAATTTAGTTGATATGAATAATGTTATAAGATATGTGTTGAATTTTGATGAATAATGAATTTAAAAAATCACAAAAATTTCACTATCATAGGTCGATGTTTCTAAAACTGAACATCAGTGTGTGTTAGTTACTGCGCACCCATGCTTTTGTATGATATTGCGGACCGGTGCGTTTCTACAACCTATGGGCACTGCACCAAATACCAATACCAATTAGAACGCCTGGTGCACTTTGTCTGTCCATTGAAGGGTGAGGATAGAGGTTGCAGTGGGTTGGGCCGACATAATTCTTGCCAAAGGGAGAAATTGTATGTATTTCCATTGTGGCAGAGACACTGAGCCTTCGTAGGGGACTAGGAGCGCCCTAGAAGAGAGAAAGAAAAATATAGGAGAAGCTTCATCTACCAACACTTTGTGGTAAGACACATTAAAATATAAGCAATATTGAGAGAAATGAAGGATAATTCTACGAAGAGAGACTAATTATGAGAGTTGAAAGTGTGACCCAAGAGCTTCTATTGTGCATATTCTTCTTTCCTATAACTACTTCTATGTGTTTCCATGACTTCCTAGAGAGAAATTGAATGAACTTGTATGTCAATACAATATCAATAATTTCCACCTAGAATTTGTTCCTACGATAGATTGACACCACAAGCTCTTTCTCCTGTGAATTGAGCTGACAATTACCATGAAATGGGAGGAGAATAGAGAACTAAAAAGGCCATGAATTTCCTTGATTTTTCGATAGGATAACTGATGCCAAGGGACTTCACAACTTCAGGGTGAAAAAGCTCAACACCATCCCTCCTCAAATATTGTTAGCAAACCTACCGCCCTTCACTCTGATTTATGTTGATATTTTCTAGTTCTTATGCCATGGAGATGAGGTCAGCCTCCATGAATTCTAGATCAAAGTCTAAATTTTCCCACACAAGAGGAGATGGAATTGTAGCTAAATCCATAGGATTATCCAAAAAAAATCGCATATTACATGGTACATGGATGAATTCTGGAGAAAAGAGGAGTCCTATGCCAATCTGTGATGCATGTTGAACATAAATGACCTTAAGGAAAACATCTATGGAGCCTATCACTACCTGTGATATGTCTTGCCAAGATTGCCACATGTTAATTCTTAGAATGTGGTATGAATTTTCCATTTTCAATTCCTTATTAAAGGGATCAACCTCATTCTTAATGATTTGCAAATTATCCACTTTGTTCTGATCTAAATTCAATACTTCAATTTTATTTTAATGGAAGAGGATATAGACATTATATGAATTTTTCATGGGATTACATTCTAGATTATGACACCATTAACCTCACATTTCCCTTCTTCTAGATGGCAGGCTTGGTTGGCTTGGGCATATGCCTCTATTTTTTTCCACGAAGGATATGGAAAAAGGACTTGTGAGAGAAAAATTCCAATATGCAGTTGATTCTTTTAAGGAGGGGCATAGTAATATTGTTCTTAGGAAGGGAGCCTATGATGAGATAGTGGATTGTGATGAGAGAGTTCCCTATAATTAAAATGGAAGAGATGTCATGTTCCATGTCCCACTAAAGGATCATGAAGCGACCATACATCTTTTCTAGATTGTTCGATCATTGTCTCAAGGCCAAAGTGAACTTGGTTTCTGGATATCCATCGGGATTTATTAAAATCCCTACCCCTCCTACCACCCCTGGATTCATTTTAGAGGCATCATCAAATAAAATGATCCATTTCCTCTATTGGGTTTTCCAATATTTAAATTCAACGTCATTAAGGTGAAGTTTCCACCTATCATAGGCTGAAGAATAGGAAGGAGAAGAGAGAGGAATCTTAGTTATAAAAAAATCCATCCAATGGATTTCTTGTTCATCTAGAAGTGGATCTCGTTCCTTTAATTTCTCCCTATTAGTCTCCACAACTAAGGAAAGAGATTTAGCTATTGTGGTCCAGGGAGAGATTGAATGACTTTTGAATATTATATTATTTCGAGAGAGTGAAATTTTCCAACATACAAACTTTGATAGAGAGGTATAGATCCATTTAAATATAGATATGCCAGAGAAGGATCCAATATACAATTTGTGTTAATTTATAATGATGCCAGAGATATCATTGGGAATGTTCATGCAAGCATAGAGAGGGGCGAAAGTAGTTATCTAGACTTGAAGATCGTGCGAACATGATAAAAATAGATAGAGGGACATATTCCTCGTGCTTGCAACCGAGGGGGAAATGCAATGGACAACTCATCCTTCTTCTTTTGATATTCCTTTTTGTAAGTATTTTTTATGGAGGAGGATACAACAAAAGTAAGTGACCTTGGTGATGGCATTGTTTAGCCAAATATTTTTCTAGATAGATGACATAGGAGGAATTTTTTTGAGAATAATAATTCTTCATAGCCCACCTTCACTATGTACTCATGTGATTTCCAACCCAATTTTTTCGACCACCTGATGATCAATTGGAGAACACCCTACCAATTTAACTTTGAGAAATTCCACCAGATTACAAAGATCTGAGGGGATTACTTTGAGATTCCATCTAGAACATACTCTCGCATTGTCCCTGATACAAAGTTGTTCGACTGAGAAGATCCATTTATTGGAAATATAGAAGCATAGCAGGCTGAGGGATTCACACTCTTGGAGAGGGGGGGAATTCATGATTGAGTTAGATCAAAGGTGAATATTGGAGCCATTTCTTGGGGTCCATATTAGATGTTTATTTATCATATCCATGGAGAAAGAAATGAGTGTCCAAACAAGTGAGCGATATATCAAGATGATAGGAGGATCTAATATATTCCTAGAGGTGGAATGTATATATTTTCTGGAGAGCACTTGGACCCACAAAGAGCTTTGGCTTATTTTCATCTTCCGTGAAATTTTGTCTCCCATGGCTTGATTCATAAGCGTAGGGTCCCTAATCCCAAATCCTCCAAGATCTCAAGGGGCTCGAATGATATCCCATTTCACTAAATGATTTATTTTGTTGCAGGCTTTGTTTCCTTCCTAGAGGAACTTTTGGATAATTTTCCCCAATGTTAGCAAAAAATGATGATGGGCCAAATGTGCCAAAAAATGATACAAAGGAATGGTAGATAACACCAATTTGATGAGGATTACACGACCCCCCATAGTGATCCATATGACTCCCCAATATTCAAACTTATTTTTAATCTTATAGAGGGCAAAGAGCCAAGCTTGGGGAGAAAGAAATTTTAAATATATAGGAATTCCAAGATACTTGAAGTATTTCCATCCTTTCACATTGTTGAAGCCAAATATAGCACGAATTTTGAGTCACTTGGCCACTACGATGTTCCATGTATATATTTGAGATTTTTTGAATTAGCCAACCTACCTGAGTGAGATAGGAAATTGTCCAATACATTTTGAATCTACATGCTATGACCATTGATGACCCCCCAAGTAGAATAGTATCATTAGCAAATTGGGAATGATTGGAAATCTAAATGTCTAAAGTGAATTTGAGGTTAGGAATATGTCTTGAGCTATGTTCATACACAATTATTCTACTGAAGGTGTTTGCTACTGAGATGTAAAGAAAGCGGGATATGTGGAAAACTTTTCAAAGACTTCTAGAAGCTCGGAAGAATCTTGTAACTCTTGTATAACCAAGGTGGCGATCCAAGGTGAAATTATACAAATTGAGATCTACTAGATGAAAGTATTTCTGAAACCCAACTTGCTCAATACTTTGAAGAGGAAGTTGTGCCTAATTTTTTCAAAATCATTGGCCATATCTAGCTTGATGGCCATTCCTTTATCCCTTTTCTCTCTATTAGACAATATTTCTTCCTAGACCAAGATAATGTTGTTAAAGATCTATTTCATAAAGTCAAAGACTCCTTGATTTGCAGAAATAAAATTTGGGAGGAGCTTTTTTAATCTTTTTGCAATAAGTTTGGAGATTATCTTGTAAGAACCATTGCATAAAGATATGGGTTGAAATATAATGAAAGAGGAGGAATTGTTCTCTTTTTGAACCAAATCTAGAAATAAGGAGTTTATTCTTCCTCCCATACACCCATTTTCCAAGGAGTAGCTGACAAATCTGCCTAAGTCCTATTTAATTAAATCCCAAAAGTGCTAATAGAAATGAGTTGAAAAACCATATAGCCCTTGGGATTTATTAGGGTGAAAGGTATTGAAAAGTGTAACTAGGTTTGGTATTCATGATTTTCATTGTACTAATATCATTATGTATTTCATGTAAATATCAAAAGAAGAAAAAGAAGAAAAATAAATTTTATTTTTCAAGCATGGGTTTCATTATCTAGACATATTATTATTTTATTATATAAGCATGTTATTCATGCTTCTAGGATTTGTTGAGTCAAAGAGTCAAAGTCCTATTTGGACCTATTGTAAAGAAAAAGGGAAAATATTTTTTCAAATTGTAATTTCGGTCAAAATTTCCTCTAGATACCAAGTCGACCCTACCTCTCAAGTTGGCCATGCTGTAGAAGGCATGTCGATTTGAAACCCTTTGGATAATATAAAGAGAGGAAGAGTTTATCTCATTTGGACACACATAATTCACATATTCTATTCTTCAATTTCGCAAAAGAAAGGAATGCGGAAGTCTGATGTTGATAAGAAGAAGGGATTCGATTTGTGAAATGTGGATCTGATTCTATAAGAATAGATTTTTTCTAGATTTTTCCCTTGAAAAGGTTTTCCCTAACTTGGAGCCTACATCTTGTGTTCTTTTCTTTTTACTTTTGATTTTTTTTAATGAAAAAAAACATAATAAAATTAATAATAAACCACAACTTTCCCAAGAAATAATCAAATAAAAAGAAATCTGATCTAATTTACAAGCCTTAAGATTTCTGAACTTGGTATGCTATGGTTTGAAGATGGAGGCATGAATACCACTATGTTGGAATTTTAATTCGGTTTTGTTTTATGGAAAGTGGTTTGGAGAAGGTCGTTTTACAATAGCTTGGAGGTTCGAAACTATTTTTCTTAATAAAAAATCACATAGCCTTAATCTATGACGTGCATTACAAAATCGCGTTACAGTAATCTATTACATGCATAGTTAGTATGGACAATTATAGAGATTTGTACGAATCTCGCTATGTTCTGATCCGTGGCATGGAATCACAAGGAATCACATACTCTGTGTATTTCTGTGCATCATATTATTTTAACAATGGTTTGTGGCACGTAACATTACAGTTATGAGTGGCTCGCATAGTGTCATCACACATTTTAATTATGGCTCGTATAATATTAAAATGACTTCCATACATACATAGTGAATAGTGTAAATTATATGGCTTGCCACATTATACAGAAAGGCTCGCAATTTATATTTCAGGATTGTGTTATATCTTTATCGTTCACTGACAATTCTGTGGTGGTTCAATCAGACTTGTGGTGACTCGCACAACGCTCGCTGACTCAATATATAAGTTTTGGGCTTGCTTGTGCTCATAATTGGTGACTCTGTCTCGCTTTACAGTGATGTCACTGCATGTAGTGACTCATTTTCTAAGATTTATTTCTATACATGGATTCACTCTATCCCCTATCATGTATTTGTTGTAGCATGGTTTCTTTTTATCTATCGGACAGGTTCACACTATGTTATGTAATGGATCTCGCTTTTTCCTGCGATAATCCAAACTTATGACAACATATTAAATGGTTTCTTTTTATCTATCGGACATGTTCACACTATGTTATGTAATGGATCTCGCTTTTTCCTTTTTCCTGTGATAATCCAAACTTATGACAACATATTGAATATTTTTGGATCTTGTTATATGATATCTCAATGTGGCATCATATCATATTATATGATAGTGTCATCGCATCACACTGTGATTCTCTCTATATCTATACCTATCTCGCATATGCATCACAGATTATACTAGTATACTCCGAAACGAGCAAAGGAAACTAATTTAATGATAATGATAATGATATGATGTTTAAAGATAAGATCATTCTTTTAATTGGTATACTCCGAAACGAGCAAAGGAAACTAATTTAATGATAATGATAATGATATGATGTTTAAAGATAAGATCATTCTTTTAATTGGTTTTTGAGTAAGTAATGGAAGATTTATGGAATAGTGTTCGTGAATAATGTAATAATATGATATTTCAAATGGTTAAGCACATTTCTACATATTTTAGATAATGTGAAGATAAGGATTTTTTCAGTTGGTCTAATGGAATGAGTAGTGATAAGATTGGTGGTATAAATGCTTAATATTTCCAAACTTTGGACTATTATAAGGTCCCTACTAAATAGAACATGGCTATGGATGTATTGTCTCCAACCAATTTTGCCAATCTGAAAGTTAATTATTAGAAAAACAAACACCCGCCTACCTGCTTCAACCGTCTATACTTGATGACAGAAGGTGATGTTGAAGGAGTGTAGAAGGAACATGTCATTTACTTAGCCTCTAAGGAAGGTTTTGGGTTCATTAGAAGAAGAAATGATGTAAGGTCATTGGAATTAAAGGAAGGATGTGTTATTAGTTGTGGGGGAATATATTGCAGTCAATCAAATCCTTGAACCTTTCATGATGTATTTTGGTACAAATTTTTATGGGCAATAGGGTAGCGATGGACTGTGTTCTGAGATAGAGATAGTAGATTCAACGTTCAAGTTTAGACTATATAGTAGTAGCTCACTTAGTAACAAGATGTATGCATTGATTTTGTCTTTGGCAAGGAAGAAGATACAATTACTATATCAAATGAAGTTTGGTTTATAGATAGGTCTTATTTGTCTAGAAAACCCATCCACTATTTTTTTATTCTAGGGATGAGACCATGTAAGACACCCAAAATGGATAAAGGTCAATTGCAAGGATATCAGTTGATCTTGATGTAAGTATAGGTATTTTTGAGATAATTATTTTATTATTAAAAAAATTGCAAATTTTCTTTACATACACTTTCCTAACTCCCCATTAATTGACACATTTGTTATGCTATACATGGTGGCCATACTTGTTGGTTCTTCATTTTTTCATAGTAAATATGACTTGTAACCTTGGTAAATTAACGAAATAGTATTTATATTATAAAAGTGACTTTAAATTTATTTGATTTATTAAAAATAATTTAACAAAATAAATTTGAAAGATGAATCCCAATATTAACAACCTAATTTACCTAAAATAATGTGATATTTTTACTTCAATGTAATATGTCAAAAATGGGGAAAAATGGACATTGTTTGTAAAAACTATTTTTAAGAGCATAGGAAACATGTCAAGAAGATGCACATCATATGTCAGAAAATTTCTAGGATTTCAATATATTCCTTTGCACATTTGCATGCTTGCATCATTTTAAAATTTGAATGGTTAAATGGTTTGCTATAAATTTTATGTTATTTAATTTGTAAGTCTACAGTGACCTGGAATAAGAATCGACAATGGTGATGATGACAAGAGACAAGGATAATCCACCAAATTGTTTGTTCAAAAAATTGTAAAATATTAAAGTCCAACATCATTTGCATTTTTAAAACTCAATATCAAAGGATACCACATCTAGAATAACAATATCAATATATACATTTATTACATATTCAAAATCATGAGTCTAAAGGTACCTCATTTTGAAAATTTTAGGTTATCCCAATTGTGGATTTGGGTTATCAAAGCATCCAACCACAAAGTTAGCCTAAGCTCTTCTCGATCGTATATTTGGATCATTGGAGATGAAAAGAACAAATTCAACAATTCATTTTATGGCTGAGCCTTCTCATGAAACATGGATTTCATTTGAAAATGAATGAATATCCCCTTACCATATATATATAATTTCTTATCACGTTAATTGACCCTTTTTATTGAGTTATTCATCAAATATCCAAAACAAGCACTTTATATATCTTGGAGCAACTCAATGTAAACACACTAATAACTTTCAATCATTTTCCCTCCACCCTCATTAATTTTTTCCTCTTTCTATCCAAAATAATTACTTTATCATTAAGTAATGTAACATGTTTCACTTAGATCTTTTTAAGACATTATTATGGATAGAGATTGGTATTTTATTTCAAAATGATATTTTTAAATTTCTTATTGCTTTGAAATTATGGCATATATTTATGGTTTAACAAGGTGATAAATTGAGTAACTAATTTTAAAAACAAATTATAACAGCAATGGATTTAATAAAAATTATATGATGGAGCGTTAGCTAAACTGAGGGCAGCATGGGGTGAATCAATTTAGTACATTCATGCACTTAATTTTTTTTTCTTTATACTTATTAACAACTCATTTAATAACTAGCTTCTTAAAGAATAATCAACATAATGTATAAATGAACAACAAACAATAAGCAGAATAATACATCACCTCAACACATCATAATCATGCACATGGACTGAAGGTATAAGTGGAAACCCATAAGGGAGAAAACCACATATTATTATTGTTGTGATGAAAAGGCAAGCTCCTACTCCCTCTCACAACTGATTTTCTGCAGCCACCTACCTACAGGAGGCTACTACCTTAGTTTTTGAAAGCTACAACTTGCAAGGAAGCTCAAACTCCCATAAATTTTCTACAGGCCACAACATATACGAGGCTCCTACCTCGCCTAGCTCCAAATAGAAATTTATCAAGATACAACTTGAAAGGAGACAACAATCCCCTCACTCAACATGAAAATAAAATGTTTATTTACCTAGATATCAGCTCTATTTTCTTCCACTTTCTCTTCTTCCCTTCCATCCTTTAAATATTCTTCATATCAGTTCTAGATGTGAACATTATCTTTATCAGATCTCTTACATTCTTCAGCTCTCTGAATTACGTATATTCATTACAATAACATAATTTATAGGAATACCCTCATGGTTATTTGTATTCTGCATGGGAATATGAAGTGAATAGGCCTGAGTCATTACTTTCCACCCATTCGATTCCTCATCCTTTAGTTCAGGTTATTACATCAACAAAAATACATAAATAATCATTTCAACACTATTTGGAGTTTTTCCTATGCCTATGGAGACTTGCATTTTCATCACAAACAATATAAAATAATCAATGAATTTGCATTTACATAGAAATTACATTCAACAAATATTTTAATCAGCCCTTTCAGCTTCTAGATTTGTTGTGTACTTGTCTTTTTTTCTTGATGTCCCCTGTCCTTTCTATTCCTCTTGTTGTATTCTAGTTGTGCAGCATAAACAATTTTTTCCTGACTCGACCCATATGTTACGTTTCCAAAATTTTCACTTAATTGTCGTTTGCCTGACTTGATCGCACGTTCAACTTCTGCCTTTACTTGACACACAGTTGGGTCACTTATACAACCGAGTCCTTCTACTGATTTATATTTTCTTTTTAATAATACCACAACAGACTTTGCACGAGTATCAGGTCACTTGCCCGAGTCCACCCCCACGTTTAGACCTTTGTTTTCTTGAAAACCGCATTAAAATTTTTCACATAGAGTCAGGTCTTTTCTTACCTGAGTCCTTCTCTAGAATTTAGGCTTTCCATTTGACTCACAACAACAACTGTAACAACCTTTTCTTTATACATTGGCATAAATAATTTGAACCCTGGACCTTAAATAAACTCCAAAAAAGCCTTCTGTATGGTCCCTTTATCGCATATCAACGATCCTTGATGGTTCTACATTATATTCACCTTTCTCACCTCCAATGTGATTTCTCAAAGGAAATTCCCTTACAGCTGGATTTGAAATATGTTAAATCATAGTTCTGAGCTACATTGTGTTTAACCCCTTATCGCACTTCACATTTCAGAATTCCAACATGGTTCATGAGTGCTAGTCATTCTGAGCTTTCCAATGTGCGATATGTCTGGTCCCTTTATCACATATCGACGATCCTTGATGTTTCTACGTTATATTCACCTTTATCACCTCCGATGTGATTTCTCAAAGAAAACGCCCTTACACTTGGATTTGAAATATTTTGAATCATAGTTCTGAGCTGCATCGCATCTGTCTATGAATCGATATTTCTCCATCACACTTGCTCCCATTGCCATGTTGTCGCGACTTGTGACTTGTGATTTGCGATTTTGCGACTTGAAACTTTGCGAATTATGATTTGTGGGGTTGGGTCCATGTCATATGCCATACCATTGGCCACATCATCGTCACATCATCTGCCATGTCATTGTGATTTGTGCGATTTGCGATTTTGTGATTTTGCGATATGTTATCTGCCAACACTGTTTTGAACATGAATTCACATGACTCGAACCTGACCTACACTATTATGAACGCATACAATGGCCTGACTCCTGAACTTTTCTTAATGTAGAGAAGCACGACTTGACCCTAGACTTCACACACCCTCAATACTATTCTGACCATGTTTTTGCATGGCTTGAACCGTTCACATCTTTGTTTCTTTGGTTGCACACGTTTCATGACTTGACCTGCTCATTCACAACTGTCCTTATTTTTTGCACTCGTTCATTACTTTCATTCTTTGTTGCATGCATTCATGATTTGGCACTAAGCTTGTTTATTACTTGACTTGACTTGACCCAGCTTCACTGTAGTGCACTGTTCTGCACGTAGAACACCTGAATTGACCCAAAGTTGTTCAAAATTTTTAGTTTTCCTATTGTTCTAAACGTAAATAGCCTGACTTGACCCTGCACTGCATAATTACTTCTTTTCTGCCTCTTTTTCTTTATATAATGATTTTGATGCTTCTCCTTGCCTCTTTGTTTCTCCTATGCCTTAGATTATATTTCTAATGCTATATTTGCTACTCCTCCTTTTCCTTTCTCCTTTGCCTCTAATGTTGCTCCTTTCCTCTTTTCTGCATAATGTTGCTCCTTTTCTCTTTTATGCATAATGCTTCTCCTTTGCCATCAATGAAAATATTTCCAATAGTCTCCCCCTTTGGAATTGATGGCAACACATCCTCCCCCTTTCATTCTGAGAAGTGTCTACCTTCCTCTGGTTACATTTCCTCCCCCTTTGACATAAATGTCAAGGGGTTACAAATTTTTGGTGTGCCTTCTATCTTTGCATTGCTTGAGTTTTTTCCACATACCCGGCTGGGACTGCTACTCCATTTGGTGTATAAGTAATGTTGGGAGGACACTTTGGGAGTCATTGCATTTGCATGTATAGTGCTGAGATGTGCTATACTACTGATTTTTTTTTTTACTAAAACCAGGAGAAATTCTTCATTAGTAGTTATCTTCAGTAGAATTTCAGGTTTCTGTTTACTTATATGTTCATGGTTGATGGATTCTCTCCCCCTAGAATGATGCTTCTAGTCTGATACTAGTTAGCTGACTGCACTATTTCTGTTCCTAATATTGCAGCCTTTGTTGGTGCATTTTTTCCCTTTTTTTAATTCTTTTTTTTGTTGTTTTCTGATCGTATCATAGAATATCATCTGCAGACACTATCCCCAGTTTTTCTCTTAGATATTCAAATGGTTCTCTAGTAAGTGGTTTTTAAAATATGTCTGATGTCTATTCCTTTGTTGGGACGTATTCCATCTTTACTATTTTCTCTGCTACTTTTTCTCTAAGGAAGTGGTACTTTATTGTGATGTTCTTGGTTTTTGAATGAAGCACATTATTTTTTGATATGCTTATTGCACTTTTATTGTTACATTTGATAGGAATAGGTTCAGTGGTGCTTACCTTCATGTATTGAAGAGTTTGTTTCATCCAAATTACTTGTGTGCAACAAGCTGCTGCTACTTGTTAGAGTCATAATATGCATTCTGCCATCAATGATCAATATCACTACTTTCATTCTCATTTTAGGTGTCTCATTCTGAAATTTTTATATCATTCCATTAGGTCATGCTAAAAATTGTTTCACTGATGGTAGCCTCCCTCAATAAAACTCCACTCTCCCTCATAGAACCATACTTGCTAACTCACCTTCCATATCTTCTTGAGCATAATAAAACCTATGAAAATCTCATTTCACCATGTCTTGTCTCAGTTAAAATCAACCATGGAAATCAAGTTTCATAGTCTCATTAGGTTATTAGGGTTGTGTCTTTCAAGGTTCAAAATGCACTATTCCATCTCAATAAAGTGAGAAAACACATGAGAGTGACTGAATGACATTCTATTTTCATCTCCAAAAGATAATCACCTTGTAAATATCATATTTTCTAATTTGTAATTTTGATTTCACATGATTCTCATATCAAAATTTCATTTTGATATGAAATAAAAAATGTAATTTATTTTATTTTCAAATGTAATTTTATGTTTTTTATATGTAATAATTCATTCCTTAGCTTCCAACTCAAGTATTCATGCCAAACTAAAAAAAAAAATTCCAAACTCCATCAACCTATCAACCTGGAAAACAAAAAAGTTAGATGTCAAAGAGTATCAGTGTGAAATTTTGAAAAATGAAAAGTGAACATAAGGAAAGTGGGGTTTTAAAGTTGTAAATCAAATTCACTAAAGTATAAAAACCCTAAAAAATTCAATAAAAATCCCATTTGTCTCATGCATCCTCAACAAACTTCAGTAAAGGGATAAAATTCGAAATTTCAGAGTGTAACTAGGAAATTGGAGTTGGTCGCTACGCATTCAGTAGGTCGTTGTGCATTTAGCAAAGATGTTGCACGTTCAGTAGATCATTGCGCATTTGGATGAAGTTTCTAGTGCAATTTTGAACTGGCGCTGCATGTTCTCTGGGTCGTCATGCATTCAGGAAGGACGCTACACATTTAGCAGGATGTTGCGCGCTCACTCATCAAGTGCCATAAAACCTCTTTTATCCTGCCACCCCACCAAATCATGCTCAATCTCTTCACAAGGGTTCTCAAAGATTCATTCACCAGTAACTAACCAAGCCACCCTCTTTTTGATGTATGGTTGTGCTTCAAGTCAAATTAAAACCAATTTCTAAAGTAAGAAATTGTAATTTTTATTAAAACCTAGTTCACACCCTAAAACTAATCCCTAAATTTCATACATTCTCCGTCACATCCCTAAAAGCATTCTCCCTTTTCCTTATCCCAATTCCCTAAACAATATCGTCCCTAATAGCCCTAAGTCCTAGGGTTTTCACTAACCTAGGCTCCTTTCACATTCCCATTCCCTGCATTTCCCAACACTTCACTTCACTTCACATTCCTCCATTTCATTCCATCACCCTAGGGTTTTTGACATCAATTATGGTCGAAGAGGAGAAAATAAGTTCTAGTGAGGAAGAGAGACAAAATTAAAATCCATATAAGAAGGGAGGGAAAGTCATCAGACATGAACCAACAACTGCTAAAGAGCTTATGGCATCTCCCCTCACTATGTCATGCTTTAAGCATGTAAGCTATTTCGAATTTTGTGAAAAGGTGCAAAGAATCCAGTATGATCCCATGTTGACAAGACTGTTCATTTCTAACCTTCATGAAAAATAGGTCACCCTTGCTGGGATCAATTTCACTATGTCCACTGATAATATTTCAGCTATTATAAGGATCCCAAATGTAGGAGAAATATGGTTTAAACAAGGAAGACATAATCATTATTATTATGAGCCATATCTTAAACCAATGTATAAGAATGATAAAAAGACAATTTTTCCTTTCTCCCGCCTCCTTGATAGATATGTCCCCATGATGAAAACCATCATGAAATACTTCACCTATGAGGGAAGGTTTTCTAGGCTCTATTCCTATCATATTCGGCTCCTCATGCACTTCACTAGGGTTAGAGTGCTTCATATACCCTATTATCTCTATCAGAGCATTGATAAGATACCATTTATTGCTCAAAAGAGAGATTATGATCATCAAATGCAGAGTATCTTTCACCAATCCCTCATCAAAATGATATTCATGCATCAAATTGATCAATTAAATATTCCATGGGACACCTTCATATACAATGAGATTTTCATTGCTTTACCTACGCAGCATGGCCACAATGCACCTTCATCATCCCATCCTTCCTCATCTATCGCTCCATCTCAACCTATTGTTCATACATCATTACTAAATCAACTCCCTTCACTTCACATTGGCCCTTCTTCTTCACCTTTTTATAACCCTTAATCATCATCACATCATGATTATGAGTCATCAAGCAGCGATGAAGACATTGAGGCTAAATGGGCTAGTTTGGCTGAGGTTGAGCCATTGCCCAAAACTTACTAGAGAGGCTATAGGCATGTGTTTCCTTCACTTGGAGTGAAAGGGGTCGGGCCTTCTTCATCAATAAAGTAGGTAAACAAAGGCAAGGAAAAGATGGCATAGGTGGACATACATGAAGAGGAAGGCCTCGATAAGAATTTTTCATTTATGTGTTTTTAAGGATATTTTCACATAGAAAGTTTGCTAAACGCATAGCGCCTTGGACGCTACGCTCTTTTTTGGGACATATAATGGAAAGATGACCACAATCATCAGATTTGTAATGATGAGGAAAACAACCCTGTGAAGTTTCTAAGCTTTTGAAGGAGATCTGGTCACTAAAAAAGTCAAAAAGCCATCAAAAAATCATGCTTTTGCCCCAAATTCTGCTTGGTTGCTATACGTTTACTAGTGTTGGGTGAATTGATTTTTGACAAGGCAAATGGGCTTCATTTTGAAAACTGGAGGTATTTATGGAAATCAGACGCAAGGAGATTTCCAACAAGCCATGATGGAGCAGATTTGGATACTGGGAAGGCACTCAAATTCAACCTTGAATATAGGTCATTTTTCTGCCTGGACGCTGCACATTTTACAAGGAAATTGTGTTTTTGGAGTCTTTAGAAAATTTATGAATTTCAATCTAGTTTTGAGTTTTACCTTGGGAAATGATGATTTTACCTATGTAATGCTGAATGTAAATGTAATTATCATGTTTTTACTATTACCAAGGATAAATACATTAGGTAAATCAAGAAAATGAGGTGTAATGAATAAGTTCACTTGAGATAGGAATGAGTCACTTTTTTCATCCTATACTCTAGCTATCAGTTCATTTTTTTGTGTAATATCTCCCTCACCTCAAGTATTTGGCCCTTGAGGTTGAGTGGAGGTGGTTTTCATGTCTATTTAGCTCAATAAATTTATATAAAGTTTAAATAATTTTTTGTATTATGACACCTGGGAAGGGAACATAGAAATATTTTACCAGTCCCCCTCAATGGGATGGGTTCTTGTATGTCCTCAATGCTTTAGATCTAAGATCTCTCTCTCTTGATGGTGCAGAAAACTTAGACAAAATGGAACTCAAAGGGAGCTCACAAGCAAAAAAGTAGAAAAATATGACAATGATGGGAGGATCAAAGTCAGACCAAAATTATAGATCAAGAGTGATCTCTAGGCAACAAAAGGTAGTGAATGAAATGAAAAGACCTTCTATTTATAGAAAAATATTGAGTTAATCTAGATATTGGTGGATAATTAAAATATTATTAACCAAATCTAGATCCAACTTTTATGGAATATTTTATTATTTTTGTTGGAGGAAAAAGGAAATTGAATTTGGTAAAATCCATTTATTAAGAAATAATAAATGAATAAATGATTTTTTTATTATTTTAAGAATATGGTTAAAGAATAATTAAATAAATAATGATTTATTCAATTATTTGTAAATGATTTAGTAAAATTTAACAAGGAATATTATTAAATAATGATTTAAATAATTATTCCTAGAAAATAATAAGATAAATAATGATTTATCTAATTAATTTTCCTGTTTTGGGTTAAATATGACCAAAAATATTAATTGAACAATGGTTTAGTTAATTACCCCTTAAGGAAAATAAAACAAATAAGAATTTATTTAATTATTCCTCATGGGGTTTCTTGTTTAGACCATAAATAACTTAATAAACTATGGGTTATTAAAGTATTTCTCATAGTGAAAGAAATTTTACTATGGTAAAATTGGTCTTACATGGTGTACTTTGGTCCATCTAATAGTAACAGGTCAGATGACCAAAAATTGGTGTAACATATTTGCCCCCAACGTGCGAGCGTTAGGAGCTAATCATGTGACAGAAGTACATTGTAAGAACATAATCAATAGACACCGAAGGGGAGTTTGAGAGAGATAAATATAAGGCGGAATGAAGCGAGAGAGGAAAAGACCCCAAGGAGGCAAGACTTATAGGTGCGACAAGTCTCTTTTATGAGTGAGTACCCGTTCTGCATGAGGTGGGCGAGGCATACCTATGCCCGCCGAGATAACAAAGTACAAAGAATAATGGCGCGTTCAACAAACATGGGACTGAACTATATAGTACATGTTGGCATAAACATGGGCCAGATAAAAAAAATAATGGATCCCACATACATATTGTGCCCAGGACAACAACCAGGACTTATACAATAATATCTGAGTACATGACATATAAGTACAACCAAAGAGGTCCTGTAAAATAGTAAAAGGACTCTGAAAATCTAAATGATACATGAAAACTAAATGGGCGCTGCACGCGGCTAAGGCTGGAACCATCAAATCTGTGGAGTTGCATCCAAAGCTGTAGTAGAGAGGTCATCCAGGCATGTGGGGGGCTACCTAAAGGGGCACCCCCTCATGAGGTCTGAAACATCTCACACACACCTGGGAATCACTGGTACAATCTGTTGCATCACTGAAACATCAAGTATACAGATCTTGATCATGCCATAAGGAGCTGGAACTGAGAAAAAATCAAGTCAAAGGGTAGTAAAGGGTCCATTTTCCCGATCCGAGGTACTGAAAAAAGGTGGAAGCTGGAACCAAGGTACACCACCCTTTAGATCTGTCTTCTGGAATGAATAAGTTGATGTTGACAGAAGTAGGTCCGCCATAGGTGAGGTAATAAGGGATCCTCAACTAAGGCATGAGGGATAATATTAGATCGAATGATAGAATGACACCAGGGATTATGGTGGAATGGGGGGTACCGAGTAGCAGGCTAACGACTTCCCTTGCTAGAGCATAAAGGGCATGAATGACCTGGCAGCTACTAACTCGACTCCGGAGGGGATAGGGGACAGTATGACTGAGGGAAAAAATGTGCGACACGAGAGAGGGACAAAGAAATGAAGGATAAAACATTGTGGAGGGGGACAAATGGAACTCGGGACAGACTCCATGGATGCAATGATGACTCAACTCGGATGCTCTAAACAAGGGCGACTCGATGATGCTGCCACACAAAATAGGCTTGGTGGGGACCATAAAAACATGAGTACAAGATGGTTACTCACAACGCAAATCGACATGAGCATCGACAAGTATGAAGGCAAGGTGGTGCCCCATGTACAAGTGTCGCAAGTGAAGAAATTTGATTTTTAGGAGTGGTGAAGTGACCCTTCTCGGAGAAAAAATGTCCGGGTTAAGTATCAAATAACTAAAAATGAAAGGATACCAAGTTGATACCTCAGTGATATCTTTCCAATGGTACTAATTTTTTGTCAAACCGAGCTATGGCTTGGTCACAGCAGGTGAAAGAAAAATCAAGGGTTTCTCTTTTAATAAGGCATTTTTCCTCCAATTTGATTCATTTCCAAGTGTAGTTGTGGTGAATGTACAGAGGAGAAAAGGCCCTAAAATTTGTGGCGATCATAGCAGACAAATTGACTGTTGGAATTGAGATCCGTCAGTAGTAGGTAAGAAACCTAACCATACTCTTTCAATTCAGTGGATTAAAGTTTCAGATTAGGCACCTAGAGCCCAAGAACAGGCTAGGTCGCAGTTTTTGGGGTCTATTTTGTGACCTGGGTAGCAAGTACTAGGCAAAAAACTATGACCTGTCCCAAGAAATGGCCTAAAAATTGAAACCTATCAAAGAAAGGAATTTTAGTGTTGTTTTTGGCTGAGAGCTGGGATTTTTATGGTTGAGGGGCATAGGTGCTCCCAATCATGTTATGGCCATGCCAAATGTATTTAGAAAAGTGGAATCTAAACACATTTTTATGATGTGGTTCACCATTTTTTTACATTTTGGTTATCTTCTATGGGAAGAATGGATAGATGCAGTTCAAGAAATGGAATGGAGGATTACCAATCTCTTTTGGTACTGCATATATGAAGAAAATGGACTAAATTTATGGGTTCGCATACATGGTGTCACTATCCCAAAGAATGGATTTGGATATAATGAACTGGTGCTCACCTAGAAAACACACAGGTTGGTCAACAACAATGTCTATGGGACTGGGTTGTTGATGTAAGAGGAAGGAATTATGAGGGGGGCCATCCCTACAGTGATATGAAGTGATATGGGACTCTAGGGGCTCTTCTAAATGCGGAAGAATAATGGTACTAGATTCGACACGACCATATGCTCTAGGAGGGTTGTGGAGAATTGCTTCTCCTGGACTCTCAAATATGGGTGCCTCCTTAACAAAACATTGGGTGTCAATGTAACGAACACAAGGCGTATGTCGTTCGAATGCATTGTTTCGATGTAAGGGGGGATAGATAAAGTGAGGGGTGGTAAATGCTTCCATAATGTCATCATCGTAATAGAAGATGGGGTGACTAGTGGAAGAAAAACAACGTGGTGCGACGAAGGTACCTGAATCGTCATCATGAGAAGAGAGGTTCACATGTGCATAATCACAAAGGTTGACTAAAGAACAAGTAGATGAAGAATCCACCGATGTTGAGCCCAAGGTGATCACTGACGGGAGGTCAGGCGAAACAGAAGGGGAAGTCCTAGAGGGGTCTTCCACTATGGATCTCATAGATGATGACAGGTAGAGGATAGTGGTTGAAGACTCTGTCATCTCAACATTGGGAGGGGGAATGTCAATGGGAGTGGACGTGTCCTCTAGTTCTACCGAAGAAAAACTAGCAAATAAGGGAGAGCTAGACTCATTTCACTTGGCCTTGAATTGGAAAACCACTTCCATAGAGGTGCGGTAGTCTTCAAGGCGGGGACAAAGGTGAGTATAGTGGCCATGGAAATCACAAAAAGCACAAGGATGATTTGTGCACAAAGTATTGAGTTTTGGGGCTAAATCAGGTAAAGTAACATGGACCTTTGGGATATCAGACTCAGGAAATGCTTCGTTGACCATGGTCTTGATACGAGGGAATTCAGGACATTTATGGGTGGCATGACCGACAACATCGTACAAAGTGCACGAAAGTGTATGCTTTGAAGGCTAAGGAGGAGTAGGGGTTATTTTGGAAACCTTGTCCTTAAGTGCCTTTTTTGTAAATGTAGGCTTCTCCCCCCCCCACCCAATGCTTTCGCAAGAGGAGTAGGTTCTTGTTGTGGTGGTTGAGGCACAAAAGCAAAGGGAGGGGTCATGGCGACCGATTGGACCGGGGTCAAAGTAGTATAAGGTTTGGGTTGACTAGGTGGGATAGTGGTTGGGGGATCAATGTAACAGGCTAGGATCCCCAAGGTCATGTTAGGAAGAGACAAGGTAGCCATAACAGGTACCAAAAATACTCCAGGAGGGGGAAAAAGAAACAGTATCTGACTAGAGGGGTAATAGTTGAGCGGGACAACTCCGAGATGGTTAAGGCCAGGGGGAAATGTTCCAGGAGGATAGGTATGACCATAGAAACCAGCTACAGATGAAGGGCCTTGAGGAGGGGGTCCTAAAGGCCGAGTTGAAGTACTAGGAGAAGGTTACAGAGGGCAGGGCTATTGACTAGTTGAATCGGTCTGTTTGAGGTCAGATCAAGATGATTGCATCATGAAAACATTCGTTGAGCTAGGGTCAGAGATGAGAGGGAGGAGACCAGGGAATGAACTAAGAAAAGAGAAATATTTATAGACTTTGGGTGAGACACTGGTCAAAGGTTCGACTATTTTCTTATCGGCCACCAAAGAGATAATGGACTCAAGAGAGGTCTAAGACTTCGATTTGTAATATGTCGACTGAAATATGGTGACGATATTTTTGTTATGAGGAAAGCACATCTTACGGTGAACCATAGATGGGACAACAGACATCACATAATTGTAGCTACGACCTAATAGAATGTTGTAGTCTAAGGGGGCATCAATGAATTAAATGTCAACACAAATAGTCTTTCCTGAAAGAGTAATAGGACAATTGTGGAACATGCCAAGGGGCTGAGAAGAGTGGCCAGCCCACGTACGGAGGGTGATAGTGGAAGGGGAAAAATTAGGAGATCCAATCTACTTCCAAACAAAAGCAGGCATCACGCAAGTGGATGCCCCCTCATCAATGATACAATGGGAGACGTTGGCATTCGAGATATTGAAAAGGATTTGGAAGGCAATGGATGCAAGAAGGGGTGGATTCTCTTACTTGTCAACATCGAAGACAATCAACCAATCATCTGAAGGATCCACAACACCCATAGCAGTTAGTAGAGATTTTCATTGTGAAGGGTATGACTGGAGGACTTCTAACATTTACATGGTGGCAGGGGATTGCGCCAAGCAATATACTATACTATAGGAGTGGGAAACTTTACCAGAAGCAATGTTTCGGCTTAATGGTCCCTTGGGGATCTTGGTATGAACCTATGCCTTAGGATGAGGGATTAGTAAAGAACCATTGGGTGTCGAAAGAGGCTTTGTGGGACCTAAAGATGGGGGCTCGGTAGCAGATGTAGTAGGGGGCTTGTTGTACTGATGGGACTGAGTCTCAAGGTTGAGGTGAGTGGTATTGGGTTGGTCAGAGTTCATCATGAGGATCTCATAATCAGAGCTACCAGATGGAGGAGGTTGGTTGGCCGCCTAAATTTTAGGGGGGTTAGGTAGCTACATATCCTTTTTGGGGGAAAGGATTGGTAAATACAACTGGTTGGATGGGTGCAGCATTAGGAGGCACCAAAGGGGAGGCTTCCTATCCTTGGGATGTTGCTTGTTTTTCCCACATCTGACACATCTGAGGTAAAAGGGGACAATCATGGGTATAGTGACCATAAATGCTGTATCAAGAATAAGGTTTATTTGTGTGAATAGGCTTGTCCTACTTGGGTTGAGTTCCCAGTTGCTGGGTTGTAGTGTTAGATGTATTCCCTTGGGAATTGTTTCCTAGATTACTAGGGGAAGATTGGTTTTGGTTGCCTTTCCTCATATTTTGGAAGTAGGAGGACAAATCACACTCTGCTGCGCATACACCTGACCCTGAGGGGGGGGGTGGCTATTGTTGCAGAGCTTGAGAAGGCAAGGGAGGTTGAGGTGCTAGTGTTGGAGGAGCAGGAGCACCAGGTTGCAGATATGAATAATAAGGAGGTTGGGAAAAATTGGGTTAAACAAGTTGGGAAAAAGGAGGAGGCATTTTGTATCCTAGATACATGCTACAGGGAGGGGGAAAAGTGTTGGAGGAGTTGGCCTCTCCCCGAGGGAAACCATAACCCATGGGAGGATGAGTGTACGGATGTGAAAGGGATCCAATGGTACTTTCGATGGCATGGGATGCCCCCAGTGCGTTGGAACCACCGGGTCTAGGGAGATTAGGTAAGATGGTATAAACATAATCAGATTGTGCATAGATCAGGTCATATTTCAACGCAATCTAGAGGGTAGCTTCCTCGGTCTGAGGAAAGTGAGAAACAACATCTTTTCCTATAGCAAGAAAAAGGGATCTGAGAAACCAGTCCATGTAGACATGGTCTTCAAAAGCAGGGGCTCGACATAGGCTCTTCCTTCTGTGCCTTTCTAGGATATGGTCAGATAGGTGGGTAGCAGAAGTTTGACAGAAAGTGGTCATGAGTTTGGTACCGGTGTCATAATGAAGGGGGAGCTGGAAGTAAGACACAAAATCCTTGGCAAGAGTCGCAAAAGTAATATGAGAGGAGGATTCCTGGTCGACATACCACTTGGAAGCTTCTCCAGTAATTGTATGCTGGAATAACTAGAGATAGATAGAGTCATCGGTGATGGAGTTAGATGAACACCATATGTGGAAAGAACGAACATGGTTGGTAGGATCCTCTCCAACATTTCCTTCAAACTTGGGGATGCCTGAAGGAATCTTTGTTGGCATAGCAGGCGAACTAGGATCATGGTGCATGGGGTTATTAATTAACTGTCTGAAATAGGGAAGGCTTGGGCCTGCCATATAAGGGAGCAAGGGAAAATCTAGAATAGTTCCTATTGTGGAACTAGTAGTAGCATTTCTAGCATTAGGGTTGGTGCTGCCACTAGAATTAGGTTCTAAACCAGACATGATGAAGGTGAAAGGTGGAGGAGAATTAGGGATAGAACTAGTGTTAGGTAAACTTGACTCGTGATAGAGTCAAAGTTGACTATGGTAAATAGTAGTGGTTTTGGGGCACATGGTTTTGTGCACCCATGGTTTTGGCCCATGGTATTGCATGTAATGGAGCCTATAAAAAGGTTGGGAAGACTTCATTGTAATGTAGGCCTGGAGGTGAGCGGTGAAGGCTCACTTGGCTGGATTAGCCAGGGTTTTGGCCAATGGTTAATTAAATTTCATTGGTTGGGTTTTTCCCCGGGTTTGGGGTTTTCCCGGATAAACATTTGTGTTTATGATTTTTTGTTGGCCTCTTTGTATTTATTTCTCTCAGTAAATATTTATTTTTTCTGCCGATAAATCCTAACAACTGGTATCGAAGCTATGACGATTTGAAATCTGGAATGAGCTGCCAAGTTTAGTGATTTTGCTATATCTATAGTTTGCTGCTACTGTGTGAAATTTTCTACTGGACAGATATACGTAAAAGGACAAACCTATGTGTGAAGGCATTAGATCTATATCTAGATCTGAATAGATCTTCGTGTGAACATGATCATGCATAGATCTATGTAAGAGGAGGAGTACGGGTCTGCATAAAATCTGGTTCGATCTTCTTATGAATATGTCAGATTTGATTAGATCTATTGTAATTGAAAAAGAAAAATGATGGAGTGCTCACAGATCCAGGACTTTCACAGGGAGATCAATCTGCAGTTGGAGAGATCCATTATCCCCTTCGTGGGCTGCATAGTGCCTTTAGAAAATTACTAATCTGATGCTCACGGGGTTCTAGATACAGAGAGATAATATGAGCTTCTTGTTCTTGGGTGAAGGCAGCGACGACATGAGAATTTCCCTAGTCTTGGCTCATGTGGTGAGCATGCAAAAGGTTCGATCTGTTGTACTGATGCAGATATGGATCTCAAGATCCATCTAGCTAAGAAGTGAGTGGTGATAGAGTCTACAAGATGGATCGATGTGTTGCGCTCAAGAGTGTCATAAGAGGAGAATTGGCATGGTGTTGTACATGGAGCCTATGGGAAAATTTCCTGATTTGTTGAAAAATTTTGAATTGGGTGATGGCAGAAAGCATGGTGATGTCTCAGGCGGCATTGAATAGGATGGATCTGTGTGAGATTTGAGCAAAGCAGTTAAGACTTTTCAGGTTCGAGCCATGGCAACGGCGTGTACAGTCAAAGATGTCTCGCCCCATGAGTTCATGACAGCTTATGCTGCACATCTTAAATGATCCGGCAAGATTGAGCTTCCACACTGGACAAACCTTGTAAAGACAGCCACTTTCAAGGAACTCGCTCCATATGATCCTGACTAGTACTATGTTAGAACAACTTCAATTGCAAGGAAAATATATTTGAGAAAGGGAATTGGAGTTGGAGGTTTTTGCAAAATTTATGGTGGTCGTAAAAGGAATGGTTCGCGTCCTCCTCATTTCTATAAAAGCAGTGGATCTATAGCTCAACATGTACTACAACAATTAGAGAATATGAATATCATTGAGATGGATGTGAATGGTGGACGGCATATCACATCTAGTGGTTACAGAGATCTTGATCAGATTGCTGGTCGTATTGCAGTTGCTGCACCTTGAGCAATTGAGAGATGAATTTGTAGGTTTTGTTGCAGGAAACTAGTTTGAATGGCCCCTACATAATAGAGAAATGGATTTTTTAGCTTTTCACTGAAAACTACTTGCTGATTGGATTATTAGCAGGATTAAATGTTACAAGTATTCCGTTTGTCCTTTCTAATGTTAAGGGTTAGTTGCTTCAAGCTAGTATAATTTTTCTCTTAAGAACAATGAATTGCAAGGTTTTTTTTGTTGGTTGACATTAATGATTGCTGAAGATCATAGCACTGAAGAGATACACAGCAGAGGCCGTGGAAAGGCTCATAAAAAATCAATTGCTTTTATTACAATTGATGGGCAGATTATGTACAATTATGATGTCCTTGAAGAGGACATCATGAATAAATGTAGAAAATGAGAAAGGATATGAGCATGTGGATTACTTAATTGATGAACCATGTATGTGAAGAGAACTCCTAGAGGACTGGCGGTTACAGAGGCTGGTGACCCATGTAATCTGGTAGATGGATTCTTTTTATATGGACATTGATTTCATATGTACAAAGAGAAACAATGAAAAAAAAAAAAAACAACTATATATATAGTGGAGTCAATTTATTACATGTAAATGGGCATACTGCTATAAGACCTGGTATGGCATGCGTACCCCTGGGTAATCACTGGTAAATTCTGGGTTAGACCTATGTGATAGGGGAGATGTCAAGTTAAAAATTACCTTGGGTAAAAATTTGAGGGTGGAAGAGCTAGGGTGAGCGGTGTTGTTTCATCTAGCAGGTTTGGCTGGATTTATTCAATAATCCCCTTACTGGTTTTGCATTCTGCATATTAAATCTTTTCAACACCTTTTGCTAGCCATTTCAAACTTAGTAAGGAGATGTGCGCCAAGACCCAAGAAGACATGGATTATATGTCTAAAGTTCCATATGCATCAGTAGTTGGAAGCTTAATGTATGTAATGGTTTGCACAAGGCCTGATATTGCACATGCAGTGGGAGTTGTAAGCAGGTACATGAATAATCCAGGAAAAGAACATTGGATGGCAGTAAAATGGATTCTCATATTTTTGAGAGGTACCACAAATCAAGCATTATGCTTTGGTGGTTCAAACATTGCTCTACAGGGATATGTTGATGCAGATATGGCAGGTGACAGAGATAACAAGAGGAGCCTTACAAGATATGTATTTACTGTAGGTGGAACAGCTGTCATTTGGGTTTCAAAAATCCAAAGTGTTGTTGCACTTTCAACAACAGAAGCAGAGTATGTTGCTACTACAGAGGCTAGTAAAGAAATAATTTGGTTACAAAGGTTTATGGATGAATTGGGTAAGAAGCATGATATGGGCACGTTATACAGTCATAGCTACAAAGTGCTATTCATTTTTCAAATAACCCTGAGCCATTCTAGGACTAAACATATACATCTCTGGTACTATTTACATGTACATATTGGAAGATGGAGAGTTGAAGCTGAAAAGATACACATACAAATTCCCAAGAAATATGCTAATGTAAGTTGTATTCATATAAAATTGTAGAATGTGCTCTGCCACTCTGTTCTAAGGATGAAATAACATATAGGAACAGCTGTGTCCAAAGAGAGTCATTGGTTCATCAAACTAAGCAAATGTGGGTGGAGTTGCTACACCGCCCACAAGTGGGATATTGCTGGGTGTGAGCCCAATTATCTTGTTTACTTTGTATCACAAAGATTGGAATATTAGACTTTAAAAGGGGCGGAACGCCGTCTCGTAATTAATCACTGCCATGGGGGGCCCGTGGGGAGGTGGCAAAGCGCATCCCCCTGAAGGGCCGGTACGCCCCGAAGCTAAAAATATAAAATTGTAAAATTATAGTAATTTCTAGTCAATCTGGGCCGTTCATAGGCGGATGATATGACGATAGAAGTTATGTTTAGTTTAGGGTTTTTTTCCCTAGAAGGCAACCCCCTTGTATATATGAGGGTATTGTATTGCGGCTGTGTATTATGTGTGTATTCTCAGAGCGAGAAACAGATAGGGAGACTGTGAGAGAGAATAGAGGATATTACAGCGGATCTGCTGTAGTTTTTGTCTCTTCAATTTTTGCTGGATAATAGAAAGGAAGGATTGGCTGTTCGGGGTGGACGTAGCCCAAACTGGGTGAACCACGTATATCTGTGTGTCTCTGGTTTTATGTGTTTTGTGTGCTTGTATTTTTCACATATTTTATGTGTTGCATTGCTCCATAATATATAATTTTCTAACAACTAGAAGGGGAACCCGATGAACCAGAATCAGAGTCATAATGGGGACTCGGTGGAGGATGAAATCGAACCCTACACTAAGGAGTAAGTATTCCTAACAAAAATTGAGGATGAAGGCCTTGGAGTCTCATGGATAAATGCCTTGGGGGCACAATGATGGCAAAGAGACAAGAAACAAAATAAGGAAGAGAGGTAAACAAGGGTAGGGAGGTGCAGGATCAATTGATTACAATGTTTAAGTCGTGGCTTGGCGGTGTAAACCAGACACTCTTCTCTTAGGGTGTGTGTGCATGTGATAAGTGTGTTAATTTTAATTAAGCCTAGACATGTGTAGAGAAAAAATAAGAAAGAGATGTTGTATAACTGTAAATAAAAGTGAAAATGACAGTAAAGGAAATTGAATGCGACAGTAAAATAAACACCTAAAGATGCATCAATTTAAACCCAAGCAGGAGGGCTTCTAAAAAACTAGTGTATGGGTGGGCGAAATCTAGTAAAAACACACAAAATGGCCAATGGATCTAAAGTCAATAGGGAAATGGATCTAAAGGTTAGATCTGTTAGAAAGAGGGTCATAAAACAACAAAAAACTAGAGGGAAAAATGCTGCAAAAAGGGTGGCGAAAGGCTACAACCTAAAGGGAAATGGGGTGAACCGTAAAGGAGGACCAAAAAAATTTGAAAATATTTGTTTTGGATGGATGAATGGCCGATCTGAAATGGTTCTGAATATGCTGGTTCAAATCTGAAAAAGGCTGAAAAATAGTGAAGTCTCAGAAGACTTGCTTCAGCTAAACTCTTCTTAAAAAGGTGGAAGCGTATTGATTCCCTAAGGGGCTTGGTTCCTACTTCGATGAGTAAAAATAAGAAAGTACAACTCTAAGAATGGTGAAGAGGGATGTCAAACAACCCTGAACAATGCCCCAGACAAACCCAGAAAAATCACATAAAAAATCCTGCAAAAAGTACAGGTCATAGTTTCTGACCTATTCTCCACTGAGGTCACAGATTTCAGGATTTTTTCCGCTACCTGAGAGCCGAGGTCGCATTTTTTGGCCCAAATCCGGATGTTTCAAGACCATATTTCATAAAAAAGCGTCATCTCTACTGCGGCTGATACCTCACACCTACGAAAAGGGCCCAGAAACACACGAAAGTTAGAATTTATACTATTTTATGGTTTTAAAGATTAAAAAAAACATCAAGAAAAGAAAAATAAGAAGTTGAAGAAAAACCTTAGGGGTTGAAGCAGCTGGTCATGTAGGGATATGAAAAATGACAGCGGTTGTAATTGTAAACCCTTATGGAGTCGCCAGTTGTTAGTGTGAATTCGAATCGCAAGCATACGAAAAAATCTCACTTTAGCTATGCATAACAAACAACACTAACATCAAATTTGGCTGTCAATTTCCTTAGAACTGTATTTTGTAATAAGAATAAATGCTACAAAATCTACATCTATGTAGTTAAAGACATTAAACAGAAAATAATAAGCAAGAGTTGTTCCATGCATCCAATGAACAAGACAAGAATTTTTAAAGAATTTTATGTATTATGACACCTGGGAAGGGAACATAGAAAGATGTTACCAGTCCCCCTCAATGGGATGGGTTCTTGTATTTCCTTAGCCCTTTAGATCTAAGATCGCTCTCTCTTGATGGTGTAGAAAACCCATACAAAATGGAACTCAAAGGGAGCTCACAAGCAAAAAAGTAGAAAAATATGACAATGATGGGAGGATCAAAATCAGACCAAAAGTATATATCAAGAGTGATCTGTAGGCAACAAAAGGTAGTGAATGAATGGAAAAACCCTTCTATTTATAACAAAATATTGAGTTAGTCTAGATATTGGTGCATAGTTAAAATATTATTAATCAAATCTAGATCCAACTTTTATGGAATATTTTATTATTTTTGTTGGAGGGAAAAGGAATTTGAACTTGGTCAAATCCCTTTATTTAGAAATAATAAATAAATAAATGATTTATTTATTGTTTTAAGAATATGGTTAAAGAATAATTAAATAAATAATGATTTATTCAATTATTTGTAAATGATTTAGTAAAATTTAACAAGGAATATTATTAAATAATGATTTAAATAATTATTCCTAAAAATAATAAGATAAAAATATTAATTAAACTGTGGTTTAGTTCATTGTCCCTTGAAGAAAATCAAGCAAATAAGAATTTATTTAATTATTCCTCATGGGTTTTCTTGTTTAGACCAAAAATAACTTAATAAACTATGGGTTATTAAATTATTTCTCATAGTCAAAACAATTTTGCTATGCTAAAATTGGTCTTACATGGTGTACTTTGGTCCATCTAATAGTAACAGGTTAGATGACCAAAAATTGGTGTAACAATGATAACATGCAAAATCCATAAACATTTTAATTGCTTCCATTCTTGCTATAGGAGAAAAAGTTTAATCACAGTCAAGTCCTTTGATTTGAGATTATCCCTAACATACAAGTTTGGTTTATTTATGATTACCTGACCTTTTTCATTCATCTTGTTCTTGAATATCCACTTTGTGTCAATGACATTTTTCCCAACGGGCATTCGGGGAATTTTGAGGTCTAAAATGGGCCTCCTAAGGAAAAAGTACAATCAAAATTCACTTTATGAGAACCAATCACATTTTAGGGGATGACATCATCCATAATGGTTGAGGTAGCATTGCTTGAGTTAAAGGTACTTACTTGTCACATTCTCAATGGTGGATAAAAACTCATGTTTAACCATGGTAGTTATCTAAGTAAGTTTTTAAAGTCAAAATAAAGTACTCATAATAAATGTCATTTCACACTTTGAACAAAAATATATTATTTTCATTTCATATTTCTTGGAAGAAACAATGCATATCCCTATATATTTATTATATTATATAATATTTATATAGTATATTAATTACATGTTATTATACAATTTAAATAATATAAATTTTAATTAATAGCATATAATATAATTAAGAATTTATAAATTTATATTTATATTTTATTTTAAGTTATTTAAGTACAAAGGACAACTACATTAGTTGTTCATGATAATGAATTTTTTTTGAAAAGATCATTCTTATTTATAGTCACATCAATACAATTTTTTTATTAATTTTATTTTGGTACAACTTTTGAATTGAATTTAACTATGGTTACATGGATTGTGGTGAAAAAAGTGAATTTCAAATTCATAAATATTATTTTATTGGTTTAGTTATTATTTTATTATTTCCTTAGGAGGCCCATTTTAGACCTCAAATTTCCCCTAATGTCTTGGTATTAACTCCGAGATCTTGTTCTTCTCAATCTAGTCTAATTCTTCATTCATAGCAATTATCCAATTTTTGTCTTTGTTGGCCTCATTGAAATTCTTCGGTTCTATCTGTGACAACATGAATAGATACACTTCCTTGGTCTATTTAGCTAGATTTCTTCTTGTTTGGACTCCTGTAAATTTTTCTCGAATGATTTTATCTTCTGGATGATTGTTTTGAGTGTGTCTCGAGGGCCCTTATGAGTTTATTTCTGTATCTTTTGTTGTCTCATTCTGTTCTTTATTTTCTTGATTATCATCATGATGATGATTTGGATGATTGACAAAGTTTGTACTTCTAGTTCTGTCTGGTAGTTTTTCATCAAATCCCACATCAATGGTTTCCATAATTTTATGTAGCCTCTTATTGTAGCACCTGTAACCCTTAATCTTTGATGCATATCTTGAAAATATTCCTTCATCAGCTCTTCCATCATACTTCCCCAATTTTTTTTCATTATTCTTTATGCAGCATTTGCTGCCAAAGACTCTAAAATGTTTGATTGATGTCGGTTTCCCATGCCACAGTTCATATGGAGTCTTGTCAAAAGTTGGTCTAAGACGAGCTTTGTTGAGGATATGAACATCTGTGTGTACTGCTTCTGCCCTGTAGGTTTGGGGAATGTTTCTTTCTTGCATCATGGCTTTGGAAATCTGCTTTGTAGACATGTTTTACCTCTCTGCCACTCCATTATACTGAGGTGTATCTGCAACAATAAACTGTTTCTTTATCCCACATTCATTGCACAGGTCCGCAAACTCATCACCTATGAATTCACCTCCTTTTTCTGATCTAATGCATTTTAGTTTACATCTAGTTTTATTTTATACCAGTGCCTTGAATATTGTAAATTTCTCCCATGCTTCAAATTTGTATCTTAGAAATGCCACCCATGTTAATCTAAAAAATTCATCGATTATCAGCATGAAATATGATTCTCCACCTGGTGCATTTGTTCTTGAAGGTCGGCACATGTCCATGTGTATAAGTTGGAGAGGTTTACTTGTACATTATTGATATTTGGCTTTGAATGATGTTTGAGTTTGTTTGTCGAATTGGCAGTGTTGGGTGTGGAGGCTTATTATATTCTTTCCTTAGATGCATCACAGTGTTGGACCCCTACTCTTAATGGGGCGGTAACGCTGCCCGAAATTAAAATTTCTTGGGGGTCCCGGGGGGGGACTGCGTTGTAAAATTGCCTTGTAAAAGTATAGTAATTTCTAGTCAATATGGTTCGTTCATTAGGCGGATGATCTCATGGTAGAATTTATGTTTAGTTTAGGGTTTTTTTCCCTATAAGGCAACCCATCACTTTGTATGACGGTATTGTATTGCGACTGTGTAATGTATGTGTATTCTTAGAGAGAGAAATAGTTAGGGAGACTGTGAGAGAGAAAAAATGATATTATAGTGGATCTGCTGTAGGTTGTGTCTCTTCATTTTGTTGGATAATAGAAAGGAAGGACTGATTGATTGGGGTGGAAATAGCCCAAACTGGGTGAACCACGTATATCTGTGTCTCTCTAGTTTTATTTGTTTCTTGTGTTTGTGTTTCCGCATATATTTTATTTTTTCCATTTCTCTATAATATATCATTTTCTAACAACTAGTATCAGAGTCGAAGGTCTATTTGGATGATAAACTCGTAGGAAAGAAAGGTTCCTGGTTCAAGTGGGAGCAATGGCAGAAGATGGTAAGTTTAGGGTTGAGAAATTTAACCGCAAAAATTTCCCACTGTGAAAGATGCAGATGGAAGATTATCTTTATCAAAAAGATTTTTACCTACCATTGAGCAAAAAAACAAAGAATCCGACGACTATGAAAGACGCAGAATGGGAGATTCTCGATAGAAAGGCACTCTGAACAGTATGGTTGTGTGTTGCAGCGTCGGTAGCCTTCAATATTTTGAAGGAAACAACAACAAAGGGTTTGATTAAGGCATTGGCAAAACTATATGAAAAACCCTCGGCCTCAAACAATGTATTTCTTATGAAACATTTATTTAATATGAAGATGTAGAAAGGTGGATATGTTTCTGACCATTTAAATGATTTTAATACAGCTACCAGTCAGTTAATTTATGTAGGGTTAAACTTAAATGATGAAGTTAGGGCTCTGTTATTTTTGTGTTCATTGCCAGAAAGTTGGAATGGTTTAGTTATGGCCATTAGTAACTCTGTCTCTGGATCTAGTACTTTAAAGTTTGATGATTTTGTGAGTGCTATCCTTAGTGAGGAAATGCGACAAAAAGGCTCTGGTGAGACATCGAGTAATGGTTTGAGTGTAGAGTCTAGGGGAAGAAAAATGGAAAGAAGAAAGAGCTCAGCATATTGCAGTAAATCAAGGAAAGGTAGATCCAAGTCCATATCGGGGATAATGTGTTGGAAATGTGGAAAGAAATGACACCTAAAGAAAGAATGTAGATCTCGAAAGGGAAAAGAAGGAGACACACAACAAGAAAAAAATCATGAAGCAAATGTGACAGGTGATGTGTTACAAGATGCTTTGATTCTTTCTTTAGAAAATGTCACTGATTCCTGGGTGGTAGATTCAGGGGCCTCATTCCATGCCACACCTGATAAGAAATATTTTCATGACTATGTTTAAGGATATTTTGGACAAGTTTGTTTGGGTGATGATAAACCCTGTAAAATTGTTGGAATGGGTAAAGTTCTTGTAAAATAGAAAAATGGAAACCAATGGTTTTTAAAGGAGGTAAGGCATTTCCAGATCTGAAGAAAAATATGATTTCAACAAGGCAGTTAGGCGGTGAAGGTTGTGTGACAACTTTCATAGATAAAACTTAGAAGGTAACCAAAGGAGCCCTGGTAATAGCAAAAGGCAAAAAGGTTGGTACATTGTATTTATGAAATGGTATTTATAACTTTGTTAATTATTTAACTTCCAAAGGAGAAGATGAAAAATTAAGGCATCATAGGCTTGGACACATGAGTGAGAATGAGATGAAGATTCTTCACTCAAGAAATTTATTGTCAGGTTTGAAGAATATTGATTTGGATTTTTGTGAGAATTCTATTTATGGAAAACATAAGAGAGTCATATTTCTCAGAGTTGGGAAATAAAAGAAGAGAAAAAAATTAGAGCTTGTGCATACAGATGTATGGGGACTTGCTCAAGTATCATCTCTTGGTGGCTCTCATTATTATGTTACTTTTATTAATGATGCAACTAGAAAAAATTGGATTTATTTTATTTAGAATAAATCTGATGTATTTGATACTTTCAAAAAATGGAAAGATTTTGTTGAGATTGAGATAGGAAAGAAGTTGAAGTCTCTGAGATTAGAAAATGGAGGTGAATATTGCAGCAAAGAGTTTTATATGTATTTTTTAGAGCATGGAATTCATAGAGAAAAGACAGTTCCAAGAACACCACAAGAAAATGGTATGTTAGAAAGGACGAATAGAACAATCATGGAGCATGCAAGGTGCATGAGATTGCATGTAGGATTTCCTTTACAATTTTGGGCAGATGTTGTAGATACTGTTGTTTATCTAATAAACAGAGGGCTCTCAAGTTCCTTGGATGGTGGTATTCCAGAGGAGGTATGGACAGGTAAAAAGGTAAACTACTCCTTTTTAAAGCCTTTTGGTTGAGAGGCCTTTGTCCATATTAATAAAGAAAATAGAACAAAGCTTGAGGCAAAATCAAAGAAATGTACCTTTATTGGATATGGTGTTAATGATTTTGGTTATTGCTTATATGGCTATGAAAATCAAAGAATCATTAGGAGTAGAGATGTAATATTCAATGAAATGGTCTTGTATAAGAATCAGTTGTAGGAAAAGAAATGGGAAAAAGAAAATAAAGAATAAAGAGTTCTTTATGAGATCACAAAAAAAGGAAGGGTGCCTAAAAATAATAATAATCAACAACCGCAACAACATAAACCACCACAATAACAACAAGCACCTCAAACACCTGAAAGTGGTGTCAAAAGATCTACTAGGATAAGTAGACCCCTTGAACGATACTCTCCTTGATTATGTTATTTATTGTTGACATATTCTGGTGAGCTAGAATGTTATGAAGAAGAAATTAAGGTAGAAACCAGGAAGAAGTGGGAGCTATCCATGAAAGAACAGATGGACTCCTTAATACATAACCATACTTCGGACTTAGTCAGGTTTCTTGCAGGTAAAACAAAATTTCCGAATAAATGGGTTTATAGGTTAAAGGAAGAAGATTGAGGGAAACATAGGTATAAAGCTAGACTTGTGGTGAAGGGGTTTGCACAGAAGAAAGGTATTGATTTTGATGAAATATTTTCTCTTGTTTTTAAGATGACTTCAATCAGAACTATTTTAATTCTTGAAGCAATAGAAGATTTGCATCTTGAACAGTTAGATGTAAAGACAACATCTCTCCATGGATATTTGGAGGAAGAGATCTATATGCAGCAACCAAAAGGATATGAGGTCAAAGGGAAAGAAAAATTAGTGTGTAGGTTAAACAAGAGCTTGTATGGCTTAAAACAGGCTCCAAGGAAGTGGTATCTAAAATTTGACAAGTTTATGTTTGAACAAGTTTATACTAGATGTCACTCTGATCATTGTGTTTATCTAAAAAATCAAAATGATGGCAGCTATATTATATTGTTATTGTATGTAGATGACATTCTTGGTGCAGGGTCTAACATGCAGGAAATAAATGTACTTAAAAGAAAATTGGAAAATTCATTTTCAATGAAGGATTTGGGGGCTGCAAAACAAATACTTAGTATGAGAATAACTAGAGACAGGAAAAATCAGAAATTAATAGTGTCTCAGAATGAGTACATACAAAAGGTGTTGAAAATATTTAATATGCAAAATGCAAAACTAGTTAGTACACCTTTTTCTATCCATTTAAAACATAGTAAGGAGATGTGCCCTAAGACCTAAGAATAAATGGATTATATTTCTAAAGTTCCATATGCATTAGTAGCTGGAAGCTTAATGTATGCAATGTTCTGCACAAGGCCTGATATTTCACATGTAGTGGGAGTTGTAATCAGGTACATGAAAAATCCAGGAAAAGAACAATGGATGGAAATGAAATGGATTCTTAGATATTTGAGAGATACCACAAATCAAACATTATGCTTTGGTGGTTCAAACATTTCTCTACAGGGATATGTTGATGCATATATGGCAGGTGACAGAGATAACAGGAGGAGAACTACAAGATATCTATTTACTGTAGGTGGAACAACTGTCAGTTAGGTTTCAAAAATCCAAGGTGTTGTTCCACTTTCAACAATAGAAACAGAGTATGTTGATGCTACAGAGGCTAGTAAATAAACGATTTGGGAATAAAGGTTTATGGATGAATTGGGTAAGAAACATGATATGGGCACGTTATACAGTGATAGCCAAAGTGCCATTCATCTTGTAAAGAACTCAACATTTCATTCCAAGATGAAACACATACAACTCAAGTACCATTTCATACGATCAGTATTGGAAGATGGACAGTTGAAGCTGGAAAAGATACACACTAGCCAGAATCCTGCAAATATGCTAACAAAAGTTGTAACCAGGGATAAACTGAGATTATGCTCAGTTCCAATTGGTCTTCAAGTATGATGATGAAGATGAGAAATAACCAGGTCCAAAGTGGAGTAATTGTCCAGCAAATGAAGCAGCGGTGGAGTTGCTACAATCAGTCTCCAAGTGGGAGATTGTTGGGTGTGGAGCCTGATTATCTTCTTTCCTTAGATGTATCACAACATTGGACCCTTGCTCTTAATGGGGTGGAAATGCCGCCTGAAATTAAACGCTGCCTACGGGGTCCAGGGGGGGGGCGGCTGCCTTGTAAAATTTCCTTGTAAAAGTATAGTAATTTATGATCAATCTGGGCTGTTCATTAGGTGGATGATCTAATGGTAGAATTAATTTTTAGTTTAGGTTTTTTTCCCTAGAAGGCAACCCCTCACTTTGTATGAGGGTATTGTATTACGGCTGTGTAATATATGTGTATTCTCAGAGTGAGAAACTGATAGGGAGATTGTGAGAGAGAACAAAAGATATTATAGCAGATTTGTTGTAGGTTGTGTCTCTTCATTTTTCTAGATAATAGAAAGGAAGAACTGGATTTTTTGGGTGGACGTAGCCCAAACTGGGTGAACCATGTATATTTTTGTCTCTCTGGTTTTATCTGTTTCTTGTGTTTGTGTTTCCGCATATATTTTATTTGTTCCATTGCACTGTAATATATAATTTTCTAATAGGAAGGACATACATATGGTATTTGGTGGCTTGTTTATTGCAGGAAAATCTCTGACAACTTTCTTTTTTCTCAGTTTAATTATGTGTTCAGAATATATATGTGGCTTCTATGCCATAGCTAAGATTCAACAATTTTTCTAATGTGGCATGCTTCATTCTCCTCCTCTACTATATAAACATTACCTTATTTTCAAACACCTTTAACCAAGGTCTTTCCTGTGGTGATTGATCTTACTTCACAATCTTGGGCTCTAAAAAGGACCTCATAGCCTTTATCACAAATTTGACTAACACTTAGTAGATTGGCTTTCAAGGCATCTACAAAAAGTACATTCAAATCCTCTCCTCCATTATTCAGATTGATTCTTCCTTTTCCTTTGATTTTTATTTCTTTCTCATTTCTGAATGTTACATTGACATATTTCTTTTCATCAAATGTTACAAAATTGCTTCGGTCTCCAGTCGTATGTATTGAGCACACACTGTCCACATACCGTTCAGTGTTCTGATCTTGAGAAATTAGAACCAGATCACACTTATTAGCTTCCTTTTCCATTACATGAAGCTGTTTTTTCTATAAATTTCTCGAGGAGATGGATCATTGTATTTAAGAGGACATTCATAATACTTGTGCCCATTTTTATGGAAGCAAAAGCATTTTCTTGTATTTCAAAATGGATTATGTACACAAGTGAATCCAACAACGTTCTTAGTTCCTTTTGAGTTTCCATACTCCCGTATCTTTATATAAGCTCTACACTCTATGGCTTTATGAACGAACCTTTTACAACAAAAGCAATACCCATAGAAGTAGTATCTGTGTCTGGTAGAGAATGTTGTTTGGGAATATATCCATATGGTCATATGAAATTTTTTTCTTTGGAGGTCATTTGATATGTGCTGGAATGTGGCTTGGTTGTTCACTCATTTTGTTTCCTAGGCTTTCCTTGTATTGGGTTTTTCCTGCAGCTCATGAGGATTTGAAGGGTTTCCCACATTTTTGTTCTTAGAATGATGTGAGTTAACATTTTATTTTAGGACAAATTTCACAAATGTAATAGCTTTCTCATCCTCTACCTTTGAATTTATGGATTCTCCTTCATATCCTATCCCAACATTTACAAGAGGAGATCTTTGTGTATTTAATATCCTATCCAAATTTTCAGCATATTTTAAATTCTGAATGTTCGTTATTAAATCAGTTTGTGCCTTTTCTAATTTCTTCCTCAGACTCACCACCTCTTCTTCCAATCTTCCACATTCCTTACTTTTATCTCTTATTTTCTGCAGCATAATTTCTTCTACTTTCCTTGCTTCTTCTAGTTCAATTTTCAACTTAATAAAATCTTTAGAGTTTGGTTCTTCCTTTACATATTTTAGAAGGATTTCCTTTTGTGTTCTAGTCTTTAGATTGAGTCTATCAATTTCCTTTAGGGAACTCACCAACTCCCCCTCAATATATACATCACCTTCTTCTTCAAATTCGAGGAGATGTTCCTCAAGCTCTTCCTTGGCCATCAAAATGAATTTTGATGTCCCTTCTTCATTGGGGGACTCATCTGAACTCTTAGATTCACTTTTGTCTTGTTGAGCATAGAATGTTTTTCAATTAAATATGTTCCCTTTCTACCTATTACTGAAACTGCTTTTCTCTTTCCCTTTCGAAAAATTCTATATTTTCTTCTGAGGACATTTAAAAGCATAGTTCCCCACTCTTCCACATTTAAGGCACTTAAATGGAATTTTACCTTTTTTACTTACATGTGCCTCTATCCAATCTTTTGAAAAATTTGGCTTCTTCTTCATCAGAGAATAAGAATGTACCTTCCTTCTCTTCTATGCACTTGTCTACCTTAAAGGAATCCTCCCTCATGTTTGACTTCCCTTTAGGACTTTTCATCTCATATGCTGTTAGGTTTCTGGTCAAGGTTTCCCAGTTTGTTGTTTCTTCTATGGCAGAAACCTTAGGACTAAACCTGGGTGGTAGTGATCTCAATAATTTTTTTACTACAACAGATTCTTTAATTTCTTCTCCTAGACCTATCATGATATTCACAACTTCTACAACTCTTCAGAAGAATGCAACTATATATTCATCTTCATTCATTTTTAAGTTTTCAAACTGAGTTCTATGTGCTTGCAGTTTGGACAGCTTCACCTGTTTATCTCCCTCATGAATATTTTATAATGTATCCCATATTTATTTAGCAGTGTTACTATGCATTACTTTGATAAATTATGACTCACTTAGACCGCTCAAGAGTGCATTCATTGCTTTTGCATTAGCTATGAAATTTTGTTTGGCTTCTTTCTCAGTGTACGTATCCATTGGTGCATATTTTTCTTCCACAACAACCCATACTTCTACTTCAAGATACATTAAGTATATCCTCATTCTTATTTTTGAGAAAGCATAGTTTGTGCCAGTAAATAGAGGGGCTTTATTTGTAGATCATCCTTATAAGTTAGCCATTTTTGGGGACTAAGGACCTCCTTCCGGTGTTTAAACTATTATAGAAGGATCTGGCTCTGATACTGATTGATGGAACCTTTGTTAAACTAGGCAAGGGGGGGGGGGGGGGGTGAATCAGTTTATCACATTCAAGGACTTAAAAAAAAATTCCTTATACTTATTAACAACTCATTTAATAACCAACTTCTTAAAGAATAATTAGTAGAATGTATAAGTGAACAAAAAACATTAAGCATAATAATACATCACATCAACACATCATAATCATGCACATGGACAACAAGTATAAGTTGAAACCCATAAGGGAGAAAACCACATCTTATTATAGTTGTGATGCAAAGGAAAGCTCCTACTCCCTCTCACAACTGATTTTATGCAGGAACCTACCTACAGGAGGCTACTACCTCAGTTTCTGCAAGCTAAAACTTGCAAAGAAGCTCCAACTCCCATAAGTTTTCTGCAGGCTACAACCTATAGGAGGCTCCTACCTCACCAAAATCCAACTAGAAATTTATCAAGCTACAAATTGAAAGGAGACTACAATCCCATCACTCAACATGCAAATAAAATGATTATTTACCTGGATATCAGCTATGTTTTCTTCCACTTTCTCTTATGCCCTTCCAACTTTCAAATCTGCTTCATATCAATTCTATATGTGCACATTATCTCTATCCGCTCTCTTAAATTCTTCAGCTCTCTGGCCTACATATACTCATTACAATAACATCATTTATAGGAATAAAATCATGGTTTTTTGTATTCTGCATGGGAATATGAAGTGAACAGGCATGACTCTTTGCTTCCACCCATTCGATTTCTCATCCTTCAGTTCAGGTTATTACATCAAAAAAAATACAGAAATAATCATTTCATCACTATTTGGAGTTTTTCCTATGCCTATGGAGACTTTCCTTTGAATCATGAAAAAATATAAAATAATCAATGAATTTACATTTACATAGAAATTACATTCAACCAATATTTTAATCATCCCTTTCAACTTCTATCTTTGCTGTGTATTTGTCTTTTCTACTTGATGTCCCTTGTCTTTTATGTTCCTGCTATTGTATTCTAGTTGTGTACCATAAACAGATTTTTCCCGAGTCGACCCTTTGTTATGTTTCCAACAATGTCATTTAACCGTCATTTTCCCGACTTGACCGCATGTTCAACTTCTACCTTTTCTTGACACAAATTCAGGTCACTTATATAACCGAATCCTTCTACTGCTTCATATTTTATTTTTAATATGAATACAACAACCTTTGCATGAGTATTGGGTAACTTTCCTGAGTCCACCTCCACGTTTAGACCTTTATTTGTTTGAAAACTGCATTAAACTTATGCATGTAGAGTTAGGTATTTTCTTACCCGAGTCCTTCTCTAGCGTTCAGACTTTCCATTTGACTCACAACAACAACCGCATCAACCTTTTATTTATACATTGGTGCATACATATTAAACCTTGGACCTTAAATAAACTCTAGGAAAGCCTAGTGTCTGGTCCCTTTATCGCATATCGACGATCCTTGATGGTTCTATGTTATATTCAACTTTCTCACGTTCAATGTAATTTCTCAAAGGAAATTCCCTTACAACCGGATTTGAAATATGTTAAATCATAGATTTGAGTTGCATCGCATCCGACCCCTTATCACACTTCGCATTTCAGCGTTCCAACATGGTTCATGAGCGTTACTCCTCCTGAGCTTTGCGATGTGTGATATGTCTAGTCCCTTTAGTACATATCGACGATCCTTGATGTTTCTACGTTATATTCAACTTTTCGATTTTTGATTTGTGTGATTTGCGATTCTGTAATATGTGATTTGCCAACACTTTCTTGAACGTGAATTCACATGACTCGATCCTGACCTGCACTATTCTAAATGCATACAATGGCCCAACTCTTGAACCGCTAAGCGTAGATAAGCACGACTTGACCTAGACTTCACATGCCCTCGGTACTGTACTGATCGTGTTTCAGCATGGCTTGACCCACTCACATCTTTCTTTCTTTGGTTGCACGCGTTTCACAACTTGACCCGCTCGTTCACAACTATCCTTCTTTGCTGCATGCGTTCATTACTTTCCTTCTTTGCTGCACAGATTCACGATTCAGCCATGAGATTGTTTATTGCTTGACCCGAATTGACCAATCTGCACTGTAGTGCATTTTTCAGCACGTAGAACACCCGACTTGACCCAGAGTTGTTCACCATTTTTACTTTACCTACTTTTTTGAATGCAAATAGCCCGTCTTGACCCTGCACTGCACAATTTATTCTTTGCTACCTCTTTTTCTTTAGATAATGATTCTGATGCTTCTGCTTGCCTCTTTGCTGCTCCTCTTCCTTATATTATATTTCTAATGATTTATTTGCTGCTCCTCTACCTTAGATTATATTTCTAATGCTACTCCTTTTCCTTGCTCCTTTGCCTCTAATGCTGCTCCTCGTCTCTTTGCTGCACATTCACGCACATTACTGCTCCTTTCCTCTTTTCTGCATAATGTTGATCCTTTGCTCTTTTCTGCATAATTTTGCTCCTTTTCAATCAATGACAGTATTTCCAACATTATATTACTCACAGGTAATTATTTTTTATCTAAGTCTCATCATTTTACATTTTTTTTATTTTTTATCCAATTTTTTTTATACGAATCCAAGTTCGCTTTCCATTTTTCATTATTTAGAATGCATTCAAATATTTTTAGTCTAAAGGTATGTCATCTTGAAAATTTTGTTTTATCCCTATTGTGAATTTGGTTTATCAAATAACCCAACCACAAAGTCAACCTAAACTCTTTTCTATCGTATATTTGGATCATTAGATGGAAAAAAAAACTAATTCAATAATTGAATTTATGGCTAAGAATTCTCATGAAACATGGAGTTCATTTGGAAATGAATGAATATATTATAACCATATATATAATTTCTTATCATGTCAATTAATATTTTTTATTTAATTATTCATGATGTAGAAATTATATAGAAGCTCTCATACCATGTAGAAATTTATATAAATTCTATATCAATGGATTCAATCCAATCTTATGATGTACTAAAACAAGATATTGAATCCTTCTACCATATTTGGAATACAAAACATGGTCGCTCAATCACATGCTAGTAAGAGAAAGAAGTAAATCAATCGCACAACACAAGATGTTCTTGGGGAAAGAAATTGATCAAAACCCTGCTATAATATATTGTATAAACTCAAAGAATCATGAAACAATACAATGATTTATTGCTGACAAGAATCTCTTGCACTCTAGCAATTGTCTCACACTGATCTAGGAAAAATTGGGAAAACACATAACCAATTCTCAACCTTCCTTCAACCTACCTTTCTCACAAAATTCCTAAATAATTAGGCCCCTATTAAATAGGAAAATTATCCTTCCTTGATTACGCAATCCATCATGGCTTCCTCATGGCTTTAGAATTTAACTCAGGCAATTCTCTAAAAATACAATTGATATTTATGTTTCCTTTAACCTCTGTCTCAATTGGGTCTTCCTCATAACTCACATGCATGTAACTATTACTAGTGAACCATCAGTTATGTGATTGATCACTAACTGTGAATTAAATCTAATTTAATTCACTAAACCTCTCACTAATTCATCACATAGTTAGAACTAGTTAAAATGATTTTAACTTAATTAATTGAGTTAACTTATTACACCTACACCCTGCTAGTGCATTTACTGCAACTGGACACCAAAAATATTAAGATCACTCTACATGCCTCATCTTAGACCCTCAACTCGAATTTGTTGAGCTAATTCAGTCATCATGACTTGGTTAACTGATACAAGTTGCTATGAGATGAAATTACAATTTATTTAAGGGAAAAATAAATTAGACACCAACATTCCTCATCAATGTGTAACTAAATTTTCTCACCAATGTGCATCAAAAATCCCTCACCAGTGTGAAACAAAATTTCCTCGCCAAAGTGTGTGTAATTTTTGTCCTTTATGGTTTCCAATTTCACTATTTCTTGTTGCAAATTTCAAAAATCCCTCTCAACAAGAAAGGAATTCAATCTATTTCGATCAGGTACCTTTGGAATGTTATGCATGCAACACTTCTCGAGTGTTGTTTGCACCTGCAACTCCTGAAACTGAATAGCCTCCGAACAACTGAATCAGTATAATGCATTTTTCATCAGAGTCTTCTGACTTTTGCTAGCTACTACACCTATCTACTGGACTCTCTACTTTGTTGCTGACATCTGCATCCATGCCCTTTGCACTGCTGCCAACTCTAATATGCGCTCTAGTATCTGACATCTGTCACTCAGATTCTGTCTTCATAACATCTGACTACATCAACCCAATCGATCCTTCCTGATAGTGTTGTACTGTGGGCTCCTCGCATCCAGGTTCGATCGATGGGACACAACATCTCAATGGACCCTACCCAAATTTCTTCTTGGGACTACATATACACATTGCCCCACCAATCACCTGGAGGTATAGCTACATGTACTCCCTCTGCCCATCTAGCTCAAAATTACTCCCTCCTTGAGGTCTCCTCTTGAGTGGATTCTTCCGTTCAGTCTCCTCTCTGATTATCCAATTGTGGCAGCTCCAAAACCTTTTGAGAGTGCTTCTAAGGCTGCATGTTGAGAGATAATTGCTCCCTTTCAACCACCAAGTCATTAACCACTTATTTTCTCCTCAAATATTTGCATGCATCCTTGACCTTGAGAGCATACAGGTTCTTGAATTTTACACCGATTTGTTTCACCTCTCCCATGGCTATGTGTTTAAGGAAAACATTTCCTTTTCTAAACATCACATCATAACCACAATATTCTAATGCCGCTACGGAGACAAGATTCTTTCTTAGGCCTAGAACATATAAAACATATGCTAGTCCGAGAGGGGAGCCAAACTCCCTTTGAAAGGTAACTATACCTATGTTGGTCGCGTTATACCTCATTTCATCTCCAAACTCCATGTTCTATTGGAGGTCCTTCTCCTCCAAGTCGCTGAAGACATCTCTATTCCTTTTCATATGGAATGAGGCACCACTGCATAGATACCACATGCATCCTATTACAGTGTTGGCCATGCATGTAATGAGAGTAAAATAAAGCTTGAATTGTGAAGCTAACGCTTCACCCACTGCAACTGCAAGTTCCATCTTGATTTCCTTCTTCTATGCACAATTCAAGGCATAGTGCCCATGCTCATGACAATGAAAACACTTGATATTGGAAAAGTCTCTCTTGCACTCTTCGCCTTGGGATTTGTTTCCCTTGGATTTTTTTCCTTTTCTGATTAATTAACAATATTCTTCTTTTTTGGTGTTATAGGTCCCATCTCTAGTGCCCTACGTTATCTCTTCTATTAACAGGTCGAACCACAAATGCTCCCAGTCTGGTAACTTCTCCCTCCCATTCACAGATTCTTGGTAACTATGTCAGCTCTTGGGAAGGCCTATAAGTGCTAGGATCACTAGATCATCCTGGGATACTATCACACCAACACTTCTAAACTTATCTCGACATTGAGTGAACTTCGCCAAGTATGTTGGTACCGGCTTTCCCTCCTCCATCTTGATCTTTCTAAGCTTGTCCTTCAATGACAACTTCTCGTGGTCACTATTATTCTGAAACAGATCTGTCAAGGCCTTCCACATAGCATATGGAGTCACCTTTCCATAGAGACTTGAGATAATATCATCTTGAAATCCCTCTAACAAGATCCTTCTAGCCTTTGCTACCTTCTCCTGCCATGCATCAAGAAGTTGGGCATTTGCTACTACTGGCTAGGAAATATCAGTATCTATGAATTCCTTTAACTCAGTTTCCTCCAACACTTCCTCCATCCCATCTTTCCATGCAATATAATTCAAATTTCCCTCGAGTGCATATTAGAGTCTCAAGCCATTGAAAGACATCTTGATCTATTGCTGGATCCTGGAGAATAAATCTGCAAATTTGAACATGTTCAAGACAAAATCAATTTATTCTCTTCTATTTTGATTCATGGCACTCTAATACCATGTAGAAATTATATATAAGCTCTGATACCATGCATAAATTTATAGAAATTATACATCAATGGATTTAATCTATTCTTGTGATTTACTAAAACAAGTTACTGAATTCTTCTACAATATTTGCATAATACAAAACACGGTCGCTCAATCACATGCAAGTAAGAGAAGGAGGTAAAAAAAAAAAAAAAAACATGATGTTCTTGGGGAAAGAAAATTCTCAAAACCCCGCTATCATATTTTGTATAAATCAAGGAATCATGAAACAATACAATGACTTCTTGCTCACAAGAATCTCTAGCACTTATCTTGGAAAAATTGGACAAACACATAGCCAATTCTCTACCTTCCTTTAGCCTTCCTTTCTCACGCAATTCCTAAAGAATTATGCCCCCATTAAATAGAAAAATCAACCTTTCTTGATTGCGCAATCCATCATGTCTTCCTCATGGCTTTAGAATTGCACTCGGGCAATTCTCTAAAAATAAAACTAATAGTTAGGTTTCCTTTAACCTCCGTCTCAACTGTGTCTTCCTCAGAACTAACATCCATGCAGCTATTAATAGAAAATCATCAGTTATCTGATTGATCACTATTTGTGAATTAAATCTAATTTAATTCACTGGACCTCTCACTAATTCATCACTCAGTTAGAACTAGTTAAACTGATTTTAACTTAATTAATTGATTTAATTGATTACACCTGCACCCCACTAGTGAATTAACTGCAATTGGACCCCAAAAATATTAGGATCACTCTGCACGCCTCATCTTAGACCCTCAACTTGAATATATTGAGCTAACTCATCCATCATGACTTAGTTAACTGATACAAGTTGTTATGAGATGAAATTACAATTTATTGTCTAATTTATTTAAGGGAAAAATAAATTAAACACCCACATTCCTCACCAATGTGTAACTAAAATTCCTCACCAGTGTGTAACTGAATTTCCTCACCAATCTACATCAGAAATCACTCACCAATGTGCAAAAAAATTTCCTCACCAATGTGTGTGCAATTTTTTTCTTTTATGGTTGCCAATTTAACTGTTTCTTGTAGCAAATTTCAACAGGTGAATCATCCAAAACAAACAATTTTTATATCTTGGAGAAACTAAATGTAACCACACTAATCACTTTCAATCCTTTTCCTTCCACCCTAATTACTTTATGATTATTAATTTTATTTTAAATTATAAATTAGAAAATCATAATATAAAAGTGTAAACTTTTATTACATCTCACTTTCTCATTCAAACCTAAGTACCAACATAAATCCATCTCAACCTCAAATCTATCAACCATCTAAAAGAACCAAATCTCTTGAATTGTAAACTATATATATATATATATATATATATATATATATATATATATATATATATATATGCTAACTCCATGTTAAGAATGAATTAATTACAAATCTCCTTCATTTTGTGCAACACATCAATAAATTGTTCTAACCATAATATTTTTGTAAAATGTTTTATATAATATATACATAATTGACATTCAAATATTTTATTTAATGTGATTATTGCAATATTTTATTTATAATCTACATTATTCATATTAAAATAGCTATCAAAGAAATAGGAGATAGCTCTCTCTCCATTGTTTTTTTTTTTTTTTTTAATTGACATTCTTTTGAATGTTACATCAAAAATCCCTCTCTCTTATACTAAGAAGTTGAAATATAAATAAAATAAGAATTGTTTTATATATATATATATATATATATATATATATATATTGAAATAGTGAAAAAATCATATTTTTAAACTTATATCTAGTAATATTTGATATATAATTTATATATCTTCTTTTATGTGAAATATCTATATATAATATATAATTTACACTCGTATACTCTAAACATTATTTATGTCTAGAATATTGTTGGATAAACATTATGCAACCATTGCGACAAAGTAATTAGAGCCATAATAAGAGTTATATATATAATAGAATTTAAATAATGTGAACTAGTGAGCAAGCTAGCAAAAGTCTTGCATTGACAATGGTTTAGGAAGTGACAAATCACAAGTAAAAAAATTTGGAATTGTCCTTCGTGTGACTTTTTGGAGCCAAATCTAGTGAAAAAAATCAGAGTGCGGGCATTTCAGTGTTGCGGCGGGTCTGTCCAAGACTAAGTAATAAACGCTTATAAATAAACCGATGGCAGTTTCTCACAGGCTCTTGACAAACGACGAAGGTCGGTGGAGAGCCTTTCCTTAAATAACGCCTTCAGCGTAATAACCCTCCTGTGGCATCGATATTATGGCTCGCTATTTTTCTATTACATTATTATTTTACAATAGTTTGCATACTCTGTGAATTGAATGGCTTGTGTAATTATAGGTTTGTGTCTTCTTTGAGAGGCTTGAATTTTTGCTTGATTGGTTCATTGACTAAATAATTGCTTTTTGGTTCATTTAATTTGAATATAGATATTGGAAACTCTTTGAGTAGCTCGCATTCATCATATAGTGGCTCATGTTAGCTCACTTCTATAATGGCTCATGTTGGTTCACGTATAAACACAGTAGCATCACACTTTTTGTTGGAAATAACCTGTATTACGTACAGTGACATGCTCTGTGGAAGTTCGTGCCTATTTTAATAGATTAAAAAAATGCTCTAATTATGGCTCAACAGAATCACTATGTGGCTTCATGCTCTATACAACATCACTCTATGACAACAAACACATATATGTAAATTCACAACAATAACATCGCTCGCTGTATCTCTTTGTGACATGAATATGCCATAACTATAATTTAAATAACGACAGCTTGAAAGCTGGATAGTGATCCTCGATATAGAGAACAATAACCCTAACTATGACAGAAACCCTACGTTGATTGTGAAGTGTTCTCGAGAGGCCATACGATTTTGTTTATATATATATATATATGAAATATGCATTTTACAACGAAACCAACCCATTTAGAAGGATCCAGTACTCTAAGAAAGAAGCTAAGGTCATGAAGTAATTTTTTGAGGCATAAATGGACCATGAATTTGAGTTTTATATAACTCATCTCTGCAAACAAAGCTAGCAGTTCAACTAAGGTTTTGAAGTTGAGGCACATGTGTTAAAGATAAACATTTGTTGAAGAATGTTGACACTTGAAGAAGGATTAGATATCTTCAAAGAAGAGGTAAGGTAAAATTATAGAGGTATGTATAATTAATGTGTGCATTTTATAGTTCATCATATTCATTTGAAATATAAAGGGTATGCATAAATACAGATTAGAGACAGTGAATTGTAAGAAATTGATGCCATGTTAAAGACTAGGTAACAAATGAAAGGAATTAGGGTTTTGCAGTATGATAGTTTGCAATGCTTGAATGATATGTTTTGATGACAATGAAGTTTCTAGAGTTTGCATAAAATTTTCAATTCTTATCATAATAAATCTTGAAGATTTTAAAATCGAATGTTTTTCAACTAACTCTCTTATGTGATTGTAGAACTCTGTAGTTTGTAAGTAACAGGTCTTGGCATCTAGGGTTTGTAAACCATAAGGGAGAATCCCTAGAAATATAAAACCTAACTGGATGTTTCCTCTATGAAAGGAAAATTAACACAGTTCTTAAGAATGAAAGATATTGTATCATGTTGATGTGAAGACTCGATTTGATGAAAAAGGGTCCAAGATTAATAAGGATTCAACCCTTCTCCACATATAAGTATTCTTGATTATTAATAATTATATTTTATTTATATTTTTTCTCCTTTTTCTTTCATATGCCTTCTAACCAAGGCTACATGTCAAGGAAAGTTCTATCTAAAGCTTACGAAGAAAGTGAAATATTTGAAGGAACGTAGCATAGCATAAAGAATGTGAAAGAAGGAGTATTTGAAGTATGCATAAAATACTAATTTTATATGGAAATGAGGAGAGGAAGTCATAAAGGCCCTGATGATCGCCATATTGAATATTTTTTATTGGTTCATTCGAGATTAATGATTGAACACTGAAGGGGATAAAGGAATAATTGATATTAGAAAGTTGATTTAACTCTTTAAAGAATTATGAGGCATAATTTTGAGGGCATGTGGTAGCATCTGTAAGAAATTATGGCTCCTTAAAGATTATAAATGAATCATTTGATGATGAAATTATATGATGATTAACAAAAATCCAAAAAGTTTGAAGCTTGATACAATGTGATGATGTTAGGAGCCAAGAAACCTTGTCATGAAGATAATGTGTGAAAGAATTTGGGTTCTTAATTTGTTTGACATCTAAGAAGATTGAATATTAGGAGTGGTATGATGATGCAAGAAGGAGTCTTATAACTACTAATCAAATATCTCCATGAAAAAACATGTAGTTTTTGAATGAAACAAAATGAAGCTTATGTTTAAGTTTCCCTGATTGAGAGGGAGTGATGAGGAACACCATATTCTCCATGTGTCATGCACTAGTCTAGGACTAATAGTCGTATGTCTTAGTGAAGGCACTAGTAAGGAGAATGGAGGATTGGATAAGCATTTGGGACCAATACTTCTTAAGGATTTGGAATCCAATATAGGAAGTAGTCCAGTGGACCAAAAATCTTTGAGGATTAGATAGGGTATCCAAGATAAGAGTGGTCGAAGAGGACTGATGTTCTTTGAGGATTAGAAATCCAAGATAAGAATAGTCTTCAGGACATATCTGGTGATCAACATCTGGATGGGGTATCTGACTTGTGAGGCATGATGATAGTATCTATAGTCATGTCTCCCCAACATTATGCTTTAATCTAGTGGAGAGATAGACATTGTTAGTTAAGGCCTTTCTATATTTCTATATTGACACTGTTGGTCATGATGTTGATGCTTAAAATGACTTATCAATCCAACTCTTCTTATGCGAATATTTTAATTTGAGAGTATCCTTGTACCTTTTGTAATTATGAATACCTCCCTAGTTAAGAGGGACTATTGAAAAGTGTAACTAGATTCAGTCTTGATAATTTTCATATTACTAATATCATTATGTATTTAATGTAAAAAGAAAAAGAAGAAAAGTAAGAAAATGAAATTTTTTTTTTCAAGCATGGGTTTCATGCTCTAAAAAAATTATTATTTTATTAAACAATCATGTTCTTCATGCATCTAGGACTTGTTGATTCAAAGAGTCAAATTCCTATTTGGACGTATTGTAATAAAAAAAGGAAAAATAATTTGCATATTGTAATTCGGGTCAAAATTACTTTTAGATGTCAAGTCGAACCTACGTGTCAAGTTGGACCTACCCCTGAAGACATGTCTATTTGAACCCCTCTGGACAATATAGATATAGGAAGAGTGGAGCTCATTTTGACACACAATTCACATAATATGTTATGAATTTTTGTAGAAGAAAGGAAGGTCAGAGTCTAAAGTTGATAAGGAGAATAAGGGATTGGATTTGTGAAAGTTTTGCCTTGGCACATCTCTTATTGAAAGATTTTTTTCTTATGTTGTTCATGTTTTTGGTCTCTTTATATTGATGGATTTGATGTGCAGAATGTGGGTTTGACTTAACACATATAAGGTTGGAGGCTTTCTGTGGCCATGGGTCTTGGATATGTCACTTTGAATTGATTCTATAAGAAGAGATTTTTTTTGGGTTTTCCCCTAGGATGGGTTTTTCCCTGGCTTGGAACCTATATATTGTGGTATTTTTATTCTTGTGTTGTTCATGTTTTTACATTTGATAATTGTTTGATGAAAAATAACATAATAAAATTAATAAGAAGCCAACAAATTTCACAAGAAATTATCAAAGAAAAAGAAATATAATCTAATTCACAAGTCTCTTGGTTTCTCAAGAGAAGGAATAAACTATTATGTGGACCTCTTCTTCAAATGGAGGGAGAGTTAATTAATTGTTCATTTCTTCAGAGATAACTTTTGAAATTTGGTCTAGCATATAGGCCGGAGATTCCTCAAATGGGGGTTCACTTTGGCAGTAAATATTACTAAAGAAGGAATCTGCCTCTTCCTTTTTAATATTACAGTCATCCACCTTAGCCCCATTAATCGATATTTCTTAGAAGGTCCTTTTCCTTTCCATGTTATTATCTTTCTTATGAAAGTATTTTGTATTTTTGTCTCCTCCTTACTACCAAAATCTCTGGGACTTCAATCTCTAATACTCCTCTTCGTCTTTCAGCTGTGCATGATATTTATCAAACAAGGTTTTATCTTGATTAAGAAAATATTCTTACCGAATTCTCTTATGTTGTAGAGTGTAGCTGACTGAGTAAGCACTACAAGTATTATATGACTTTCTAACGATTAGACTTCAAGGATTGGACCCATGAATTGCGGCATATTTTTAGCCTGTTGATCTTCTTCTCCCAAATAAATATGGGATTGCCTTCCACCGAGGGATGCCAAGATTGGGCTACAAGCTCATGGAAGTTAGGGTAATGAATCCAAATGGAACTGAATCTAAAAGGGATGGGGACATAATTCATTGGAGGAGATAGGTCTACATGGATAAACCCGGGATCATACTTGTTCCATCGAATAATGGAAGATTTTATGGAAATATTGATGCGATGAAAATGGCGAGAGATTAGAAATCAATCCAATTTGGTAGCAATATGATTTGGGCCAGTATTCCTATTGGTCCAATTGTATTTAAGTCCAGATAGTTTAATGCCACAGGAGATCCCTCTTTTTTCTCATAATAATTCATTGTAGTATTGAAGCCCCCAAAGAACGCAAAATGCCACAAATTCAGAGTTAACTAGACTATGAAAAGAAGCCAAACACTCCTTTTATTCTCAACAATGAACAAACATGTATACAATAACAACTAAATGTACCCGATTTTAAGATAAATCAAGGAAATATGACACAAGCCAGTGCACACTAGAGGATAATTAATAAGAGACACTTGATATGGGTCACATAGGTGCATAATCCACCAAACACACCTCTTTCACTAACTGAAGAGATGCCACTACCATACCAAATTTGGAATTGATGTGCTAGGATTTCATGATCCTCAAGGTTTTTATCCTGGAGAAGGGTGATAGAGGGCATTTCGTTTATGATTAGACATTTTACTTCATATATCATTTTTAATGACCCGAACCACCAAAAATTCTAAGAGAGAACAATAATTATTTACTTTTGGAAAGGGAATCCCCCTTGGTTGGGGCTGGGTCTACATTCCTCCAGGTGCCTTTGACTCCTGCTTCTCCCACTTGGATGTGTTTGAGAGTCGTTTGGTGGCCAAACTGCTTTTCTTTTTCTTCTTTCTCTAGCCCTCTTTCTTCATTTGATTTTCTACTAGGTCGATGAGAGTGACGATATTTATATATGGCTTTATAAACTTCATATTTCTCATCTGTTGAGCTCACAAAAGGGACCCCAACAATGCCTTCTCTCAGCGAAAGGAAATATTCCTCTACTTTGGAAGGTTCATCTTGAGTGGGTTCAACCTCATCTTAGATCTTGACGCAGAGATGCCTTCAATCGTGCTAATGTGAGCATTTTGATTAGAGGGTTGTTCAATAATAGGTAGTTTTTGCTATGGGATCTCCCCTTTTCCTGACTCATTTGATAGAGCATCAAATTAAATGCCAGTGTTACCATGGGAGACAAATTTACTTATCCTTCTTTGATCTTGTTCGAGATGGCCTTAAAGGAGGATAAATCGAGTTATATATATATGTAATATATAAATATATTATATATATATAATTTATCTACATAAAACAATATTATATAATGTATATGATGTTATAATTATTCATACCTTATATATTATGTAATAATTATTCATACATATATATATTACCTGATGGCATAATCACTAATATAATATGTAACTTTTTTTTAATTAGAAAAAATAAGTAGTTTATATTAAGTACCAATACATATGTCTTAAGTATTCTTTAGAAATAGTTATATTGGTATAATATGTAACTATTATTCATATATATATTACCCTACATATGCCGACACATAGCTCAATTAATATCAAGGATAGCACTTTCACAATTGAGGACCATTTCTTTCTCATCTCTTCTTGTATGTGTGTGGAACAAAGATTAAAACCCACATGAACCAAGATTAAAACAAATTTTTGGAGATTCCTATAGATTTCTCTCTAAAGAAGCACACTGTTTCTCGAAATTGTAACTTAATTTATTTCAGCAAGTATTAAATTTGAGACATCACAATTTGAGACAACACAATTTCATATTTTGCTTTTCAATTTTCTATTATAAAATGAGAGGGTGTTAATTCCTTGTTTTCTTAATGAGAGGGTGTTAATTCCTTGTTTTCTGCTTTGTTGTAGGAAGTTTGTCAGAGAGAATCTGCTAAAAAAAAAATTAACTCATATGTATGTTAAATAAATACTCTATAGCTTAGTTTAAATACTCTTAAATTAATGTAAAATACTATAAATACTCTTAAATTAATGTAAAATATAATAAGTGAGAAGAATATTCAAAGTTAAATTTCATTGATAATATTTAATTTTTAATATATATATAATTTAAAATAAATGTATATTATTTTTATGAGTTTAAATACTAATACTTACAAACTAATTGGGGTGTTATATCCTTTGTCTTAGTTACCATATGAGTTTAAATCATAGAAAATATATTTTGGTATTAGAATTTTTGCAAATTAAAAATATTTTCTTACCTATTTCTCAAATCATGTAGATGTTAAACCTTCGATGTATTGAGGAGAATTGAGCTTCTCAACATTTAATTTTTCTAGATTTTGAAAAAGTCTCTTTATATGGACAAACATCTAATGTCTTTGCGTTAATAATCTTGTATTTGTGAATTATTAATGTAAAATTTATAATTTTGTATTTGAAAATTATATATAATTTTCAAAATAGAAACAAAAAATGGAAACCAAAATTATTTATAACCATAGTTGGTTTTGGAGTTTAATTTAAATATAATTAAATTATTAAAAAAAAAAATTATGAAAAATCTATAATAAGAATAATTAAAATAATAATTAAAATTTATAATATAAATATTAATAATTTATCGAGTGAACAAATTATTTTTAAAATATATTTTTTATTAAATTTGAAAAATTATTAAAAAAATCTATTAGTTATTTTATATTTAAAATTAATTAAATACACTATCAATATATTTTATAAATATAAATACTATTTGATATAAATTTATATAAAAAATTCATGTACTAAAAATTCTTTTTTTATAAATCTAAAATAAAAATAAATTTATATAATATAATCTTGATAAAAAAATTATGTTATTATATTTCTACCCACATATGTATTCATTGCTCCAATACACATTAAAAAAAACACAAACCACATTCAGCATAAATGCAAAATGGCACACTTAGGCTATTATGTAATTGATTGAAAATTACAGCACTAAGTGTACTTATTAAATGAGATGTTGAGAAAGACCTAACAAAATGTGTAGGGACAGTCAAAATGTGTTAATCTCCACCAAGCTTTCATGCTTCTCTTCCCAGTAATAATGTAAAGTATATGTGTTTGCACATCTAGATACCTGCTATCCATCTATTCCAAATGACAAGCAACATTCATTTATCTCAAAAAAATAATTCTGCAGTTCGCACCTCGAAATTGATACTGGTTGTGGCCATGAATTATATGAAGACAAGGACGTTGTGGCCATGAATTATCTGAAGGCAAGCCTTGCTAGAGATTAGGGATAAATAAAACTTGGCAGTTGTTGATTTGACAATTCAATATAAATGTTTTAAATTCATTACATAGTTACCAAAGCATTCAGCAATAACATGTTTAATTGAATAGCCAATCAAATTAAATATAAATAAAATAAATTATTTAAAAAAAAACAATAAATTTAAATGTTAAATGTTAAACTATATAAATATATTGTATTAATTTGTTTGGTCAGAGCTAAATTAATATAGTTTGAGAAAAAAAACTACTGCAATATCTACTGCTTGGGACAAAGATAATAAAGAAGATCTTGGAATTGTCTCAGATATTCTTGCTATCACTTGGATAAAGTTTTTCATAATCCAACACTCTCATTGGCTATGCGTGGAGACCGCAACAAAAAAATCTGAATGAACAAACAAGTCATGCTAATACTAGTTGGAATGATACTCTTCATTTTAATGATTTTCAGTTTTTTTGAAAATTTCATTAGGAAACAGAATGATGTGATCACTAAGGAGTCTATAAAAATGAGGTTCTAGCTCTATCAAATGGGTTCTCTGTATTCGATTCTTAGAGGTTGTCTGTAATCAATTTATTTTAGCAATGAACGACAACGAAGGAAAAAATGTTTTATTTTGTTTTGGATACAACATTAAGGGTTGTTCTAAAACATTGTTGGTACTATTAACATCTTGAATTTGTAGCCTACTAGAAGAGGGATTCTACAGTAGTTCTAGGCTTTATTGAACTGTTGTAATGAGAACTAGTTTTATGTAGAATTGCAGAGCTCTTGAATTTTGGAAGGGCATGTATTTGTACTACTACAGAATAATTTTCTTGAAGAAACTCAGAAATTAAAGGATAGAACTATATACAGGCTTTTGAACTAATAATATTTTATTCCACTTCCTTTACACTATTGTATTGGAACTGCATATTTATTATTTTTGTTGGGTGCCCTTATTCAGTCAATTTTAATCATACACTAATTAGTATTTTAATGATTAATTCTATATTATTGTAAATAAGATTTATTTTTTACTAATTGTGCATCCTTGTGAAGTTATCTTTGCAAGGCTTCATAGGTTGAAAATAGAGTTGATGATGGATTTATAAGGTTTCACTTGTAATAATGGAATGACTATTCATTAAAATAATTACCAGGATAGGCGTCTCTCTTATTGGAATTGGCTATTTTAATCATTTTTTTAATTAATTATTTTGATTGGATGGTGTAAATTTAGAGATGTCAGTATATTCTCCTCGTTGCCCATAAATCAATGGATAAAATCTAAACCACTAACTTACTTGCATATCTAAATCATATGATTAAACCATACTTAAATTAAAAATTGACAAATCTTGATTAAAAATTTACTATACCATTTATTAATTGCCACCTAGCAACATTAACAAGTTAAATGATATGGGTTCAAACAACTTTGTTCGTGGAGGATAAGTGAGAGGATAAATGAAACTGAAACGTTAACGGTTAACCTTTCTCCCAGAATGTGTCATGGTTGCATTGAGTTGCATTAAGTGGGAAGATAAATGAAACTTTTAAAGCCTCAACTTTTTCCTCCAACGTGTCATGGTTCAATTTCTATAACACTCTCAATTTCTCTAACTTTTTATTTTAACATGTAACTGAAACGTCAATGTTCTCCTCTAGCGTGTGTGGTTCCATTGATTTGCATTCAATTCTCTAAATTTTTCAATTTATAAGAGTAACTGCTTATAGATTGATACAACTTGTCATACTAATCACGCCAAGAATGCTCCTTATCGCTTGATACAACGTGTCATACTAATATGACAATTAGAATGCAAGATGTCGTGGATTCTTTAAAACTTTTTAATACTATCAATTTTACAAGGATATTAAATTTTACATATTAACCTATATTTGAAGGTAATATATTTCAATAAGTTTATTTGATTATAAGTTTTGGCAGATGGATAGAAGAGATATGTTGGAAGGTCCCAATAGTGCAAAATTACAATTCTTCTATTCAAAATTTTTTCACTAATGCAATTCAATTGATGTTCTAAGCCAAAATCCTTAATGTTCTAAGCTCAAAATCCTTAATGTTCTAAGCCAAAATCATCTAAGAAAACATAAATTAAGAAAAAATAAATTGAATTGCATTAGTGAAACAATTTTGATGAGAAGAATTATAATTTTGCATTGTTGGGACCTTCCAACATATCTCTTCTATCCATCTGCCAAAACTTATAATCAAATAAACTTATTGAAATATATTACCTTATTTTAATATTTATATATATATATATATATATATTAATAATTTTTGAGAACATTGAGGATTTCCACTAAATTAATTTATATATTTTCTCACATTCAATCCATTAAAAAAAGATTTGTTTTATAAGAAATGACAAATCCACAAATAAAAATTTTAATATTATGTTTAAAATAAGTATGGTAGTTAATTGTTGTTTTAGTTGTACTAATTCTTCCAATTGAATAAGGTAATGGAAGGAGCTCTAAAGTACATTAAGAATTGGAAATATCTTAAAAAAAATATTACAATTTTTTAGCAAATATTTTAGTTATTAAAATTTCATACTAGTTTTGTATATTAATTTCATTTTTACTATTATAATATTAATAATTTTATATAGATTAATAATTTATAATAATTCTAATGTTCATATCAAATTAACAATTAACAAAATCATAATAATTACTATATTAACATTAATTATTGTATGAGACTAATATTTTCTTAATAAAAATATTTATCAGTAATATTAAAAATATTAATTTTAATAATAATATTTTATGAAATTAATAATATTAATAAGAAAATTATAATAATATTAATTAATATGAATATATTTTTAATAGTATCTTTAGAAATATTAATTTTAATGTTAATTATTAATATTAATAGTATTTTATTAATAATAATATTATTGTTAATAAAACTGACATTATTACAACAATAAAAACTATATTATTAAATTTCAATATCTATTTTTAATATTAATTAGAATATTCATTATTAGTATTAATAATAATTAATATGAATAAAAATATTAATATTACTTTTAATATTATTAATATTTAGAAATATTAATTTGAAGGTTAATTATTAATATTTATAACATTTAATTAACAATTTTAATATTGTTTGATGACATTAACATTACTACTATATATAATATTAACATTAAAATTGATAAATAATATTAACAACATTTAGTATTAACAATATAATTAATAATTAATAAAATTTAATTTAAGATAATATTTATTATTATTATTATTTTATCACTATTATCAATAAATTTTATTATTAATCAACTAATATTAATTAATAAATTTTAATATTAATACTATTAACATTAATAATATTTTAATATTAATTAAATTATTAATTTGAAATTTTATTATAAGATAAATTTATGTTTTTAAAATTTTAATATCAATATCAATATCTCTATTCATTATTAATATGAATATAAATATTAATATTCATTTTAATATTATTAATATTTATATTAATTTTAATTTTAATTATTAATATTAATAATAATATTATTAATGACATTGACATCATTAATATAAACAATATTAATATGAAAACTAATGGATTAATATGAAGACAGTCGTTGGATAGTTCCTAAAACACCATGGATGGAAAGGATCTGCCACCTCTGTGAGAATATGAACATCGAGGATGAAAATCACTTCCTCTTAGAGTGCCCCGCGTACCACATTAGAGCTCAATTTCATAATATTTGTTGCAATACTGACCTTCGTAGCCTTTTAAGATGTCAAAATTATAGTGAGCTCGGGAGGCTTCTCTCCAAGCTTTTTGAGCATAGGAATAAAATCTTAAATAAAATTAAATAACTCTTTTCTTTAGGTCTGATAGACCAAAGATTAGTCTCAGTAGAAATCAACCATCATCATCATCAATAAATAATATTAACAATATTTAGTGTTAACAATAATATTAATATATTTTAATTTAAATAAACAAAATTAATATTAAGACTTATATATAATATTAATATCATTTTGTATTAACAATAATATTAATAGTTAAAATATTTATTATTATTTTATTTTATTTTATTAATATTATTAACATTAATATTAATTATAAATTTTAATATTAATCTTAATTTTAATATTAATGGTAATATTAATTATTAATTTTAATATTAATTAACACGAATACAAATATTACTTTTTAATATTATTAATATTATTATTTTTAATTTTAAAGTTAATATTAATTTAAGCATTAATATGAATATTAATAACATTAAATAATATTATTATGGTTAACTATGGTCCAACACCATACTGCGAAAAAGTTTATCTCAATATGAAAATCAACCATGGTTGAAGGTCACATTGTGACAAATATTGTCTCAATATAAAAATCAATCATGGTAAACCATGGTCCAACATTGCATTGTGACAAATATTGTGTCAATATGAATATCAATCATGGTCAACGATGGTCAACCATGTTTATTTTAGGGTTTATAATATTTATTCCAACATTGCATTGTGACAAATACTGTGTCAATATGAAAATCAATCATGGTCAACCATGGTAAAACATGGTCAATTATGATCAACCATGGTTAATCATGGTCAATATGAAAATCAACCATGATTCAACGTCACATTAGGACAAATATTGTCTCAATATGAAAATAAACCATGGTCAACGATCATCGATCTTGGTCAACCTTTTTTACCATGGTCAACCATCATCGTCAATGACCAACCATCGTCGTCCTTGGTCAAAAATGGTCAATCATGGTGACCATGGTCAGTCATTGTCAACCATGGTCAACCATGGTCCAACATCGCATTGTTATAAATATTGTCTCAATATGAAAGTCAACCATGGTCAAACATGGTTAACCATGGTTAACAATCATGGTCACATTGTAACGAATATTGAGTCTTGCTCCAACATCACATTATGACAACCATGGTCATCCATGGTCAACCATGTTCCAACATCGCATTGTGACAAATATTATCACAATATGATAACCAAACATGGTCCAATGTCGCATTATGTCAAAGATTGTGTTAATATGAAAATCAACCATGGTCAACGATGAGAAACCATGTTTATTTTAGGGTTTATAATATTTATCTTAGGGTTCATGTACCTTGGGTCTATAATATGAAACCGTTGGGTTTGATTTATTCCCTTGGGTTCTTAGTATTAATCCAATTCGTTTATTAGTTCCTTGGATTTATAATACCTATCCCTTGGTTTTATTAATCTAAGCGTCCATATTCCTAGGGTATAATATTATTCATAGTGTTTATAATATTACTCCTAGGGTTTAATATAAATCCCTTGATTTTATAATCAGGTCAACCATGGTTAAATGTCACATTATGGAAAATATTGTCTCGATATGAAAATAAACCATGCCCAACCATCATCAACCATCATGAGCCATTGTCATACATGGTCAACCTTTGTCCAACGTCAAATTATAGTAAAGATTATTTCAATATGAAAAACAACCATGGTCAACCACCTTCAATCATTTTCAACCATGGTCAACCATATTCAGTCATAGTCAACCATGGTCAAATGTTGTATTGTGACAAATATTGTATCAAAATGAAAATTAATCATGGTCAATATAAAAATCAACTAAGGTCAACCATGGTCAACCATGGTCCAATGTGACATTGTGACAAAACTTGTCTAAATATCAAAATCAACCATCGTCAACCATCATCCACCATCATCCACCATGGTCAACCATTATCAACAATGGTCCAACGTTGCATTGTGACAAATATTGTCTCAATATAAAAATGAACCATTTACAATAATGGTCAATAATCATCAATAGTCATGGTTACATTGTGACACACATTGTCTCATGGTCCAATGTCACATTGTCACAACCATGGCCAACCCTCGTCAACCGTGGTATAATGTCACATTGTGAAACAAAATGTTAATATGAAAATATACCATTGTCAACCATGGTCAATCATGGTCAACCATGGTCAACCATGGTCGAACATCACATTGTGACAAATATTCTCTCAATATGAAAATAAGTCATGGTCAACCATGGTCTAACATCACATTGTCACAAATATTGACTCAATATGAAAATAAATCATGATCAACAATGTTCATTTTAGGGTTTATAATATTTATCTTAGGGTTTATATATCTTAAGTTTACAATATTAATCCTTTGGGTTTTTTAGGTTTTCATATTTAGCCCTTGTTTTTATTGGCGCATTGGATTTATAATATCAATCCCTTGGCTTTACGAATCTAAGTATTCCTATTCCTATGGTATAATATTATTGATAAGGTTTATAATATTTACCATAAGGTTTAATATAGATCCCTTGGGTTTATAATCCATTAGGTTTATAATATTAATTATAGGGTTTAATATTAAACTTTGTTTTGACAATATTAATGCCTTGGTTTTATTAATTTTAGAGTTTATTTTCCTAGGGTTTAATATTCATCCCTAGGTTTTATGTTATTCCCTTGCATTTTTAGTTTTAAGCCATGGTAAAACATGATCCAACATAACATTGTGAAAAAGGTTCTATCAATATGAAAATAGATCATTGTCAACCATGGTCCAATGTCGCATTGTGACGAATATTGTCTCAATATGATAATCAACCATGGTCAATCATGTTTTCCTTAGGGTTTATAATATTTATCTTAGGGTTTATATACCTTGGGTTTATAATATTAATCCTTTGGGGTTTTTAGGTTTTGACTATTGATTTCTTTTTTTTATTAGTGCATTGTGTTTATAATATCAATCCCTTGGCTTTACCAATCTAAGGGTTCATATTCCTAGGGTATAATATTATTGATATGGTTTATAATATTAATCCTATGGTCTTATATTTATGCCTTGGGTTTATAATCCATTAGGTTTATAATATAAATTCCTTGGGTTTATAATATTAATCATAGGGTTTCTATTTCTATGGTTTAATAATAAGCCTGGTGTTTACAATATTAATCCCTTGGGTTTAGGGTTTATATTCCTAGGTTTTTTTTAGGGTTTAATATTCATCCTAGGGTTTAATTTTATTCCATTGGGTTTTTAATATTAATCCCTTCGGTTTATAATATGAAATCTAAGGTTCATGACATGCATCTTAGGGTATAATGTTTATTTTAGGGTTTATAATATTTATCTCAGGGTCTCTATCCTTTCTGTTTATAACCACTTGGGTTTTTAGTATTATTCCATTGGTTTTATTAGTCCATTGGAATTATAATATCAATGGTTTAATGTTGTAACATTGGAATGACAGAAAAATGTATCCAATGTCACATTGTGAAAAACATTTTGTTAATATGAAAATAAGTCTCACAATCATTATCGCAATGTTGCATTATATTTAATTTATTCAATGTTGCATTGTTACATTAAAAAACTTGTGTTTAATAGAAGGTTTATAATATTAGGGAATTGTAATATTTAGTATATAATATTAAAATTTTATATTCAATTTATGATTTACAATATTATGGTTTATAATATTAATCTTAGGGTTTAATATGAATCCCTTTGGTTTTTAATATTAATCCTTTCGGTTTATAAATCCTTTAGGTTTATAATATTATAATATTAATCCCTTAGGTTTATTGATTCCTTGGATATATAATATTATTCTCTTCAGTTTATAATATTAATGCTAAGATTCATAATATTAATATTAGGGTTTATATTCGTAGTGTTTAATATTAATCCTAGGGTCTAATGTTATTACATTAGATTTATATTCTGTGAGGTTTTTAATGTTAATCCAATGGGTTTAGTAATCCCTTCAGTTTATAATATTGTTCCTAGGATTTCAATATGATAAAAAACACGGTCCAATGTCGTATTGTGAAAAATATTCTCTCAATATGAAAATAAACCATGGTCAACCATGTTTGTCTTAACGTTTATTATATTTATCTTATGGTTTATATACATTGGGTTTTCAATATTAAGCCTTTGGGTTTTTAGGTTTTTAGTATTAATTCCTTGTTTTTATTAGTGCATTATGTTTATGATATCAATCCCTTCACTTTATTAATCTAAGGGTTCATATTCCTAGGGTATAATATTATTGATAGAGTTTATAATATTAATCCTAGGGTGTTATATATATGCCTTGGGTTTATAAGCCATTAGGTTTATAATATAAATTCCTTGGGCTTATAATATATTAATCATAGGGTTTATATTCCCAGGGTTTAATATTAAGCCTAGTGTTTACAATATTAATCACTTGGGTTTATTAATTTTAGGGTTTAATATTGATATCGAGGTTTAATGTTATTCCCTTGGGTTTTTAATATTAATCCATTGAGTTTATAATATTGATCGTAAGGTTCATTATATGAATCTCAGGGTATAATGCTTAGTTTAGGGTTTATAAAATTTATCTTTGGGTCTATATCCCTTGGGTTTATAATATTTATCCCTTGAGTTTAATATTATTCCCTTGGGTTTATAGTCACTTGCATTTTTAGTATTAATCCATTGGGTTTATTAGTCCCTTGGGCTTATAATGTCGATGGTTTAATACTATAACATTAGAATGGTTCAAAAATGTATCCAACATCACATTGTGACAAGCATTGTCTCAATATGAAAATAAGTGTAACAATCATTATCAAAATGTTACATTACATTGTAATTTATTCAATATTTCACTGTTATATTACAAAATTTGGGTTTAATACAAATTTTATAATATTAGGACCTTTTAATATTTAGTTTATAATATTAAATTTAATATTGGATTCATACAAAAGTAGTATTAGGGTTTATAATATTAATCTTAGGGTTTAATATGAATCCCTTGGATTTATCAATCCTGTAGGTTTTTAATATTAATCCTTTTGGTTTATAAATCCCTCACGTCTATAATATTAATCCCTTGGGTTTAAAATTATTCCTTTCCATTTATGATCCATTGAGTTTATAATATTAAACCCTTAGGTTTATTAATTCCTTGGATTTATATTATTAATATCTTGGGTTTATAATATTAATCCTAATGTTCATAATATTAATATTAGGGTTTATATTCATAGGCTTTAATATTAATCCTAGGGTATAATGGTATTCCGTAAGGTTTATATTCCCTCGGTTTTTTAATATTAATCCAATAGGTTTAGTAATCCCTTCGGTTTATAATGTTGTTTCTAAGGTTTCTAATATTATTCATAAAGTTTACGTTCCTACAATTTAATATTAAGCCTATGGTTTATAATATTAATCTTAGGATTTAATATTAATCCCTTTATTTTACAATTCCTTGGTTTTATAATATTAATCCTTTGGTTTTATTAATGGGATACACTTATAACATTGATCCTAAGATTTATAATATTAATATTAGGTTTTAATGTTTAGTTTAGGGATTATAATATTTACCTTAGGGTTTATATTTTTTGGGTTAATAATATAAATTCCTTGTATTTAGTATTATTTCCATGGGTTTATAATCTCTTGGGTTGATTATTGTCTTTCTTTTATGATATCAGTCTCTTGGTTTTATTAATGTAAAGTTCATTTCCCAAAGGAATATTATCATTCATAAGGTTTATAATATTAATCCTACGGTTTAATTTGAATCTCTTTGGTTTATAATCCTTTGGGTTTATAATCCGTCGGGTTTATAATACAAATTACTTGAGTTTTATTGATCCCTTGGTTTATAATATTAATATCTTGGATTTAATATTAATAGTAATCTCTTTGATTTATTTTGAGTTTATTATTAATATATTGGGTTTATACTTTGTAATATTATGGCTTATATATTAATCCTCGATGTTTATAAAACTAGTTTGTTGGCTTTACCAATCCCTTGGGTTTATAATATTAATCTATTGGGTTTATTAATCCCATTGGTTTATAATACTCATAATTAGTTGGGTTCATTAACCCCTTTTATTTTTAGTAATTTGGGTTTTGAATATTAATAATTAGGTGGGTTCATTAATCTCTTGGGTTTATAATATTAATCCCTTTAGGTCTTAAGCTCTAGGTTTTATAATATTAATCCCTTGGGTTTATTGACAAATTATGTTAGAAATCCCCAAATTTTATAATATCAATTATTGAGTTTATAATATTCATAATTCCTTGGTTTTATTTACTACTTAGGTTTGTAATGTTAATCGCTCGGGTTTAATAATCTCTTAGACTTTTACTATTAATCCCTTGGCTTTTTAATCTGTTTGGTTTTTAATATCAATAATCTCTTAGATTTATAATATTCATGCTTTGGGTTTATAATATCAATCTATTTGATTTATAACATTTATCTCTTTTACAAATACTAATTATTAATAATTATAATCATTGATAATCAATAATAATTATTTATAATTAATATTTAATAATTTATAAACATTAATAATTATTACTAATTACAAATAATTATGAACTAATAATTATTAATATTATTAATATTATCATTATTCATTTTTAATATTAATATTTATATGAATTTTAATTATTAATTATAAATATTTATTTTTATATTATATTTAAATTTATGTGCTTAATACCAACATCACATTATTGTATTTATAAAATTATTTTTTTGAGTTTATAATCTTAAGTTTTATAATATTAATCCATTAGGTTTACAATATAGTATTTATTATAAAATCTCGAAATGTTCAATTTTTAATATTGGAGTTTATAATATTCAATTTTATAATTTTAGGGTTTATATATTAATATTAATATTTTAGGTTTAATAATCCTAACGGTTTATAATATTAATCCATTGGGTCTATTATTCCTAGAATTTTATAAGATCAATCATTGCACTTTATATAATTCATATCTTGGGTTTTTTATGAGAGTTTATAATACTAATCTCACTATTTGGTTTATATTATTATTATTAGACTTTATAATATTAATCTTATGTCTTATAATAACGGGTTTAATAGTGTTAGGGTTTAAAATATTAAATTTAGTATTAACGTTAAATATCATGATGTATCACATTTTTCTTATTAATAATGTAACATTTTAATCCCAGAGTTTAGTGTTTTACATTTAATTTATTTTCCCTTGGGTTTATAATATTAATAATTTTGGTTCATTTTTATTAATCTTAAAGTTTAATATTTTTCTTTTAAGTTTATTTTCATTTGTGTTTATAATATTAACTCCTAGGATTTATTTTTCGTTGGGTTTATTATCAATAATGTTAGGGTTCAATACGTTTCTCTTGTGTTTAGTTTCCCTTCGGTTTATAATATTAATTTCTTGGATTTATTTTCCTTTGGGTTTATTAGTCCTTTGTGTTTATTACTTTTAATCTTAAGGTTTAATATTTTTCCTTTGTGTTTCTTTTCCCCTTGGTTTTATAATATTAAACCCTAGCATTTGTTTCCCCATGGGTTCATAATATTAATCCCTTTGATTTTTTATATTGCAATATTTTATTTTGGGTTTTTAATATTGCATTTAGTATCAAGATCTCAAATGTTGAGTTTTTAATATTGGATATATAATATTGGGTTTTTTTAATATCACTTTTTATAGTATTAATCGTGATATTAAACCTATGGTTTAAAATATTTATTGTAAGGCTTATAATATCAATCTTAAAGATATAGTATTAATCTTAGGGTTTATAATGTTTTATTTTATAATATTAAGGCTTATATTAAATAATTTAATATTCGAATTTAATATTGATATTTTGGAATTATTCATAAATATATCATTATGTGTAAAATATATTTATAATAATATTAATATGTTAATAAATATATATTAGTCATTAAGATAATAGGGAACCATAAATAAGTATTCATATTACTATTAACATTATATTAATGTTGTTATATATATATATATATAATTTTTTTATTATATATATACAATAATTAATAAGTACAAATAATCAATGTCTAATAGGCACATTAACACTATACATCTAATAATTATTAATGTGATTTATAAATCAGCATTTATCAGCCACATTTACTAATGTGGTTGTATATGTGCTTCATATATGCCTATCGACGTATATCAACCACGTTGGTAAATGTGATTGTGCTAGTCGCATTAAAAGAACTATTCTTTTAATTAATATGAATTTTACATTGGATCCATTTTATATGATCAAATTATATATATATATATATATATATATATATATATATATATATATATATTAACTATTTATTAAAATCATTTGATCATATATTAGCTTGAACTCCTTGTAAATTATCAATTGTCTTGAAGATTTACAAGTAGATCTTAATTTTGATTTTAATCAAGAGCCCTTTTTCTTAGTAACATATTTTTATTTTGATTAGGTTCGACACTATATGTCTCCTAATCAAGATAAATATTTCTTTTTTTCACTTGCATCGTAGGGTTTAAAGTTTGCATTTACATTTTAGGTTCAATTTTTTTTATTTCTTTTAAGCCTCCTGTAAGGAGCAAGCCCGCTAGATTGAGCCTTATTTTTAGTTATGTGAAAAGGATCATGTCACCTAATGAAATGTCATATAAATAATTCCATTACCTTCAGTTTGTTAACCACAATCATAATTTATTACAAACTAACTAAAGGCCATGATTGTGCATATTGTACATATTAGGATAGTGTAGGCTAGATTAACATTAAGCTAGTATAAGGGTAACTAAAGATCCATTGAACTAGTTAGGATTGCCACTACAATAGAAAAGAGCCTAATTAGGACTACTAATAAATTTCCGGCATGTTAAGCCATGACATTTCTAGACATCAACAATACTCCAATGGGAAAAAGTCTATGTAGCCTTTCTTAGGGAAGATAAACTTTGTCAAGAATTTCATATCTGATTTCACTCAAATCATAAAACCCTTATAGAATATGATCATGAATAATGAAATATTTAAATGGAATCAAGAAGAAAAAGAGGCCTTTGTGAAAATCAAGGAAGATATCATTATGGTCCTTGCCTTGTTTAGTACCAAATTTAATAAGGAATTCATGTTATATACTTTTTCATATGATTACTCCTACAATGATGCTCACATAGAAGAATGAGAAATGAAACATATGTCCTATATATTTCACGAGCACTAGTATGCAATCATTTGAACTAAAATATCTCGATATCGATAAGAGGTCCTATGCAGTATAGAAAACTGTGAAACATTTAAAGCCTTATATCGTGAAGAGCCACGTCAAGGTAATCATTCCATGTCCTATGGTTAGATCATTATTTATGCAAAATTAACTTAGAGAACAATGATGAAATTCGATTATGTCGTTGCAAGAATATGACCTTGAATTTAAACTAAAACATAATATTAATAGGCATGGACTATATAAAATAGGTACAAGATCTCTGTTTCCCAAAACATAAGATAATGAAGATTGGGATAACAATATTAAGATGTATAACTCAGATTTTGGACACGAATCCACTACAAAACCATACCAGTATAACGAGATAATGCAATGTTTGGAATATGGAACTTTTCCTTTTGAATTATTAGCAAAGAAAAAACCTATACTTAGATTCAAGTCCATTTGTTACCACTTGATAAATGGAATTATGAATGGTTAATAAGACATCATAATGGAGTCTTATTGTGATTCTTAGAATCATCCGAATTAGATAAGGTGTTAAATGAATTTCATGATGGACCATAAAGACGTAAATTTACTAGTGATACAAGTACCAAAAAATCATTTGGGAAAGATACTACTAGCATGCTCTCTTTAGAGTGCACGTGCTCACTCCAGAAAGTGTCTTAGAAAGTGTCTTATATGCCAAAAACGTTTCACAAAGGAAAAGAGAGTGCTTTCTCTATTGCAACTAGTCAAAATTGAAAAATAATTTTATTAATGGAGGCTCGATGTTATCAATGATATTTTACCAAATTCATCCAAGCAACAACAATATATTATTACTACTACAGATAATTTTATGTGTTCGGTTGAAGCCATAACACCAAATAAAGTCAACAAAAAAAATGGTAACACAATTCATCGAGCAGCAAATCATTACCTGGTTTGATGTTTTAACATCCTTTGTCTTTGACAATGCTACTTATTTTTATTCATTAAAATGATCTAAATTTTGTTTGGACAAAGGTATCGTTGTGAAAATTATTCATATTATTATCTCTAAGTAATGGTTTGGTAGAGTCAAGTAACAAGAACCTAATCTGCATTATTAAGAAAACCATGGCTGCCCAACAACACAATTAGCATGATGCTTTTTTTTTATTTTTTTGGGTAGCTGCTTGAGGTAATCCCAAACTACTCAAGTTAAAAGAAATAAAATTTAATTTAATTTACAAAGAGGCGTGCCTTTTGGAAACTTTAATATCACTATAAAAAGGCACTTGAACTTCTCATTTGTCACTCACTCATTACTCACATTTTTCTCTCTCTCTCACACGGGAAGCTATCTTAGGAAGAGGCCAAAGTTTCTAAGGAGTCAAATTTCTATGAATAGTTGAATTTTCTACTTAATGATGTTTTAAAGTGTGTTAAAGTAATATTATATATCATTAGAAGCAATTATCCATTGCATAAAATTGTGTTTGTCAAATTAGCACTAGAAGCTCAACATGGTATTAAAGCCTTAGTGGAGAAATGCCTCATTAGAGTGTTAGAATTTAGGGGTTGTTACAATATTTATGTACAACATATTTACTTTTACTCCTACCTAAATTTATGGGAAGAATTGCATAAATTATGGTGGGAAGAAATTGTTGGTACATATGTTTAATTAGCAAAATATAAAGAAATCATTTCATATTTACCTTTTACTTATACTTAAATTTATGCAAAGAATCACATAAATTATGAAGGAAAAATTTATACAAAGTCAAACACTTTGTGGGTATATTATAGCCTAACTCCAATGGAGTAAAATACAAATTTTAATGTGTGGAGATATTTACCTTATAGCACCAATGAGTAAATGGTTAGATAATATGTGTGGGGTGAATAACAACATAGATCCACTAATGTTCATAAGAAAATAACTTTGGAGATTTAGGGGGAATATCAAAGGATTATCCGAGGATCTAGACTCAATAAGAGTGACTCATGTTTGAAAGGGAGAAATTGTACAGAAATCTAGAATCATGCTAGATGACCAAAATAGCTTCTAGTTCAAAGGGAGTAGACAGTCAAGTAGAGTGGAAGGATGCAACTTACTAGAGATCCAAAGTGTCTCTAATGATGATGAGGAGTAGGAGGCTCCCAAGGATATGGGTTTAGGTGCTTCTGTACACGTGGAACATCATTTAGATAATCATGAAGACATATAACAACCCATTGAGCCAGTGGACCCACTTAGGGTCATTGTTTTAGAATCCAAGAAGATGTTGGCATGGTTTCAAATTACATTGAAGGATGTAGAAAGGAATGCAACTACCCATGGCCCCTTTAGGGAAAGTAAACATCCTAAGAAGTACTCAAGATATGCAACACTTATGAGTCACATAATTAGTTCTGATCCATCCAACTCTAAGGAGGAAGCATGCCAACAAGTTTGGAAGGATACCATGATGGAGGAATATCAGTCCATCATGGAGAATGATGTGTGGAATTGCGCTGAGACCTGGGGGCAGTTAGTGGTGACTTCTTAGTGGATCTACAAGATCAAGCACATGGTAGATGACAACATACAGAAGTACAAAGCGAGATTCATGGCAAGAGGTTTCTCTTGGGAGAGTGAGAGGACTATGAAGATAAATTTGTTCCAGTCACCGGATACACTTCTATTAGAACTATTATTTCTATTTCTTATATATTATGGGTTGAAATTACATCAGATGGATATGAAAACCACTTTGCTCAATAAATTTATTGAGGAAGAAATGTACATAAAGTAACCTTAGGGCTTTGAGGTACATGAAAATGAGTCTCATGTCTACAGAATAAAGAAGGATTTTTATGGACTCAATAAAGCACCAGAGGTTTGGTACTCCTAGATTGATGGATACTTGATGAGTCTTGGTTTCACCAAGACTGATGTCAATCCCAATATTTACTACAAGGTTGTTAAATGTGAACCTGTGATTTTGTTGTTATATTTTGATGATTTGATTTTGATAGGAGTAGAAAATCTCATTAATCAATGTAAGAGGGAGTCAACCTCTAAGTTCAAGATGAAGGATCTAGGTTTGATGCATCACTTATTGGGATTAGAAGTGTGAAAGAATCCCGGTGAGATCTTCCTTGGTCAAGGGAAGTATATTTTTAAGATCCTTCATAGATTTGGGATGATGGAATGCAAGTCCATGGCCACTCCCATGGTGATGAATCTGAAGAAGCTGAGAGGATATGAATTAGATTTAGTGTATCCATCTATTAATCAAAATTTGATTGGATCCTTGATGTATCTAGTTAATATTATACCTAATATTTGATTTGGATTTAACACTTTCATCTTGTTCATGGTGGAACCTAGTAATGTACATTGGATTGAAACAAAGCATGTGTTGAGATATATATGTCATACAATTATTTATAGATTGATATATGTCTCAAATGGTGAAGTAAAACTATAGGGATAAATAGATTTTGATTGGGAAGGAAGTGTTGAAGACAAGAAGATCACATTAGGATGTTGTTTCAGACTGGGTTTTGCTATGATATCACAAATGAGTAGGAAGTATAAATATGTCTAACTCGGCACAATAGAGGTTGAGTATATTAGAACTAGTATGGAAGGTTGTGAAGTAGTGTGGATCTGGAAGCTACTCATAATATTGCTTCATAAAGTGCTAGAGATGACCATGATGACATGTTGAAGCACATTAAGACTAAGTACCACTACATTCGAGACATGATAAAGAAGGGAGAAGAGAGGATCTAATACATTTATATTAACAAGTAGGTTGTTGAAATTTTCACAAATCCTATGTCCCAGATGAAGTTTTTATACTTAAGGGACAAGATTGGAGCTATTGAGAATGCCTCCTTGTTTGAGAGGGAGTTCTTATGTTGTAGCATTAGGGTAGACCTTCTCCCTAGGTCAAGGGTATTGATTGGGAGCCATGTAATGTGTCTAGGAAGAATGGCCAAAATAACATTAAGTCCTAGAGTTATCCCTTGATAAAAAGGCTCTCACCATATTTCCAAAGGTTACCTGGATAGTATGTAGAGTGAGTTCCTCAAAGAATCAAGAAATTATTTTTTTTGATCAAATTACATGTGATGACATGGGGGAATGGTGAATGGGCCTAGGGTTTCACGGTTGGCGAGGGAAAATTGACCTGGTTCCAAGGCATGACTTGCTTAGTTGGTGACCTAGGAAAGGTATATTTTTAACCCAATCAAGGGGTACCTGACCATATCACCAAAGGTTATTTGGCTAATTGGTGACTATATATTTTGCATGATGATGGTTCAGGATTCTTTCCATATTGTTCTAGAATGGAACATGAAGTGGATGGATATATTAACATAGTGGGATCATTAAATATTTTCTTGGTATGGAGAAATGTTTTAATTAAGTGAAAATATTTAGGAAATATAGGTGAATACCTCCTTTTCTAAGAGGGAGTTTCAATTTATTTGGGTGAATATGGGATGTATTCACCAACTACACTAGTTAAAAGAAAGAAAATTTAAACTTTAAATTAGAATAAATAAAATTTAATTTAATTTTAGATATAATTTTCAAAGGTATGTTCCTCTTGGGCACTCTAATATCACTATAAAAATTAATCTTGAAATTATCATTTACTCACTTACTCATCACTCACATTTTTCTCTCTCTCTCAAATGTGGGAATCTATTTGAGGAAGAGACTGAAGCTTCTAAAGAGTCAATTTTTTTGAGACAACCAATGTTTGACCAATTGAATTTTCTAAGTGTAATTACTTAATGATGTAATGAGATGTGTTAAAGTAATATCATATATCATAGGAAGTAATTATTAGTTGCAAAAAATTGTGCTTTTTCTATTAGCACTAGAAAATAAATTATTTAATTTAATTCTCTATCGGCTAACTAGGTGACACCAAAGTCCTCACTTGGAATGACACCCTATTTCCTCCTATACAGGAAGGAATCCATTTTACCTCCTATTATTTATCTACCTAATTTGCGACTTTCTCAAGATTCTCGTGGAAGTTCGTGTCTGACCATTCAAAAATGAATTGATACTATTCTTAAACTTGAGAAAAAAAGGAAAAAGGAACATTCCAAATTGGGCACCCATCAACAAAGAATAGAAATGTGGTTCAAAAAAAATTCCACAAGTAATAAAGAATTAGCAGTGGGTGGCCTTGTACTAAAATGGGTTAAACCCCATGAAGACAAGGGAAAAAAATGCAAAGTTCCAATCTCTATGGCTCAGTCAATTCCTCATTCATGAGAAGCCTGGCCTAAATAGTTATGGGTTGCAAACCTTATAGGGGGAGATTAAGTCCTTCCCTATTAATGGCAAATATCTTAAAACTCATTTCCAATAAAAACTCTCTAAGCTATTTTATTTTGTAAATATTCTAATTTCTGTTTTTCTTTTCTATCACTTTCTATTATTTTGTTGAGTTTGTTTTCATTTGCATTTTAAATGTCATACCCTTGCACATAAATAAGTTTGTTTTTTACATAAATAACTCACCCATCCGTTGAATGAATGATGCACTGTCAATGTTATGAATGTGAATGTATTAAATATTCATCGAATGGCTAGCATTATACCCTCTTAAATTGGTTAAGCTTTAAAAAACCTTATGACCCTATATCATTCATATAGAAAATAAGAATTAAGTATTGTAAGGAACTCTACTAAGGTGGTAAAACTTGAACCTTTAATAGGATCACCATGACTTGATTGGTCTAGAATCAATAAATTATGTGCATGAATATGTTGATCCATTGATTAGATAAGGGATGGGGAGAAAATATGTAATTGCGATAAAACCCATTTCATAAATATTTAATGTCTCTAAAACACAAGGAAGAAATTTTTTGTTCATAAAATAAGTCTAGACCTCTCATCCACCTTGGCACAAAATTCCCAAAATAATAATGCAAAAAAATGCATGCAAAGAAAAATAAATAATAGGGTAAAGGAATGATAAATGTTTCCTGCACAAAGAGGTGATGCAAGTGACTTTTTCCTAGCTATGGATGCTCACTAGTAATGAAGCAATGCTTGTGATTCATTGAGTGTGTTTGTTGTGGCTATGGTCACTCATTGATAATGGAGCAAGACTAGAGACTTGTATTTAATTATGAACGTGTAAAGCTCACTATCATAATATCTCCATCTCCCCATCAAAGCTTTTGGTGTTTGGCTATTTTTAAAATTGGCGTGTTACGAGTTGAGACCAAAATATAAGTGAACAAAGAGACTAAAATTTTAACTAGAACTAAAAAATTCAATAAGTGGTACCCATGGATTTAGATTAAGAGTTCTCAAATGATAAGCTCCGTTATAAATAAAATCTAGAATAGAGATATTGAGGTTCTACCAGTGTCACCAATTGTTGTATCAACTACAACAAAACCAAAATATTTTGGCAAGAGCCAACATTATGGAGTTTCTCTTCATTCAATTATAAGCATATTTATGATAAAACTCGTCAAAATCCTATTCACACATTCTATCATGAAAATAATGGAATTTCAACTTGAGTATTTTTTGAAGAAGGATGACACAATACAATATCTAGTGTAGCATAGCATAATTGTCCAATATAGCATAACACAGCCTCCTATCTTAGTGTATTATGCCCTACTTTTCCTCATGTTGAAAATCATTCTATGACACCACATTCATTACAAAATTAATGCCCATAAAATATACAAAATATTATGTAAACTCCCCACCCCAAGTAATTTACACCATTGATTTTTGCCACATGGGCCCTACGCTTCCTTAGTACATTTCAACATGATGATGTTTCTCTTCCTTCCAAAGCCCTGTTTTTCTACAAGCCCACATAAATTACATGCCATGTGTTGGGTTGTAACAACCCTCATTAAAAATTCATGTAAGAAAATATAAGACCAAGGTCATGGCACACGTATTCCAAGTTGAATGGAAGGAAAAACATCCTTGTGGGTGTTCATTTGGCTTACTATGGCTAAAGAAAAGTGGAAAAGGCAATGGAAAAGGCTTTGGAAAGGCATGGGGCATTAATTGGAATTTTATTTAAGGAAATAATGGAAAATAGGAGAAAAGGAAGGTGAAAGGTCACAGGTTTCATGTGAGGAGGAAAATGAAATAAAATAATGGAAATTGAAGAACATAGAGGCCTTATTAATAAAAAGGCTTCTGAGGATCAATCAGTAGATTTTTGTTAGTTCAGTTTTGGAGGTCTCATACTATTCTCTCTCTCTCATACTATTGGACACTTAGATTTTTCTTGGGTTACTCTTAGTGGTGTGTGGCATACTTGGGATTTGGAGCAAAAAGGCAAAGGAGAAAGAAGAAAGTGCAAGAGGACATCAGGATCAACAACTAAAATGGGTTTTGCTTGTAGGTAGTGAGTTGCATGCATCATTTAATTTCTACTTTTGGCATGCATGCCACATGCATATGGTTTCATGGTCATGATCTATCATTGGCATGGAGGATTTCCTAGATTCACATTGATTTTTCCTATCCTTGCTATTTCATGGATAACCATTGTGTTGTGGGTTTTTCCCTTTTGTTTCTAGTTTTTTCTCATGTTCCTTTGGTTGTGGATTGAGTTGTTAGTTCCTGAAGCCTTGGTTGGACAAACGCTCTCGATCCCTATAACAACATGTGTCAAGTTATTAATTTCTGGAGCCTTGGTTGTACAAATTCTCTAGAGCCCTGTAACGACTTAGATTGAGTTACTAGTAATGGAGGTTTTTTTGGAAAATCACTCTGGAGCCCTTGGTGGGTTGAGTTAATACTCATGGAGCCTTGGTTAAAAAAAATCTTTGGATACTAGCAACACTTGTGAGTTGAGTTACTAGTCGTGGATCATTGGTTGGAACAAACATTATGGATCTTGCTACCAGCTATGGGGTTGAGTTACTAGTCTTGGATCATTTGTTGGAAAACACGCTTTGGAGCCCTAGAAAAATTTGGTAGGGACCAATCTGGTTATGGTTAATCATGTCCAACCTTGAGGGGGAATCACTGGTTGAGGGTTGAGGTGGTTGGACTATGGAATAACTGGTTTAGTTGTGCTTGATGTTTTTCATGAGATCCCACATTCATGCTTGGAATATGGCCCCAGGGCGATTGGCTGAAAAGGATATTTGATTGAGCCTAGTCTATGGTTATGTGGTACATGGAAGTCCCATAATTGGTTTCATTTTACACATGATAATAAGAGCTTATCTCCCCTTTTATTTTATGGGTAAATTCGCTTCCTATTATTTGGTTTATATGGTTGTTATATCCATGTTATTTATATTGTTTATATGTTGGCTATGAATATGTTTTCTGACAGTTATGATGTATTGATCTCATCGTGTTTTGATTTGTAATTGAATGAACAATAAATATATGACCTAGTACATGATAATGTAGCTAATGGGATAAGTGATCGATGCTTATTAGTGATTCTCAGATAATTATGAGATATCTATACTCATATCTGTTGTTAAGACCTGTAGATTGCATATTTGTGACATGTTTGACAAAATTCTTGTCATGGCTAGTAGGGGTCCAGTCAAGTCATTGATCAAATGTTTGAATTAGTACCCATGTTTTAGTGTTATGTATAATTTATGGAAGTATCATGAAGGTCTGGGTAGTGGCTTGAGTCCTGGCCCTAAAAAATTGGCACAGAATTTGGGGTTGTTGGCATAGGACTACGTGAAAAATTCTATAGTCACTGTGATGGCCTTGTTGTGGGAGTGATTAGAGGGTTCCAGTCACACTTTTTCCTTTTCATGGGAGTAAATATGGTGTTTTGTCATTAAAATACAAGCTTCTTCAGGATTTAAACACCTAGAAATGTTGGTTGGCTCCTAGAGGTTCTGTAAGATGTGTGAATGGTCAGTTTGATTGTCTTCCACTGGTTCCACTTCCTTAAGGTGACATAGGACTTTTAATCTCACCATAGTGGCCTATCGTCACATGTTTACCCGGGTGGACTGGTTATTTTGGGTAAATTTAGGAGGAGGGTGTTATATGGGTAAGTATTTTATGCACTTTCCTTCACAATGATTTTTTTTTCCAGTAATGTATGCCTATTTTCTACTGTATTGGGATGGTATGTTAACTCAACGATTCACATTTGTTATATACATATATGCACACTTGCATAAGCCCTTCTATAACTTAGTATTTTGCACATTCCATTGCATTTTTATATATCCCATTCTTCCTTGTGCATTCCCTTAGCTTTCTGACATTGCATCCATTGCTCACAATATAATCGACCCATGTACGTAATGACACATCCCACCTCTGTGTGCTATGTTACAATATTGCATTGTTTTATGTGTTAACATATCCTTACCTCTCTATATCATGGCACAAGCCAAATTTGCAGCCTACCTCTCGACCTTGTGCAATGGCACAAGCCCTCTATCTATGTTAATCAATTGTGGTGTGATTGTAAGCACTCATCCTCATAATGAACCATACATCCATAGTCTAAAATCGTTCTTTGCACTACATCACACTACCTTACAATAGATTTTACTACTCGCATGTGTTGTGCATTGATCTTTATTTTCTTTCTAACATTTTTCTATAATGCATATTTTTTAGATGTCTTATATAGTGGACTTACAGTGTTTTAGCATCTCATCATCATGAAGAGAGATTGCATCACCAAAGAAGAGAATAGGAAAAGAGATAGTGGATGAAGGATAAGAGGGAAGTTTTATTTCCTTTTTTCCAATACATAAAAACACATCTTATTTTATCAATAAATGCATGTCGATCAAATGGTATGAAATATTTAAGTTGTTTCCTTAAAAGGAGACACCTACTAAAGAAGAGGACATTGAAGTATACCATAATGTCAAAATTTCTTGGTTGCACAAGGTTACATAACATCCATAACCTTCCCTTATTGGGAGACCATTGAATGGATAACAAAAATTATTTATGTGAGAGATGTGACCATTAAAAACAACCATGGTGAAGGTATAGTGACATTTTCATACCCCCTCATCGATGAGTACTTTAAATTACCTAGATATGAAGTGGCACTCATGATGGATTAGTATAAACACTTTTGCTTGAGTAGAAAAGACATCATAAAGAGCTATTAGTAAGACCTTAACGTGTTCCTAACTAATATTGATATGGTTTACAAGTAATCTGATAAGGAGGGCATATTATTTTATTGTGGCGATGCGTTTTTGTCTTTATGGATAAACTAATGCAAAAAAATGAAGAGAGATGAGTGACATTAATGTATAATTTCACCTGAGAAGAAAGTGTATTCAAATAAATAGAGATTCTATTCAAACCAAAGTAAGAGAAGCTCAGACTCTAGTAGCAGGAAAACTATCAGAGTTTTTCATGGCATCACACCTTATCAATTGTGTATGCTCTAACTATGAATTCACGATTTTGGGATGGAGATGGATTTTCTCTCTAGAGATTCAACCAATACACATATATTATATATAATTATGGGAAAATCGTTATAGAGTGTCTTACGCAAGAATATTAGAATAATTTATCTTTCCATTGTTTCACATATTTTTTTACAATGACTCATCTTGCTTGTCTGATCATGCTAAGGAAACACTGCAATATTGAACAGATTGGTTCACACCACTTGATGAAACATAAATGAAAATTTTTGGAACACACAAGTCCTCACATAAACTCCCATTATTCATCACAGTCAAAGTGATTCTACAGGAAGAAGCATATCAAGTGACCACAAGAGTTGGAGGCATGTTGACATAAATGAAGAAATCACCATGGCATTCCTACCCATTCTCTGTAGGAACATACTTCTTTAATTTTTATAAATAAGAAGTGGCTAAATCCACAGAACTGGAATGCTTCAATTTTAGGGAACTTGATTTCCATAAGTACGATCCAAGGGGAATAATAGCAACTTAAAACCCTCAATTCAAATATAAGTTCTCATACACGTAAAAAACCAATGAAGATGAAGAGAAAATAAATAATTTATACAACATTGTAGAGGACATGAATGCATAGGAAAAGACCAATTTCCCTCAACCAACAATTTTTGTTGAAACCACCACTAAAGATTCATAAAAGGGGAAGGATGCTAAAGATAAAAAAGGTTTCCAAAAATAGGGAGAGAGAAAAATTAGCAAAGAATGACAAACAAAATAAATTAAAAGAAGACGAAGCAACTTGAGAAGGAAAGGGAAAGAAGGAAGAAAGAAGATTTAGAAACTAGGCTAAAGAAGAAATATAAAATGATCAAAGGGAGGAATAAGAAAGAAAGTAGTAATCAGAAATAAGAAATTAGGAAGAAGAAGGAAAAAAGCAAGAAGAGGAAAGGTTGGCAAAAGAAATATCATAAAAACAGGCTCAGGAGGAAGCAAGATAGGAGAAGCACACTAAAAAGGAAGCTCAAGAAATATTTACCAGCATGGATGTTGAGCCTTCATCCCTAGTTTTAGTGCCACTATAGGAGGCCATTTAGCACTCAAGGAGATGGGTATCATAGTTGGAAATTGAAATAAAGTCTCAGATATTGCAAGCTTCTAGTTAGATCATAGCTCCAACAAGATTTTCTAAGAAATATGCATATATTTGGCTCGAGAAACAACAAAATTGATCTCAGTAAACATTGAACAAAACATAGTATCTAAAAACAAGGACACTCCTCTAGTCATTGCTTCATCAAGATAGGTTTTCTCATTTGGAATTGAAAGAAACATTGAGCACCTAATGAATAAGGTAAAGTATTTAGAAAGGAGTCTAAACTAGAAACAATAAGAGAATACTAGTATGCATAAATAAAATCAGGCTTTGTTAACCTCAATCTCATAGGATAAGGATTACCAAGTAGTAGAATTGAATGCAAACAAGGTATTGAAGATATTATGAAGTAGCTATATAAGGAAATTGCAACATTTCAAAAGGAAGCTTCTATGCTTCTAACAATTCAAAGTACAATTAAATAAAAAGGTACACAGCTAAAAGAATCCTTGACATCCATATCCATAAGGAATAGTATAACACATAACACCTAGATTCACTAGGAAATTTGTCGAGAAGAGATTAGCTTTAAAAAGAAAGAGATAAAGCAGAGATTAGAATAGACATTTGATCCCAAGAGAAGTTAGAGAAAGATGTAATAAGGTCTTTGAACATTTATCAAACACATCATAACATGATGGAAGTTCTGATCAAATCCCACAAAATAGTTCCCATTGGAGCACATGGAGAAGCACAAAACAAGATATCTTGTGGGAAATACAACAAATGATAAACGCCCGCAAGTTGGCCATCATTGAAAGGGACACAAAGCCTACCTAGGAGGCTTTAGAAGAAAACTTGGTAGAACCAACAAAGTTACACATGATTCTCATTACATTGTTCCACCAAGTCCAATCCTATAGAAAGATGGAATTGCCCAGTACTTTTGAGTGTGAGATCACCAATGAGGGAGTTGATATCAAGAAAATTCTTGTCCATAGCTACTGACTATAAGGATTAACATGTTCACTTGACCCAATAATTGAAATTTTAAGCCCTTTCTTGGTCCATCTTTGAATTAGTCTCATAAAAGATGTTAATTTTATTATTTTAAATTTTAATGTAATTATGTGAAAATAAAATAGAATTAGAAACAAAGTAAAATAAAAATGAGATGTTAGGGTAGTTGGAAAGTCATGGAAGGTAAAAATTAACCTAAAATTTGTATAAATATACCCTCCATGCTAGTAATATGGAATTTTAGCTTTTGGAATATTGAAGCACTCTTGAAAGGGAAAGTTTGTAAATTACTTTAAATACCAAATGTGAGTCTTGGATTTCACTATTGGTCTCTTAAAGATATTATGTGAATGTTGTAACACCCTCCTCCCACATTTATCCAAGCTAATTGGTCCACCAAGGTAAACATGTGATGAAGAGTTACTATGATATGATTCAACTCCCCAAGTACAGTTAAGGAAGTGGAATCGACGAAGAAAAAAAAAATCACCTTCCTCAGAAGCTACAGGACCCCTAGGGGCTAACTAACCACTCCAAGTGCCAAACCCCTGAGTTAACCTACTTTCTGACTGAACAAGAGCCCTAGTCACACACATGATATGCCCTCCATGAGGCTGTGTTAATGGCCCAAAATGACCATTCAACATTATAATGGAGACCACCCAGTCGAGAACTTAAAGAAACTCATTTTCTGTTTGGAAAGGTGGTTCCAACTAGTTAAAATAGGTCTACTTACCTTCTCTCTATATAAGTTGGCTTAAATTATGTATTTTACTTACCAATAGAGAAGAGACGTCAAATCAGCCCTCTTGTTGAGCTCAAGCAAGAAAGTGATCGGGCGAAAACGCGAAGTTGGGAAACACTTTTTGGCATGAGATAGAATTCGGGAGGATTTTTTAATTTCTCGGCCGAGAAAAAAAGTCAACTAAATTTCTCGGCCGAGAGTTTTCAAAACTCTCGTCCGAGAGATTTTAAATATTTCGTATTTTCTCAGACGAGAGTTTTGAAAACTCTCGGCCGAGAGTTGTGTCACAAAATTCTCGGCCGCAAACTCTCGGCCGAGAGTTTTTAAAACTTTTGCTCGGGAGTTTTCCCGCGCATAAATTGGTTTAAAACTCTCGGCCGAGAGTTTTAAAAATTTCTCGGCCGAGAGTTTTTCTCGGTCGAGAGTTTCTGGTCAACAAAAAACTCAGAAAACTCTGCAGTTTTGAGAAACCTGCAACTTTGGAGGGACAGAACACCTACAAAAACAAAATGTTATATGTCGGACCAAGTACCATTAGATTCGTCTCTAAATCTAGTTTTTGATGATGGGAGATTTATGGAGTTTCATTAAAAAATTCAATTTTTTATTAATTTTTTACTAAACTATGTCACTATGGAATTTCATTGTTCGAAAAATTGCACTGAATGAAAATTCAATAACTTTCAAACGAGGACACCAAAAAATTTAAAAAAGTCATAGTGCACTTCCTCTCCCTGTCTACTTCAAAAGGGTACTCTCATTTTTCTTATTGACGATCACATTGAAAAGAAAATCAAAGGATAATAAAATGTAATGAAACATCACTGTTTTTTTGTCTTCGTCCATTTCAAAAAATAATAAAAAATAGTGATTTGATCCGAAAATTACCAAAAAATAGTCTGTGCACTAGTGCAATATATGCAGATTATGATGCTATGGTTTTTTTCCAAAAAATGAATAACCTTCCCTAAAAAAAGTAAAGGATAATAAAGTGACTATTTATGTTTTCCTGAAAATTTCAAGTATATGCAGTTAGTAAACAACAAATTTACCCTCTATATGTCAATATTTTTTTTTTTTTTAAATATCGGTATGGAGGTAAGACAATTCTCTACAATTCTTGTTTTTATGTCAAAGCATAATTTGCGATAAAAATATGAGTTTAGTGGAGTTGAAGTTGAAAAACATAGAAAATTACAATTTTCAACGTCAAAAAAGGGCAAAAAGTGTTTCCCAAATTCACATTTTCACCCGATCCTTAAGCTGATCTACGGCTCAACCAAACCATAAATAAAGTTTTCCTCTTTGATAAGAGGACTTCTATCAATGTAGTGATTACCATAAATTCAAACTAGTCCATAAGAGGACTTCTATAAATGTAATGATTAATATAAATGCAAACTAGTCCTGGAATGCAAGCAAAATTAACCCTATCTTGAATTGGGAAAATGATGTCCATTTCTCAATTCAAGAGCATATGGAATAAATAACAAGGGGAAGAGGGCTTTTTATATGATTGAACCCATTAAATATTTTTTGTCAATTAAATAAATAGTTCATTTAATTCATGAAAGAGAAAACAAAATAGGAATGAAATTGAAAAATAAATAGGTACTATCCAACATACTCCAATACCAATCAATTAATATTAATTTAAATTCTATTATGATCCTCAAAGATAGATCCTATGAAATTTAAATAGCATTAACTAATTATAATATAATAATGCTCAATATCAAAAGCTATATACTATTTAGTACATAAATTACAATAAATTAGGGAAATTAAGGTAATAGAAGATTAACTCCTAATTCAAGCAATGATGGATTGAAATAGAAATTTATTAAAATCATACCAGAACTTCATTACAAATTTTCAGTCCTTTAGTAGTGTTATCTCCTTGGAGAAATTACCAACAATAGTGCCAAACAAAATTTTCTTTCAGAACCAAAATTAGTTTTTCTCTCCATGGTTTAACTTACAATGCATTAGAATAGTGCACATGCACAACAAGCATAAACCACAAAGTTTTCCCCTAACCTCAGATTTGAAATTTTCCTCCTACCTACAACTATTATCTCTTCAACAATAGTGGTATCAGAGCCTCTAGTTGCAGAGCAGAGGGGCCCCTTCTCCCTTCTACAAACCACTATTTACAATTACAAAATGGAATTCCAAATAAGAGAGTTGTTGAAGAACAATCTGCTCCAACAATTTTCATTGGTACAACTTCTTTTTCTTATCTTGTTGCATCAATTCCATTGATACAAATCTTCTCTTCCTAATCTCGTCCACTATTGTCTTGCCAAAAGAAAATCAAAATTAAATTAAAATCAAAATCAAAATAAAAAATACCAAATCTAGAAAATAAACATTTCCAATAAAATTTTAATTAAATAAATAAATAAAAATAAATGCATGTTTTATATTTATACTTTTAAATATCTTATTTTTCAAAGAACATAATCGAATAGATCTACAATCAACATAGGTTTTGAGCAACTAAAAATGCAAAAATTAAACTCAAAAAATTAGTTTTGGTTAAAAATTCGGAGCTTAATTTTATGCTAAATTTTAGACTCATTTAATTAACAAATATGGTCATACAACCACTTAATGAATATTCTCCATGATTTTTTCTATCTAATGATCCATCATGCGTCTCATTTGGCCAAGTAAATCTCAACTTATGAGCTTTCAAAGTTGAAGTGTCAAGATTGCCAGAATTCTAGAAAAATTGATGTGTATGCCAAAAATTGAAATTTTAATTTAAAAAGATAATCTAATTATAATCCTAATTAATTGTTAAGTAATTACATGTACAAAATTATTCCACAACTCTTCCATGTTTTTTTTCAAGCATGCCACCACTAGTGTTTTTTTTCTTCTGCATTTTTATGCTACTTAGATACATCAGTGCTACTGCACATATTGTAATTTTCTGTCTTAAGTTTTGTTCAGGCTAGTTTCCTCCTTTGAGGCAACCCTGAAACTGAGTAATTAAGGCTAGGATTGGCTAAGAAAAACTTGCCAACCCTGCCTATAGCATATGTAACATTTCGTTTTCCGAATCAATAGAATAGCCTAACTTACCAAGAAAAAAATTTAAGGTTTTGGATCTCGTAATTTCTTTTAAGTTGGGACTTAACATAAACTTACGGGATCTGAAAACACCATAATTTTAATCATTTTTCAATTTCGCTATGATGATTTTGTAGGACTGTTAGTAAAAATGTATTAATTAGTAAAAATTAACTAGGAATCAATATTTACAAACAATTACTAATTTATTTACAGAAACTAAAAATAATATCCATTTTGTACAAATTTTTTCCTTGACAGTAAAAATTTCTTAACTTTGGACAAGCATTGTTTGCAAACAGTGTAACGAAATGAGATAAAATGATAACTGATGGAAATGTTATGAAAAATCAAACACAATTAAGCAATCAAATATAAATCTGACGAAAATGAAAATTTGGAAAAATTGTAGGACACTTAACCAACATAAAATATTAAAAGGCGATTTAGAAAAAAATTATCAAAAGGGTACCCATTATTTGAAATAAATAAGTAAAAAATGGAAGGGGGGGCGGTGTTCGAGTTTTCACCTCAAAAATTGGCGACACCTGGGGAAGAACCAGTTATCTCTGGTTAAAAAGATAATGAACTTCAATTTACCCAAAGGTTAAAAGTGAGGACTTCCATCAAACCATCAAAGAATAAAATAATTCTATGGGTCCCATGTAAATAGATTAAGCAATATGAGCTTGGAAAGATAAGTAATCGAAGCAGACTATGTAAAATCATGAATCCAAATTTTGGGAAAAAAATATTTTAAGATTACCTCCTATGAAAAATAAAAGAAGGTATTGATAAGAGTGTTTTGATAAACCATATATCCATTCTTATGAATGGTCTCTGAAATCAATTTACTTCTAGTGAGATTTAACAGTACCCTAACAAAGTTTTCTTTTATTCCATACAAGCATAACCCTGCTTCTAGCTTCTAGCGAGCGTCCATAGCCCCGATGAGTTTACTTGTATTTCCCATGCTTCGTCTTTTGATCACACTTTTGATAAGCGCATTTTTGATTTTTTAGTTTATGATGTACCTAAGTGAAATATGTGGGATGGTAATAGAGACTTATGTTAATGGATATAATACTTTCATAATGTTGAATCCAAAATATTTCTCCGCAACTATCATTCAGAGGCTTTTATATGAAGACTTGGAGGGATGAGAGGGATCCATTGAGTTCAACTAAAATTAGTTCTTTCCTTGAAAATGTGATCTATATCACTTATAAACGATGTATGTTCCTCCATGCAAAAAAAATTAAAGAGGGATTTATGGTTCCATCAATATATACCTTTAATGGTAAATGAAACTCATGAAATTGACAGGGTAAAAATTTCCCATGTCTTCCAACCTATATTGGGTCAGGAAAAGGCCTTCCACATAAATCTTAGCAGAGTCACAAAAATGAAATCAAAACCAATAGAAAAGGGAAAATAAATCGAAATTGAAGTGAAATAAATCAACAAACTCGAAAATTTCAAATTGTAAAGGAAAAACAAAAGGAAAACCCAAATTAAAATACAAAACTCAAAAAGACTTAATTATAAAATGTCTCAACAAAAAGGGAAAGAATATAATCTTGTGAGTGTTAATTTGATGTTGAGAATTTAGTAAATTTTCTCTTGTAGATTTATAAGCAATTAGGCTCTAAAATTAAAAGGTGAATAACAATTATGAGAAATAATAAGCTAAATGAGAAGTCTCTATCTGTTGCAAATTTTCCTTTTTCAAAGAAAATCCTACATAAAAACAAGTTTAAATTTTTTTATGATAAAAGTAATGCTCTAGAAATAGACTAAAGGTTCAGAAACTCCTCATTTTAGTTGATTTGATGAGGATCATTACTGCTTCTCCCAAAAAATTAAAATCAAATCAAATAAATGAGAATGATTTCCCATTATGAGCTGGTAGGAGTGTGGAAATAACTCACGGAGACCTAAAAAACATATTTTTATGATAAACATAAACTAAAAACAAATTTGAGCCAAAATGTGAGGAGAAGGAAAAGAATGAAAGTGGGCATATGAAACTTACCATTGGAGAATTTCATTTAATATTTTACCTTAGGGAAATCGAGTTTCTCTAAAAATAGGTAACCTCTTATTTTAATTTGAAATAAAAGTATGGAGAAGTGGCTTTCAATGTAGTTTTCATTAGCACAAATTCATAACTTATTAAAAATAAATTAAAGAAAGCAATAAAGCTAGGAAAATATTGATTTTTCATGTTCAAGGAATCTAAAGTAAACCGAATCCATCAGAAATGAGAGTTGTAGGCCATTGGAAGATGTTCTTCTATTGAGAATTGAAATAATAATTTTTCTCTTTATATATCATATTTCATGTCAACTCCATGATTTTCATAAGCTTTCAAGGATCAAGACCAAGTCCCAAATAGTGTAATGAATGTGTAGATGGAGAGGTATTGAAATTTTTCATGCTAAATATGGAGTGATATATCAAAAATAAAAGAGAATTCAAACATGAATTAACCATTATCCATTACCTTTACCTATTCCAAATTCCTTACCAATTGTTGCAATATTATAGTGGTTGATTAAGGATGTTTTTGACAATAAACGATGCACACTAAAATATGATCAGGTTGGTGGGATGAGCATATGATAGTAAGATAAATATCAAAATGTGAGCAAGCCACTGGTAATTCATTTCTCGTTAGCCATGAATATTGTCGAGAAGAGTAAAAAGAGGCCTAAATGCACATACTATAAAGAATGTATATCCCCATAGTCACAAAGTCATCCTTATGAATGAATGCTTGGATTTGATGAAATTATAATTGAAATACATCCAAGATCTTGACCATCATGAAAACATGAAGTTCATTATTTATATATATATATATATATATATATATATATATATATATATATATATATATATATATATAATCAGTTAATACTTCATGTGAGCATAGTGAAATATTAGAATGAATTGAACAGAGTCCTACGAGGATACTTAACCCGATATTCTGAATTTCCGAGAGAATAAAAATGAAAGGTAAGAGCTCTAATAAACAAGACTTCCAAAGTGAGAACAATTCTCCAATGGATAAAGCCTTTGCTATTAAAATTTCTTTGGTGGAGTTCTTTTTCAGAGATTTAATTGATTTTCAATTATGATATCGTAACTCCCGATATATAAATTTATTGAGAATATTTTAAATGAGAGTTCTAATACAAGGAAGCCCAAAATTAATATTGAATAAAAACATAATATCATCATTCAATATGACTTCTATGAGATTTTGAGATCGAGGAATTTGAGCAAATAATATAAAATAGGCCCTGTGGATCTCAGAGACAAATTCCAGAATGTGTTTTCAAAAGCTTTCGATCTAACATAAACCCAAGAATCCGATAAGCCAAAAGGTCTAAAATATTGATGAAAGATATCAAAAAGTGAAAAAACATAAGATCAGGATTCCAAAAATTACTGCATAGAGGCCCCGAATAAATTTGGAATAAGAGACGCAAATAAAGTGGTTGTAAAATGAATAAGCGCAATAGAAATATTTTAACTCAATCGAAAATGTAAGATTCAGAACAGGTAGAGATGAAATTATTGAAAAGATCATTTGTTGTAGGATTTTGAAATTTTCTTTTCGTGTAGAAATTATGAGAAAGAAAGAGTCTAAGCATTTCATTTCATCTGCATCAATGAAAGGCATAATATGATTATTGACACATATCGAAATTTATCAAGAAAAAAGACAACTGAACTAAAGCACCAAGGAAGAATACAAATTATTATGAGAAATAAAAATATTTTCCTAAACATGCTTTCACTAGAAAGGGTTGACTGCTCTCTTATCTCAAGTCTCCAAGTCAAGCGAATGAAGATCTGTAAAATAAGTAAACAAAAATAAGAAAAAAAAACTAATGAAAAAGAGAGATTGACAACAGATGAAGATGAACATGTCAATGCATACCTGGAAGAATTTTCATTGTAAATTTACCTTATCATATCTCGACATTATCCCTGTATTATCTATGATTTTTCATATGTTCAAAAACATCTACTTATTCAATCTAAATTAAAATGCTAAGTAATGGGCTATCAATTTGCATCTGCTTCATATTTATATTGAACAACAAGAGTGTGAAAGTGATTATTTAGTAATGCTTTATTAATTGATTTTTTTTTTCAAGAATGCTTTAGAACTTCATCCTTCATGATTTTCTTTACAAGTTTCAAAAATATAATGAATATTCACTAAGAATAATAAGAAAGTGTAGCATAAGCATAATTTGAGCAATATACTATTCGAACACTCTTTCTTAGAGAATGGAGCAAGGAATCATAATAGATTCATTACATGCTTATTAAAAAAAATCTGTAGTATTGAAATAAATACAAACAGGAAAATGAATCTAAATCTAAATTAATCTATTCCTAATTCTAAATTTATGAAAGGAAATAGAACTAGGTATAGTCATACTTCCAATGTAATCATTAAAGCACTTTATTCCCTGCATGTATGTACAAGAAAAATATTAGTAACAAAAATACAAATATAATTAAACTAACAGAACTAAACCTAAATGCAGTATGTATATTAATTGTTAACATATTTACATAAAGAAGTTTATTTGCAAGTTGTTCACTTATAAACATTATCTCATGGAAATATTCTTCCAACCATATTTCTATGGGATCATAAAAATAAGGATCGATATTCTTTGGAGAACGAAAGGATCCAACTAGGAGAGAGTTCAAACAACCATTAGTGTTATGTACATAAAACAATACATTAGCAATCCTTTGTGAAAATGAAGTTTCCAAACATCTTTGAAATGGATCAGTGAAGTGTGGATGGAGGCTTATCATATATGTCAGAAGATCTTCAATTGGGTTAGATGGTTGGTCATATTGAATCAATGTGCTCCCAAGTGCTGATTTATGTTGAATATGCACTCTAAAAGGAAAAGTAGACTGACTAGATATGAAAATTAAATGGAATTGGAAAATCAATAGCCCTTGGTCGTCATGATCTGAAATTTGTGATTCCTCTTCACATTATAGTAATACATATTGAGAATTTTGAACACTTAATTGTTCAATATACCAACAAATAACATCTAAAAATTGAAAAATGAAAACATAAAATAGTTCCAAAATCAAACAAAATAAGTGAAGGAATAACAATGAAATCAAATCATAATTTACAATTGTATTACAATTATTGTTACAACACAATTGAGATTGGTTTAAAGTAATTTCCTCTTCACAACAATTGGCCATCATAATGCAATTAGAATGATCATCAACAAAAACTTGTGAATTAGAGAGAGGATCAATACTATGAATAAGAATGAGAATTTGATCATAATAGGAATCATAAATTTGGATGGATTCTTGAATGCTGAAATCAGGAATATGATTCTTTATTTGATGGTGAGAATTAATTGGAATAATTTATGAATTGGAGTTTTATTATTCTCAAATGTGATTTTGAATTTATCATGAGGATTTAATGGAGATAAATATAGTTAAACATCCTCAATGTCAGAGTAATCAAAATAAATGATTTCATGACATTCACTAGATTTCTCTTCATTACCATACAATGCATCATAACAAGAAGGAATATTGAGGACATATTCATGAATGTCATAAGAATGATCAATTATCTCTCTATCTTGATAAAAACTAATAGGAAATTCATTTATATAAACCTCTCTGTTTGTGGAATAACATTAATGCAAAGAGGGGATAAATTGACATCAACAACAATATCAGGATAGAGGTAAAAATGAGAATCAGAAGCAATAAATTTGAAAATATATTTATTTACAAGTTCTTGTATATTTTCTTCATTACAAATTTCAGATTCCCGATCATTCAATTGGCTAACTGTGCTCTCTTGAAGAATGTTTTCTGGCTGCCCTAAATTTTATATTTGATCAACATGAAAAAATTTAGAAATTTCTGTAGCAGATTGCAAATTATTTAAAACTTCAATTTATTCATGTTCTTGTTGATCTATAATTTTATTTTATGAATTTAATTCATAGTGATTTTCAGATTTCGTGGTAGGTGGTTCCTCAATATTATTACTAGTATCTTCTTGCAGTTGATTAGGATAATTTTCCAAGATATGTAACTATTTTTTTGACATGAGAGAGAGCATCATGATCATTGTTAATGCTATAAGAGGTGTGAAGTAAATGAATGAATTGATCATAGATGGTAGAATAATCTTCATCATGATTGCTATGCACCTCCATATTAGAATTCTCAATTATGTTAATAAAGTTTGAAGAAGATTGACTAAAGTTTGTAATTGTTTCATATGGATTTAGAATGCAAGGAAGAGAACAAACATATTTAAACCAATCCAAAAATTCATCCTTCGAAGCTTTATTTTCAATTTTTAATCTCAAACAACTTAATTGAAATCTAATAATAAACTCTATGAAAGATTCATTTTCAAACCTACATAAATCTTGAAATTCATCACATACTTGGTCATAATCATAACCGTCAAATTCATAAAGGAATATTGTGATAAATTGATCCAATGTGAATAGATGAAACTAGAATATATTGAAACCAACTTCTAGTTGTTCCTGATAATGTAAGAGTGAAAATTTTGCATAAAATACCTTCATCAATATTATGAAAAGTAGAATTTGAAAATTTTTGAGTAAATTATAAGGCATGATCAAATGAAGAAAATGTTATTCTTACAATTAAATTTTACCTTTGACACATATCTTACTATTTCTAGTGTAGTATTGGTAGATGCACATCAAAATATACAACTCTAAATTAGAAGTTTGAGAGGAGCCATTATGATTAAATAAAAACTTTAAAATATAAAAAATCCAAAAGTTAACTAGTCTTCAGTCCCTCCTTCTAGTGCCAAAAATGTTGATGGCCCAAAATGACTATTTAACATTATAAGGAAGACCACCTGGTCGGGAACTTGAAGCAACTCCTTTTCCATTTGGAATGGTGGTTCGAACTGGTTAAACTAGGTCCAGTTACCTTCTCTCAATCTATGTTGGCATAAAGTATGTATTTTACTTACCAATGGAGAAGAGACATCATATCATCTCTCTTGTCGAGCATAGGCCAAAAAGTGATCCTTAGGCTGATTTAGGGCTTAGCTAAACCACAATAAAATTTTCCTCTTTGATAAGAGGACTTCTAGAAATGTAATGATTAATCTAAATGTAAACTAGTCCTATAATGCAAACAAAATTAACCCTATCTTGAATTGGGAAAATGATATACTTTTCTCAATTAAAGAGCAGATGGATTAAAAAATAAGGGGAAGAGGACTATTTATATGATTGAACTCATTGAATATTTTTTATTAATTAAAGAAATAGTTCATTTAATTCACGAAAGGGAAACCAAAATAGGAATGTAATTGAACAACAAATAGTTATTGTCCAACATACTCCAATCTCAATGAATTCATATTAATTTTAATTCTATTCCACTCCTGAGAGATAGCTCCTATGGAATTTAAATAGCATAAACTAATGATAAGAAAATAATGCTTAATATCAAAAGCTATACACTAAATTTAGAACATAAATTACAATCAATTAAGGAAATTATGGTAATGGAAATCTAACTCCTAATTCATGCAATAGTGCATTGAAATAAAAACTTATTAAACTCATACCAAAACTTCATTACAAATTTTTAGTCCTTGAGAAGCTTCAGATCCTTGGAGAAATTACCAACATTAGTGTCAAAAAAACTTCTATTTAAGAACTGAAATTATTTTTTCTCTCCATGATTTAACTTACAATACATTAGAGTAATGCACATGCACATGAAGCATAAATCACAGAGCTTTCCCCTAACCTCATATCTGAATTTTTCCTCCAACCTACAGCTATAATATCTTCAATAATAGTGCTATCAGAGCCTCTATTTGCAGAGAAGAGGGACCCTTTCTCCCTTTTACAAACCACTATTTATAATTACACAAATGTATTTAAAATAAGAGAGTTGTTGAAGAACAAATCTTCTCCAAAAATTTTCATTGGTCAAACTTATTTTTCTTCTCTTGCTGGAGAAATTCCATTGATCCAAATCTTCTGTTCCTCATCTCTTCCACTATTCTCCTTCCCAAAAAAATCAAAATTAAATTAAAATTCAAATCAAAATAAAAATTACCAAATCTGGAAAACAAACATCTCCAATCAAATTTTAATTAATTAAATAAATAAAAAGAAATGTGTGCTTTCAATTTATCTTTGTAAATATATTATTGGTCAAAGATAATATAATCAAATGGATCTTCAAACAACAGAGGTTTTGAGAAACTAAAAATGCAAAAATTAAACTCAGAAAATAGTTTTGGTTACAAATTCGGAGCTTAATTTCCTACTAAATTTTAGATTCATTTAGTGGCTAAATATGGCGATACAACCACTACAAAAACATTCTCCAAAATTATGATCTTCCAAATTTGAAGTGTCAATATTTCCAAAATTCTGTAAAACTTGTTGCCTAGGAAAATAATAGGAAATTTAATTAAAAATAATAATCTAATTCTAATCCTAATTAATTGTTAATTAATCAAATATATACAATTAATAAAATTGATTAAATGAATTAATTGCATATTAACCAATTTAATTATATTAATTAAAATAAAATAAATAATATATTACATTTTAATAATAATTAAAATTATATTATACAATTATATTACATTCTCCATCTCACAACTTATTTGAATAGCCTTCAAGCAATATGTTAAATAAACATTGAATCATATGAATATCCATAGCCATGGAGAGGTATTGTTGGCATATCGGACTTTACAATTATCATAAGTTTGTTAAATGCTCCAATGGCCAAAGAGTCTAGAGGTCTTGATATAGCAATGAGCATTTGGGGAGTAATGTATCAGAAGTTTTATTTGAAGGAGCTTCAAAATATTTCCGAGGTTCCGATGTTGTATATCCAACATTACATATTTTAATATAAAATATTTTGTAACCAACCCATATCAGGTACAACGTATTAGAATATGTACAAAATATATGACATTAGGGAGACTTTCAAGTTGGAGTTACAATATTCACTTCCTCCGAAGTCTTATGGAGTGAGGGAGAAGTATAGTGTGAAGGAGGGGGTGAAGGAGGTGAGATGAGGAACATGGTTGAGTGAGACAAATTTCATAAATTACAACCACTTGGTAATTAAAAATATGAAAAAATGACCTATAACTATTTGGTAATTTTGAAATTTTGGATCTCGTAATTTCTTTTAAATTGGGATCTAATATAGATTTACGGGATCCGAAAACACCATAATTTTAATCATTCTACAATTTCGTTGTAGAAATTTTGTAGGAATGTTAGTAAAAATGAATGAATTTGTAAAAATTAACTAGGAATCAATATTTACAATCAATTACTAATTTATTTACAAAAACTAAAAATAATATACACTTTTTGGCCTTGGCGGTAAAAATCGCTTAACTTCGGACAAATTCCGTTTGCAAACCGTGTAACCAAATGAAATGGAACTAGAACCGATAGAAATATTATGAAAAAATCAGACACAATGAAGTAATAAAAATAGAAATATAATGAAAATGAAAATTTGGGAAAATTGTAGGACACTTAACCAAAAGAAAATATTAAAAGGTGATTTAGCCAAAATTTATGGAAGGAGTCCCCATTCTTTGAAATAAATAAGTGAAAAATGGAGGGGGGGTTTATTTTTCACCTCAATAGGCTGAAACCCTCTATTTGAATGCACAATAATGTCATACATGCGACTATAGACTTTTAGAGGCAGTTCTATGCTAGCGACCCCAGATTCTGAGCCACTTTCTTAGGATCAGGACTGAGGCCTCTTCCTAGAACTTGATGAAACTATTAGAAATGATAAATAATAAGATGAAAATGCTTCTAATGAAAAACTTGAACAAGAACTTTATTTTTTCCCTTCATTAATATTCTAATAAGTTTCAGAGGTTGATTTCAAGACTCCTTCCTAAAAATCAATTAAATCAACGATGAGGGGAAACTTTCAACCTCATGGTAAAAACACCATGGCAGAAGACCTAAGGTAAAAACCTGCACTCATGGAACCCCACCAAGTAATAAAAACATGAGAAAGGAGGAACTTTTAACAAGCGTTCACTTTTGGTCAATGTTTGAGTAGTTTGGGGGCAGATCTTTATCCATATCTTCCCAACCAGGCCTCAAAAGCATTTCGGGGTGGGGTAAATTGCACGGGCGATAAGCCAACACTACCCCCTGAAGCTGACAAGTCAAACCGACGAGTCACCGATCCAAAAAAAAAAATTAATTTCGGGGGGGAGGGGGGGGTAACCGATGGATCTAGAATCTCGCTCTTCTACTCGCCAAATGATGGTGAGAACCACTCGCCGCGAGGGTCAGTACGCCGACGCCAATTCAAGAAAGCAATGAATTCAAAAGGTAAATGGTAACATATCTGCACCCTCCCACTCCCATGCACCTGTCATTTGTCACCATCCAATCCCTTCTACCACATGTCCCTGTTGGGCCTCAAATATGCCCAAATTTTCATTATATATTACCGCCATTCATAACCTAACTTCCGACACCTTTACACTCATTTCACATCATAATTCCATCACTTATTTCCAAATCACATCCTATGCCTCGTGTTTGATTATCATTATTTTTCTTAAGCTTTTATATGATTAGACATTATTTATTCATGATTTACTAATGATGATTTCACTAGGTTCATTTGTCACAGGGTTCTATTGCCGAAATTCTGTACAAGTCAGTTACTGCAGGTTGAGTGAGGAACAAAACTTGATGTAGGTAAAAATATGAAGGTTTTGATCAAATGGTGAAGAACCTTGAAATTCCGACATGCGAGTTTTGTTTAGAGCACCCTCATTCAAGTAACCCAGAAACGGTTTGTCAAAATTCAACATTATGAGGAAGTTATGGTCAAGGGAATATTCCAATACTTCTTATGTACGGGACCTTCTAAATGTGTCAAGTCAAATCAGGTTCACCCTGAATGGGTCAATTCAGGTTCGATTATGCACACCTTTTTCTATACAACCTTGTGATAAATAGAGCAAGTGGTTCCTCCATTTATGCATGGATTACAATAAGCCCAACCATATCTCTCTAGAAGGATTTATTTATGCATGTTTTATTTTGTTGTTATGATAAAATAGCAACGATTGTCTTTATTTAATAATATGTAAGGAGTTGAAGGAGGGCAGTAAGGAGGTACGTAGAGAAGGAAGGGATCTGTATGTAGAGGAGAGGAACAATATGTGCACAAGCATAGCAGGAACTGATTTAATATACTAGAATTTGTATTGCAATGTTGTGATTTAATAAAAGTTTCGACATTTTTCTGCTGTGAGTTATTTATTATTACGTTTTAGATTTCATTTCTCTAAGTTAATTCACATTGTTCCAAGCATGGCAAGGGCCCACCACTTCTGGAACCAAGGTCATCATTAGTTTAAATTCAAAATTAGTTTATTGTGTTCATTCCTCATAAATTAGCATTCAATTTAAAATAGACTGTCATAGTCTTTTACTTAAATGGTCTGTCATAATCATGTACTTAACGTTTCATTTCATTCTTGTAGATCGAATTGCTAAAATAATTTTTTAATTGGTCCATGAGCACAGTGTAATATTTCTTAACAATTAATTGCATGTTCCAACAGAGCCTTAGCTTGAAAAGAATCAATTTAATATGACTATTTCATAAGGATTATGATCTTTACATTCTTAAGTTCGGCAGTGCACATGGATGATCTAGTAGTATGAGTTTCGATTGGTTAATGAATTCCAAATTTTTTGCATCAGAATCACATACAGGGTTGTTTCATTCTTTTAAGTTTTGTGAAGAAAGTGTTTGATTTCTCAAGCTTCGTTCAATAAATTTGAATCCATAATATTTGTGTGAATAAATATTTAATTTCTCGAATTTTGTTGGTAGTGCACTATTTTTGAGTGTTGTGAAATCTCGTAGAAGTTTTGTTATGATGTAGGCCTTTGATTATAGAGTGTATGAAATTATTTTAAGCAGTTAGGATTTCTTAAAATTTTCATTATAAATGGCGTTAAATTATTTTCGAATAGTGGCTAAAGCTTCTTTTAATTTTGATTGCAATTATAATTAGAGAGAAAGGTTGAGTTGTCATTTGAGTTTCTTTCTAACATTTAATAAGGTAGTCAAGTTGATAGGTCTATTAACAGAATATTTCAGTTTCTTTGGATGTCATTAATTTATATTGCTTTGGAATTATTTCAAGTTTTTTGATATAGGAAGTCTGTGTGTTTAAACATTGAGTGTCTTTCTTTGATAGAATTAAATTATAAATCTCTGGAGCTTAATTCCAATTTCGCATTCACTAGCTTAATTTAGATTTCGAGTTCATTAGCTTAGTTTAGACTTCATATTTTTTCCTTTTTTATTTAATGATTCATGTTTTGTCTTGATCAACATTAGAATAAATAAATGACTGTTTTCTATTAAATAGAATTTGAATACCCTAATTATCATTTTATAAGTCGAAGTGATTTTACTGTTACGACAAATAGTGTTTGAAAGGATTTGTTTCTGTACTTAAACAACAAGTTGATTTCCTACCGTATTTTAGGTTAGATGCTCTGATTCTGAGTTACTTGCACTTGCACCTCGAAGCTTACGAGCCCCGGATTGATAATTTAATGTTGGAATTTATAACAATATATTTACCCAATATTTTTGGCATCGTTTTCGGAGAGGTGCCAAAGGGATTAGAGTTTAGTTTCTTTCACAAGTTTTTGTGTCTTATCTTAGTTGGAGCAAAATCAAAGGGTGGAGAGTGTACAGTAAGACATGATTGAAGAGCCACGAATCCACTATGGTAGGTTTTCTCCAAATTTTGGTTGTTCGAGTATCAAGTTTGGTGAGTTTTACTACAATTATTTTTAATTCATTTAGATTAAAATTTCAAGCCTTTTAAAGACAAAACATTTTTGGGGTGTTGTAAGAACCCTTATTAATAATCCATGTTGTGAGGCATGGATCATCAACTAGTAGGAGAAATTCAAGAATGATTAAGAGCTTAAAGGATGTCCCTCAAGTACTTTCTCAAATCCTAGTAGGAGTTGGGATATCTGCCTCTCAGGAAGAGTTCATACTGACCACATTAAGGAAATTATCGATCTCTTCACAGCTAGAAAAGGTTTGGAAGTCTCCCTTGATTCCTCTTGCCTCTCTACCAAGGAGATAAATTAATTATGTACCAAATCTGATGGGGATCATCCAGTTGAACCTAATATTTAGGAACTTTATCCATGCCCAACAGCAAGCTGTGTATGCATTCCAGAGACTAATTATCCAATTTTTCCTAGCACGACCGAGGAGGACTTTCCAAGTGGTCCAAAATAAGAAATGAGGCAATACCACAGGGATTACATTGAGCATTGGTTCTAGATCAAAAGCCAGTCAAAATACCACTCTCATCTTCAAATACTCTTTGTATCACATCTTTCAGAGCTGCTAATTTTTCACGATCGTGTACCTTCTAAAGTTTATATTTTAAATCTGAGCATGAATATATATTTGTACCTGATCAACACATGGCTTCATTGGAAGTTCTCTTTCACATAAAGACAGACATACTTTCTCAAGTATAGAAGGAAAGTTTTTATTAAAATAAATAAATGAAATAATAAAGAGAAAAATAAGTCATTTTGTGAAAACTAGCTTGTCTAGTGCAACTGGACAGGGACTTTGCTTGAAAACCAGGTAATTGGATGCAAAGGTTCCCTTTAAAGTTTGTAAATTTGTATGAGTTCTTAAAATCATTTATTTATGTCTTGTACTTGTGTTGGTTGATGTGGGATTCCTTAAGGCCCACCTGCCAATGAGCCTTGTCCCATTGACATCAACACATTATCTAGGTCCAAGAATAGGGTTAGATAAGGTACCTGGGAGCATGCATGCCTTAATAGCAGGTATCCTTGTCATCTACTAAGGAAATACATCAATGTTTCTTGGTGGATGAATTCTGCAATCCATTCGACTCCGAAAAATATATTCATGGCTAGTATAATGTACATAGTTCCTTGATTCCCATTGACATCAAGGGTGGGATATCTCGCATTGGTTAACAACCCTCCTTAATGGTCGGTAATCCAATGATTATTTCTTATGTTCGACATCAACACCATTTATTCACATAATAAATATTACACACTGGTGTATAACGGTTGCAGACTATATGGTTTTGGTGATCTCAACATAGATTTGCAGCAGTTTGGATTTTTGTATGAGCATTTCCATTATCAATTGCAGTAGCAGTCACCTTTCCTTAGTTGTTTGGGGACATACAACTCTTCAGGCATGGAGGGAAGTGGACCTTTAGCTCATCCTTCATCTCTTCAGCTCATCCTTTAGCCTTCTTCAGTAGATCAGATCACCAGTCACATCAAATCCAACCATTCCATGCTCCACTTCATCTTGTGGCACTCGCCACATCAACTACAAAGGTCAAACTTGAGGTAAATTTGGCTTATTATTCTCTAATTCATTAGAAGGTTAAAGAAACTTAATGATTCACCACTTCTCATTCCATGCATTTCATCTTTCATAAACCATTATCCTTCTATTTCCTTCCATTCATTATGCATAAAATCTGATAACAAGACCATTTAAAAGCGAAGCCTTATGGTGCATTAATCAAATCAATTTCTATGGTGTCTCCTCCTTCCGCGATAAAAATAATTAGGATGAAGTCATTATTGCCATGAAATGATAAAGGAAACCGCCTGTAGACATTTGCCTTACGATGACAGAGTATGCAACTACCAATTCTCCATCTCCATCACCACCTCATTTCATCCATCATCTCTCCCTCATCCATTCATTTCTTGTTATCAATTTGTATTTATTAGTAAATTAGTGTGACATATTAAATGTGAATAGTGCTACTCCACAAGAACCAGCACCTCCAAGTATTCAAGCAAGTTCTGGTACACAAGCACCAACACCTTCAAATATCCAAGAAATCTCATCCCACAAGAACCAACATCTACAAAACAATGTTAAGAATCTTTCAATGAGAAATAGTCTTGTTTGCATGAAGACCTAAAAACCCTCACGTATGGGGGGATGTTGGGCCTCAAACATGCCCAATTTTCCACTATATATTACCACCATTGATAACCTAAATTTTGACACCTTTACACTCATTTCACATCATGATTACATCACTTATCGCCAAATCACATCCTATGCCTTGAGGTTGATTATCATTATTTTTCTTAAGATTTTCTATGATTAGAGATGATTTAGTCATGATTTACTAATCATGGTTTCACTAGGTTCATTTGTCGCTGGTTTCTATTGCCAAAATTCTCCACAAGTCTGTTATTGTAGGTTGAGTACGGAACATAACTTGTTGTAGGTGAGCATATAAAGGTTGTGATAAAATGGTGAAGAATGTTGAAATTCCAACGTGCGGGTTTTTTCAGAGCACCCTCATTCAGTTCACCTAGAAATGGTTTGGAAAAATTTGACATTATGAGGAAGTTATGGTCAGGGGAATATTCTAACACTTATTAAGTACGAGGTCATCTGAACGTGTCAGGTCAATTCGGGTTCACCTTGAATGGGTCATTAATGGTTCGATTGTGCATGCCTTTTTCTGAACCACCTTGTGATAAAAAAAGAAAGTGGTTCATCCATTTACGAATGGATTAGAATAAGCCCAACCATAGCTCTATAGAAGGATTGATTTAGGCATGTTTTAGTTTTATGTTATCAAAATATAACAACGATTGTCTTTATTTAAGAAGACGTAAAGAGCTGAAGGAGGGTAGTAAGGAGGTACATAGAGAAGGAAGGGAGCAGTACGTAGAGGAGAGGAGAAATATGCGCACAAGCATAGTATGAAATGATGTAATATTCCAGAATTTGTATGCCAATGTTGTGATTTAATATAAGTTCCAACATTTTTCTGTTGTCAGTTATTTATGATTGAGTTTTAGATTTCATTTCACTGATTTAATTCACCTTGTTCTAGGTGTGGCAAGGGACCACCACTTCTAGAACCAAGGTCATCATTATTTTAGATTTAGAAATAGTTTACTATGTTAATTCCTCACAACGCAATGTTCAATTTAAAATAGATTTTCATAATCATGTACTTAAATGGTCTGTCATAATCATGTACTTAAATGGTGTGTCATAATCCTATACTTAATGTTTCCTTTCATTCCTGTAGATTGAATTTCCGAACTAGTTGTTTAATTGGTCCATGAGCACGGTGTAATAGTTTTTAATGATTAATTGCATGTTCCAACAGAGCCTCAGCTTGTTAAGAATCGATTTGATATGGGTATTTCGTGAGTATTATGATATTTATATTCTTAAGTTCAACAGTGCACATGGATGATCTAGTAGTATGAGTTTCGATTGGTTAATGAATTTGAAATTGTTTGCATCAGAATCACATATAGGATTGTGTCATTCTTTTCATTTTTTTGAAGAAAGTGTTTGATTTCTCAAGCTTCGTTTAGAGTAGTATGAGTTTCGAATGGTTAATTAATTCGAAATTGTTTGCATCAGAATCACATATAGGAATGTGTCATTCTTTTAAGTTTTTTGAAGAAAGTGTTTGATTTCTCAAGCTTCGTTCAGTAAATTTGAATCCATAAGGTTTGTATGAATAAATATCTAATTTCTTGAATTCCGTTGGTAGTGCAGGATTTGTGAGTGTTACAAAATCTCATAGAAGTTTTGTTATGATGTAGGCCTTTGATTCTAGAGTGTATGCAATTATTTTAAGTAGTTAGGATTTCATAAATTTGTCATTATAAATGGATTTAAATTATTTTCAAATAGTGGTTAAATCTTCTTTCAATTTTGATTGCAATTGTAATTAGGAAGAAAGGTTGAGTTGTCATTTGAGTTTCTTTCTAGCATTTAATAAGGTAGTCAATTTGATAGGTTTATTAACAGAAGATTTCAATTTCTTTGGATGTCATTAATTTAGATTTCTTAGGAATTATTTCAGTTTTTTTGAGATAGGAAGTTAGTGTGTTTAAAAATCAAATGTCTTTATTTGATTGAATTAAATGAGAAAAATACAGAGCTTAATTCCAATTTTCCATTCACTAGCTTAATTTACATTTCGAGTTCATTGGCTTAGTTTAGATTTAATCTTTATGCCTTCTTTATTTAATGATTCATGTTTTGTCTTGACCAACATTAGAATAGATAAATGAGTGCTTTCTATTAAACATAATTTGAATCCTCTAATTATCATTTTATAAGTCTAAGTGATTTTACTGTTAAGAGGAATAATATTTGAAATGATTTTTATCTATACTTAAACGACAAGTCAATTTCTTGCCCTAGTTTAGGTTAGATGCTTTGATCTTGCATTACCTGTGCTTGCACCTAGAATATTACGAGCCCCGGATTGATAATTTAAAGTTGGAAATTATATCAATATATTTCCCCAACAATCCCCCAGTGACATCACCCCACATCAACCGACCCTTGTCCTCTCTCCACCTATAAAAAACCCTTCTCGCCTAAACTTTTTAAAATTTTGTATTGTTTCTCGGTGCAAGCATCTCCCACCATTTGTCTGTTCTGAAGCATCATACAATCACTCAACTAGTCTGGAAGGTCCCTCCAACATCGTTTTCATATAGTTCCAGGACAACCAAGTAACCGGTTAGTCCCTTTTCACCTACAAATCATTTGAATATTCATTGAAACATGAAGAAAGAATCCCCCAAGACCCCTAAATCCCAGGAGGTCAAACCATCCTCCAGTGTCGAACATATCATGGACACATAGGCACAAATTTCATACCCCTCTTGCACCTACCACCTCGCTGACATTCGATTCAGCTTATATGGTAATCATGCCAGAGGAGAAGGTCCATTTCGAGTGTTCGACTCAAGCCTGTACTACCAAATTGCACCCTTAGTACACCATTTCCCTGAGTTTCTCTCCTAGTTAAAAAATACTTACATAGACAAGAAGAACTACTTTATCTCTTCCACTGGGGTCAAAATCCTTGAGGTGACCCCATAACTAATTCAAAGAGCCCTAATTTACCCAAGCTTAGTTGAACCCCAAAAGTTTACATTAACCACATTGGTCTACCATTACACTATACTTGTAGCTAATCAACATCATTCCTTTCTACAAATGGTCCTGTCCCCTGGCATATAGTCTCTTCCTATTGTTGATAGTTTCCTTATAACCCTCTTTGGAGAGCCTATTAAGCCCATTTTTTCCTTGATTTCTCATATGTTTGGGGATGACAATGCCAAGATAGCTACTAAAGCTTCTGTAGGCTTCCTAGGGAAAATGATACAACTTGCCCATTTGTTCGACATCCATGCTTACCTAAATAGGGCCATAAGGTTCCAACTGCACAATTTTACTACCACCTCCTATTTAAGATATTATTCAATGTTGTTCTTCTTGTTTGCATACACTCGCGTCGATGAGTTTAAGTGCCTAGGTCTTAGTTTTGTGGCATCCAAAAAACAAAGGAAATATGTTTTTGACTGGGAAATTGTTGTTATAAAGAGACTAGATGTTGATGGCTACTCTCAATTTATATCCTCTTATATGGTTGTTAACACTGGAAAATCGTACTACAGAAGATGACATTAATTAATGTCAAGCCAAAGGATTTATAGGGTAGGAAGACATTATGGAATCAAGAAAGTATTTAAAATCTCTAATTTTTTGAGAAAATCAGATTTGAACTAATCTTAAATGCTAAATTATGTGCTTAATCCTTCGAGAAGAGCGCCTTCTGTGTACCTTTTTTCCCGATAAGTGCGCATTTCTGAAAGTGAAAAAATGTCACTTTCTGGGACCACACAAAGCAAAGAACATTTACTCCTTATATGAAGCCACCTAAGGACAGCTACCAGTGCCTCATTAGACACTATGTGAGCACACAAAGGAATATTTGGAGCACACAATGGAATCATATCTCTCCCTTGGGTCACCATCCACCATGTACCAAGGGAGGGAAGGAGGATTTGAAATCCCCTATATAAAGCCACCAAGAGATGAAGAAAGGGTGATCACATTGTTATGCTGGCCGGAATTGCCCAAGAAATACCAGCAGTGTGTGACCCAGAGCTGGAGATAGAGAGGACTCGATTGTTGGCCACCCAACAATCCTAGTCCACCATAGCAGAGAGAGAGGGAGACTGCATCAGAGGCATAGCTTGGAAAAACAACATCCTTGCATCAAGACCTAGAACCATTGTCTAGGGGCCCTTTGGCAAGTGGGTAAAATTTCTTCTCCATATCAAATGTTTAATAAGAAGAGGCCTTGAGCCATCATTTGCATTATTATCATTTTGACTATCTTGAATAGCTTCTGTATATTTGTGTTTTAGTTTTAGTTTACTATGAGCATACATTGGCATATTTTTTCCTCTAGATTATATGCTTTTGAGCTCAGCCACTTTCTTCCTGTTACCAATAGTTTATAGGTGCAGACCACACCCCTTAAACTAGTGTGATTTCGTACACCCATGTGTCAAATCCACCACAACAGGATTGGCGACTCCACTAACATTTTACAATTTTATGTGGTTGTGCCATCTCTTGTAGGAGACCTTTCTCGACGCTGGAGAGTGGAGCTGATAGTCCTCTGATCCATCTTACAGTACATAGATTCACTTGGAGTGATAGGCTGAAGAAGGCAGCTCCTAATATTTTCACTTGCAGGATTTTTGTGTGCAGTTGTTTCTCACAGACGCATAGTGCGCGCATTCAGGACTGACCTACTTGCAGGAAAGCGCACCTGTTAGAGCCTTTTTCATGCAATTTCCAAAATGATATTTTTCTCCCTATATTCTGCATTTTTCTACTTGTAAGTGTGTTGGGTAGCCCCTAATGTATCTTCCAGCACTTTTTTTGATACCCTACAGCTTCTGAGAACTTACTTTTAGCTACCTTCTATAGGCTTAGAGTTAGTTTTCCTTTAAGTTAGTTTTTTGCAAAAATATTCACATAGTTTAAGTAGGGGGGAAATTAACCATTGCATTCTGACCAATTTATGTTTTGCAAATTTTGATATTCAAACTTAGATAAAATAGTCCAACCAAGTGGCCCAAGACCACGCATGCATAGCTAGTTTCATTTTCTAGTGTAGAAATTGTTTAATTTAGTTCAATTTTTGCATTAGAGATTGCGGGACTAGGATTGAATTGTCAATTAGAGAAAGTAATATTTGCTACCTTTACACCCTCCGATGATCCTAGGTAAGAATATGAACGCTCTATATTTACAATTCGCCATCTCCCTTTAGTTAGTCACATAGATTAACTAGGAAAATTTGAAAGTGGCCCTTTATCCACAAATGTTTTCCATTTGAGCTAGGAACAACATAACATAGTTTAATAAGGGAATTTTGTAAAGGATCACCGATATCCATATGTTCAAACTATGAGATTTTTCACCATATGCTCGCACAAACTCACCCACTAAGCAAATAAAGACACCTTAAACTAACTTAACCAAACTCACTAAATTCTCCCCATAGGGGCCACAAAAGAATTTATAGTTTAAGTTAGGATCAAGAGGGTAGGCATCCAATAAGCTGCCTTGATCATACTTCATATTTAAACATAGAATTTTTGTACTTAGGAGCTTCAAATCCACCTATCAGCCCATGGCAAAGAAAACCCGAGTGCGGTAGAGACCTGATTCAGAGGGGTTTAGGCTTTGGCACAGTGTGTGCAGTATCAGTTGGGATTACCTGACCCGGATGATACTCGGTACTGTTAGCTGGCTACCAAGAAGCCCAAGACTCAAATGCTCATGTGGGATAGTGGTTTTTAGTGGCCAAAAAATAGGGCATCCTTTACCCTAGAGGTGATGGTGCAGGCAAGTGCCAGACCCTCTACCCTTACCTTGGTGGATTCTCTTCAGATGACTTGGGGCGTCGCCAGCTCTTACGGGACATTGTGCTAGCACTTGCAAGAAATATTCTCAAGGCGTAGTTACTTTTGAGTGTGTGAGGACAGATAGGTCTTCTAGGATTTTGAATATCATGCACAAACAAACAAAAACCATCTTTTTTGCTTGATTGATCACATAGATTAAGTTAAAGGGAAAATTTATTTTACTTTCGCTTTGTTTGATGTATGTGGCCATAAATTTGCTTTTATCATAAACTCTATCCTCTCAAAATTTTCCAAAATCTAACCTGGTTGACACCTAATGGTCCCAACGGAACCTCGTCGATCCAGGCGTCTTTTGGACCTCCCCCCATTGCAGGGAGGGGTTCCAAGTCTTTCGCTATTTAGGCGTCAAAGACGGAACATTTCCACTGTCATTGGTTCATCCTTTATTGTAGCAACCATATTTGGAAACCCTAGTCGTATCCCAAAACCACATCGCACACCACTCGCCCCTCGACCCCTAGGGGGCAGAAGAGTGCATCCCATTCAGGAAGCCAGCTGAACACACATTAGGGTACGTCACAGACTAACCCTCGTTCTAACTAGAACTTCGTGGCTTCACATGTTGCAATGGCGTCAACCTCCCAGTCACCTTTCTTAGCTACGTTGACTCTACCCAATTTAACCAAGCTCACAAATGACCCCATCACACACGATCCTTGATGGCCTCCCATCCCCATGAAGCTCCCTTCGGATATACCAAATTTCGAAGGCAAGCAAGCGAAAGACCTAGGTAATCATGTAATGACCTTTCACCTGTGGTGCTCATCGAATAGTATCATCAACGACAGTATTCAATTGAGGCTATTTCAATGAACTCTTACGGGAGTAGCCACGAAGTGGTACATGGAGTAACCTCCTACTTCACATGGAACATTTAGCGCCCTCACTACTACATTCCTCACATATTTTCAGTTACCCATTCACCATGATTCAAGAATGGAGTTATTGACTCATTTTAGACAAACCCCCGCTGTCCATATCTCTGACCATCTTCATGAATGGAGACGGCGTCACAGTTTATGTAAAGCTAAACTCAACGATCGGGTCCTTCTAGATTTATTTTTGAAAACTATGACGGCGAAGATTTGAAAGGATGTGTTGCAAAAATACCCCACATCTGAAGAAGATGCAATCAATAAAGCCCAGAAGCTTGAACTAATTTATACACAGTCAGTATACATTTACAACATCCTGCCTAATGCCCCATGCCTACAAAATTATCAAGAATTTTTAGGCACATCGAAATCTGCAGACGGATTAATAGGGTCAATGACCTAATGTTACCTAGGCAGCAGTAGTCAAAACCCTGATTATATATATAATTCTACTCAGAACATGCCTCAAAACAGATTTCAAATTCATTATATGCTCAGCAAGATTTCACTAATAAGGCGCAAGCGTATCACCAAGGAGGACCCTATCCTCTGGCTCAAGGGACCCAGTATGCAGAAAGAAACACTAATGGAAGAGCTCCCCTCCAATGGCCAGGTGCAATCAAGGGACAGCGTTATGATCAATCCAAAGCACACGACCCACCTACACAAACTAATGCATAGGTGAACTTTGTGCAGCCGTCCCAAAATCAATCACACCAGTATAACCAGGAGAATTACCCTCCTAACACGAATCAGAACCAGGAGCCAAGAAATTCCCAGCGGCAAGGCAAAAGGCCACCTCTGTGAAGAAACCACTCCTGTTCAATATGTGGTGAGTATGGGAACTATTCTCACCACTGTCCCGATCTCCCTGAGCTAAAAAGGCTACAGAGTAACTGAGGACAAGGAGTATCTTCCCAACAACCCACTATTATGCAAGAACCTTACCCCCACCAAGGGATGGTTAGCACTCAGCAACAAAACCTAGATGATTCCGGGAAAAGCAGCCATGAAATTTACATGATTGGGGAAGAAATGTTTTTCCAAACATGGAACCACAATTACGACACCCCATCAGACACCACTATGTTAGGGGCTAGTACTAGTGCACCGACTGCACCTTTACCATTTCAAAAATTCCTATAGAACCATTGCCAAAGTTAGAAAAGGGACCTAATAGGAGAGCGGGTAACTACTCCAAAGCGGCCCATAATTATAGCATCGTGGACAATTTAGCTCAATCACCCACTGTTATGTCTATGCTGGAAGTACTGCATTCATGCCCAAAGCAATGAAAATCCCTAATTTCCGTGTTAGGCACTATCAATCATGCTGATACGCGCATGATGGCTTTTGAATTAGACAAAGCCACCGCTAGGCTTCCTTCTATGGTCGCCTTCCAGATACCATTGTTGGTCCAGAATATCACTATTCACCAATGTGTCATAGATGAGGGTGCATCGACATGCATCATGTTGAAAAATGTTTGGCAGAAGTTGGGTTCTCCCGAACTAAAACCCTCGATCATCACGCTTCGAGCATACGATGGTTGTCCCTCGACCCCCGTCGGCCTCTACTAAAATGTCTCGGTCTACTTAGCTAGAAAGACGGTGCACATAGACATTGAAGTCTTGGACACTCACTTGGATTACAATATACTCATCGAGTAGAGCTACATGTACACCATGTCTACCATAGCCTCCTCCGTCTTCTGCATTATGATGTTCCCCCACGAGGATTGCATCATTACTGTAGACCATTTAACACACAGTGAGAAGCGTCCCCTAACCAACATGGATGTAATTCTACTCTATGTAGATACAACCTTAGATGGTCTTTCACAGTACCAAGAATATGGCCCTCGCCAATTCAAACCATCGTCCATTCTAGGGTGATTCCTAGGAGATCTCCCTATCATCCCTGAGGCATCGGATGATGCCACAGGGCCCCCGGTGTGCATGATTTCCACATCAAGCACCGAAATTAGTGAGGATACAGACTCAAGTAGTAACGAAACCTAGGAATCGGCCACAGTAGCCTCTCTAGACTACCCCACCTCCCAAACCCCTTTTCTCTACCCCCTAGCTGGCTTCGTCTCCCAGCAAGTTTTGGCAACGCTAGTGTTACCCAACATATCGTTGGCATTCCCAGTTTGGTACCTCATTCCTCCTTTCAGAATACGAGCCACCAACATTACTGCCACAGGGTTAAAGCCCCTCAGTCCGGAGGAGCCCCCACCTACCCAAGAAACGGTCGAAACTACCCCCGCAAAGGAAGTTCCCATTGCAAAATTAGTAATCATGGCCAAGAAAGCCGTAAATAGAGGAAAGAAGATAGTGACCCATGCTATTCAAAGGGAATCAAAATTCTGCAACATATACGAAATTATAGGCCACCCTACCCATATATGTCCAAAGTTGGATGAGTTAAAACCACTCCTCGGCCTCAAAGAAGACATCTCGACGACGCATTCGTGTAAAAAGGAACCTACCACCAAAGGTAAAGGCAAACCGCTGTGTACCAATCACGCATGCGCTCTCTGTTGTGGCAACTATGGGCACTATACCCACCATTTTCCAAAGATACCACGATATAGGGAGGCCTTACATGCAATTGAGCGATCCTATCAAGAGGACCCCTCCATCCAGTCTGTCAACAATAAAACTCCTGCCATCCTATACTTTCAAGAGGAGCATAGGATTGTAGAAAGACCCCCGCTAATTCCCATTATACATTGTATGATATGCGACGAGCGTGGCCACTACCTCAAGGAATACGCAGCCTTGGAGTTCATTCACAGATGGTACCCAATTGAAAGGGTTTACTACGTAGGGCAATGGGAAACACAATTCACATGCTCGTTATGATCCAAAAATCACCTTTTGGAGGATTGTCACTACATACCTCGCTTCCGGCTAGCCCTTGCTAGCCTCCGCTCAACTATAGTTCGCCTCTCCCAAGAAGACGATATGGAAGCTCAGTCCACAGGTAGCTCCATGACCCAACCAAATGAGATGAGTGCATCTATCATGCTCTTGATAGTCGAATAATGGCCCAATAGGGAACCCCTAGTTACCCCCAACCACACTTCATAGCAATGACCAGCATGTACATTATGCAAAAAGATGGACCATGCAGTCGTCCATCGCACTGATTTAGCAGCCTTTCGGCGCCGGTTCCCCATCAGACCTCAAACTGAACTTGACAAAACCTTCATATAAAGGATATTTTGCCTAATATGTCAGGGTAATCATTATGAGCGACATTATACTTATGCCTCACAAATTTTTCCCACTATCAATATGATTAATGCCATAGAGAAGAGATAGGACGACCCCCGAGAATGGCATGAAAAGTACATCGCCAGGTCAATATCCCCACTTCCGCAATGATGTATGAAGCCTGATAAAACAACACACCACCAAAAAATAACCTTGGCCAAACCTAGGATAACATGAGGCTTATGTGATCGTAACGATCACAGAGTCAACCAATGCAGAGAACTTGAACCCCTTGAAAATAGTCTCTACATAGTCTCTTCTCTCCCTCAAAAGATTCTCTCCAATCAAGAGAAATTCACGCACACTTATTTCTGAATTTGCTCACATTTTTATCATACGTTTAAGTGTGTACATCTCCCCAAGCTGAGAGAGGCAGGAGGTGTGTTAAGTCTACACTCCACTAAAGAGGAAGACATGTCTAAACCAATGATACATAAATGGAGATAGAAGACAACCTCTTCTACGAACGACCCTTTACAAGAATCAACATCAGGAACAACGAGTAGCATAGAATCACACACTATCTACTTCGTTGGCTCAGTAATACCATGTAGCATCTGCACTGACCTGAATCACGCACCAGAGACATGACTGCTAATGGAAACATTTAGGCACCTTTGTGGTAGGCACAATTTCCACCTACCAAAAATCGACTATCCTAGTGGGGAACCTAACTTTGCGCCCATATAGAATCCCATTACGTAGATTCTTCCCTCGCCAAACACCGATGATACAATTCACCATATACGATTTATATTAGCACATATTGGCGATAGGATTACAGCCTCACCCCCATCCCAAGATTTCCACCATATTCCTGTTAAAAAAAACCAAGGTACCTTATGCCTTTGCTTTTATTTCTGAAAGACCCCAAATTTACATGCTGCCATCGAACTCCTTAATGACTCTCAACCTCTAGAGAAGTGCCTAGTACAACTAGAGCTTGTCAACGAAAATTGATGACAGTTGCTGCAGCACAACGAGGCCCACAAGAAAAGGGTTAAAGCGTCATTCGACCACCACATCACCCCTTACTCATTCACCAAGGGAGAATTAGTCCTCCACTATGATGTCGTAAAAGAGGAATTAGGGCCAGGAAAGTTTGAAACCTTGTGGAAAGGACCCTACATCATCAAACACTACCTCCGATAAGGGGCATACATCTTGACAGAACTGGACGAGACTTGCCTCACTAACCCTGTCAACGGCCTTTACTTCAAGAAGTTTTACCCATAAGGACCCCAACGGCCCTTCCCATAGAGTAAGAGTACACAAAAAACCCACCCACCCAAAATTTTTGACCCAAAGACTTAGTTAAAAGTGCTCAAAGTATCACCATGGATCACCAAAACGAACCATATTTCATATTTGCTGATGGAGCATCAAGATGGTCTCAAAATTTAGCCACCTCTACCTGGGTCATTTACCACCCTGATTGATCACCACTATGTTCAAATGGTGTGTGTATCGGTTCAGCAACAAAAAATCAGGCAGAATATGACACCATCATCGGACTTATGTGCGACACCCTCCATCAGGGCGTTCGCCGTATGCATATCTACGTTGATTCCAAGTTAGTAGTATCATAGCTAAACCAAACATTTGAGACCAGACACACACATTTGTTTAGAAAATATTTGTGTGCCAAAAGATTAAGCAGACAATTTGATTACACTACATTTTCACATGTACCAAGGAATCAAAACCAAACAGCTGATCGCATAGCTAACAATATCCTAAACTGGAATGCATCTCGAATAAACCATCATACATAAAAACAAAAAATATAGGCATCCATCAACATAACATAACACATAAACTGAAACAGGTGATACATCATGTAGAGCTGCAAAAACATATCTCATATATATATATATATATATATATATATATATATCAAAAATATGTGTATCTGAGTACAAAAATAGTGTCGCTGGCCCACTGGCTAGCCCAAAGATACAAAATTCGTCAAAAATAAGGGAAGCATCCTCATAACGGGTGCTTTCCCTGTGTACAAAAATGGCTCTAGGGGGGCACCCCCTCAAGAGGGGCACCTTGACCCACCACTACTACTAGTACCACTACCGGAGCCGCTATTGCCACCACGATTTCTACCCGACGTAGAATGGGACGATAATCCCTCTCGCAGGCCATCACCGTATATAACCCAACCTCCTCGAGGTCATCCATGAAACCTCGAGTAGGAATACCCTGGATCAAGCGGTCCACTCGACCCCAGAAGTCCTCAAGAGCGGCCACCTAAGCTATTAGTACTACATTGAGATCCTCAGCCACATCAGCACGAGCTCACTCGGTCGCAATCTCTACTGCAGTCGAGCTAATACCCTCACCAAAAGGGCCAGCACCATCTCTGCCAGGTCCACCAGCACCACCACCTGGTCCACCTACATCACCTCCTCCCTAACCACCTCGAGGTCGTAGCGGAGGATTGTGACCCACCAGTCGGACCACAGGGCGACCTACCTCACGAACATCTGCATGAGTAACCAAAATAATGTTAGTGTCGATAAAAAAACACATAAGTACATAAATAATCAAGAAAATGCATAAAAAATATAGTACATACCTGCAGGTCCCCAAACATAACCAAAAGGGAGACCCATGTCTAGGTCACCCTAGAAGTCCGTCCCTGCATACGGGTATGGCAAGAACATCTGTGGGTTGGCCTCAAACCAGGCCTCTATCATGGCATTCCAGTAATGCCCCACCATGCCACCACCGCCCCACAGCATCACCAGAGCCCACCTCCTCATCTGTGGCTCCCGTGGACCCCCAATGGGCACCGCTAACATTGACCTCAACAACACCGCCTGCTCATACATGATGCTGCATAAGATACTAGCGTACACAGAAGACTTCAACCCACATTGGACCTTGTTCAATTGCGGCACTATACCATCAAAATAGAATCAGGTGAAGTCAAATAATTTCCCGGACCTCAACCGGCGCAAAACTCCAACCTACGGGCCAGACGCCCGATGCAAAGCAAATGACCCCGCTAATCGCATGATCACTGCCAGAGCACACCACTCTGCCACATCTGTCACTGATGCAATGCTGATACATCCCTCGGTGAGAGGCACCCCTCCACAGTGGTGCCTCTGGATTCTATCCAGATTCACTCTCCCAGAGGAGAGTGGGCATCTCAAAGCCTCCCCCTAAGGTAGTAACCCAGTCACAAAATAGATATCCATCTCAGGACGGATCACCAGGTTCATCCCACGTAGCACGAACATGTTGCACCTCCTGCACCAATGTTGTATAATATAACGTAATAAATGGTCCTGCGACTGCAGGAACTCATTCTCAGCAAATTTTAGAAGGCCTCATGCGACCAACTGACGATGCGCCCCAGCATTAGTAGCTAGAGCGGTCTGGATCTCGGGCCAATCCTGCTCTCTCCACACCAACCTGCCAGCAACATAGGCATCCACCAATACAGAGAAAAACATCAAAAATAGACAAAAAAATTAAATTTTCTGTCATCACGGACTTTTCACGCTTGTCCCTCAGAAAGTCATGCCCTCACGCACCTGTATTCTTCACAGGTGCACCTTTGCGCGCAAAAGGAAGGAAATAGCGTACCCTCACGCACCTATCACTCAGAATTTCCCGCAAAGAAGGCACTATTTTTCCTAAATTGCCTATGCAATCTAGGGCAAAAGTCACTCAAAGGTCATACAAACCCAATTTTTACGGTCCTCGACACCATCAAACTAAGAAAATTACAATGCAGGATGTCATAAAAGTTACCTCGACATAATATCGCTAGTCCCCGGTACACAGGTTGACCACAACGGCAAGAAAGGCTCTACAAGCACCTCTGATCTCCCAAAACTCAACAACTACAAATGAATAGGATTAGGGCCATAATCCAATATTTATCGCCCTTTTCAAGAAATTCGGAGGTCCATAACAGGAGATCAGAAGGTCCATTCTACAAACCGTAAGTTGCACCATCATCAGTAAGCCATGATGAATGAAAGAGATGCCACACATTCGCTCTCCAGAAAAAATAATTTTTCAACGTCGACAGGTATGCCCTCTCCCATCTTCCTTTTTAAAAGCTCATGCCTTTCAATATTATTTGATGAAAAGAAGATTCTCTCACTTGAGGTAGTTGTTTTTGCAAGAAGAACCCGCAAACCACTTACAACACCATCCACTAAAGGTTTTAGAATAGGTATCATTCTACCCTCAACATGATAAAGTCCCAGAAATATTTGCATATCCTGACATCATTTCTCCATCAAAAATAAACCATAGGGCCCTCATACCCGACCGCGTTTATCATCACCTCACCCTGCATATGATAAACATCTGTGTTGGTTGGTAGAGCCTCCCCTCCATGGTGCCCGTCACCCAAAGTAGACCATAAATCACAAAAGTGGCGCCATGGCCATACCTCTTCAGTCCGGGAAGCACCTTGTGCCCATCCATTCATCATGCATAAGGTCAATTTACCACTCAAACTGAAACCCCCTTCCCGGATGACTAGGTTATACAAGTAAATTGAAATTTCACCTCCGCGCATCGCATTTGGCCCACCATACCTCCACTAGCATAATCCCATCTGTGACACTTCTTCATCCACTTCATCAACCCCACACATGAGACCAAGTAATGGGACCCCCACCCCTAGAAAAACACCATCCTCACACCTTCAATGAGCGAACCCTTTCATGTTTTGGGGTACCTATCTCTTTGTTTTGCACAAACCAAATCTCATTATTTTATTCTTTTGGTAAGTGTACAAAGACCGCAAATGATGCACTTCGCCCCTTCACCCTCATATTTCATCTTTTCCCCCATGGCAACAGTCCCTCATTCCCCTTGGTCAGAGTATTTGACCCCCATGCATGCACCATCATGACATTCATAGCCGGTTCACACCCGCCCTGGAAGTCCTATCGACTCGAGGGATTTTCCCTTCAGAAATAACTATGACAACCACCAAGCTGCTAAAGTATACTCTGAACTTGGGCCACTGAATTCCCATCCTCTTTTTTTAGTCACCTCTCACCAACATGCCTATGTTAAACCCATCACATCCAGGTCCCCGACCCCTTAGGTCGGCGACCCATGGTTCAGTTAAGGCTTCCTTTTTGTCGACTTTGACACCTCTTTTCCAAAAAGGAAGCAGTACCTTGGATTACCTCTCCCCATGCAAAGGGGTATCCTCGGGTGGCACTATGGGAGACATCATTTTCCACAGATGTCATCAATCCTCTTGGCATTTGAATACAGCAAAATCATTCATGTCACGATGGTATCATACCTTACAACCATTACACTTTGATTAAGATCTGTCGAAGACCCGTGCCTCCATAAGCGTCTCTATCAACAATGCTTACATGGGAAGGTCCTAGCCAGTACATATGCGTACATTACGCAGCTATATTCCATACTAATTTTATGCATATGGGTGCCACATTCCACCTATCATCAAAGAAAAAACGCCCTTGAGGGAATTAGCAGTCGTTGTCAACAACCACCAGCATCACTACCACAGTGGTGATGCAGACAACACATGTATCTGTCAATTTTATTTAACTAGCCATAACATCACGAGCATGGGACATGCCCGCCTCGTTGAAATTTTGTATATATGTTGTATACTTTTTTTTCTTGCAGGGGTCCCTTAAGCCATGGTTATCTCGGAAACAGTGCAAGGTGTTGTCAATTCCATGATTCACGCACACCTCTCTCTCTCTCTTTGCACACGATACATAAAAGAAACTATAATGTATTTTGGCTATACAACCCTTCCTATACCTCACACATTAGGGGGAAACTGTTAACACTGGAAAATCGTACAGTATAAGATGACATTAATTAATGTCAAGCCAAAGGATTTACAGGGCAGGAAAACATTATGGAATCAAGAAAGTATTTAAAATCTCTAAGGTTTTGAGAAAATCAGATTTGAACTAGTCTTAAATCCTAAATTTCACACTTAGTCCTTCGAGAAGAGTGCCTTGTGCATGCCTTTTTTCTCGATAAGCGCACATTCCTGAAAGTGGAAAAATGTTGCTTTTCGGGACCACACAAAGCAAAGTATAGTTACTCCTTATATGAAGCCACCTAAGGACAACCACCAGTGCCTCCTTAGACACTATGTGAGCACACAAAGGAATATTTGGAGCACAAATTGGAAACATACCTCTCCCTTGGGTCACCATACACCATGTACCTAGGGAGGGAAGGAGGATTTGAAATCCCCTATATAAAGCCACCAAGAGATGAAGAAAGGGTGATCACATTGTTATGCTGGCCAGAATTGCCCAAGAAATACCAGCAGTGTGTGACCCTGAGATGGAGATAGAGAGGACTCGATTATTGGCCACCCAAAAATCCTAGTCCATGACAGGAGAGAGAGAGGGAGACTGCATCAGAGGAAGAGCTTGGAAAACCAACATCCTTGCATCGGGACCTAGAACCATTGTCTAGGGGCCCTTTAGCAAGTGGGTAAAATTTCTTCTCCATATCAAACATTTAATAAGAAGAGGCCTTGAGCCATCGTTTGCATTATTATCATTTTGACTCTATTCAATAGCTTCTGTATATTTGTGTTCTAGTTTCTAGTTTACTTTGAGCATACATTCTCATATGTTTTCCTCTAGATTATATGCTTTTGAACTCCACCACTTTCTGCCTGTTACCAATAGTTTATAGGGGTAGACCACTACCCTTAAACTAGTGCGATTTCATACACCCGTGCGTCAAATCCACCACAACAATGGCCATTGCCTAAAATTATTCATGGTTTTTCCCCTCCTAGAGTTCTCCCTCAGCAAAAAGAAATCCTCCAACTTAGCAAGGAAGATTGGTACCTATTTGAGGATTACAAATAAATTAGGTCTATGGGTGTGTGATCCCTCCTTACGGCTTGCATAGGTTTATGCCCATGAGCATTTTCAGTCTGGAATTCATTATTCATATCCTTAATGTGGAACAAATTCACATTTTTCATAATAAGAAGGGATATATGTTCAATTTGGGAAATTCTGTGTGGCCTTTTATTATCAATTCCAGGAAGTCCCTTCAGTGTAGCTAAGGAATTACTCAAATGGATTAATTTTGATCTAGGGGATGTCTAGAATTATGATCCTCATGGTGTCATCTCCAAGAGAAGAGATATTATAAATGCTTCAAATTATGATAATGAATACAAGATTGAGATCGAATGGAAGGCTAACATTGATTCGTGGCTTATTGACATAAAGATGGGGATTGAAAATCCAACAATGAAGGAAAATGCATAGAAAATGATCATTGATCAAACTGAAGATGTAGAGATGGAGGACGTACACACCAGTAAAAAGGAAAATACCCAAGAGATATAAAAAGAATAACTTGAGACCAAGTTAGTGGAGACAAGACAAAATCAACCAAGCATCCAAGTGACCCTTGAAGACCCATTATAGACTGGTGTCTCATCCTCTTCAGAGGTAGTTATTTTAAGTTAAAAAGGAAATGCAACTACTACTAAGCCAATATGACCTACTAGAATGTTCATTGAAGAAATAAAGAAGAAGTTAAGGGAAGAGATGTAGCAGTAAATGACATATCATTTAGTCCTATATTAGACTAGATTTCAAGCGGCTATGGACTTATAGAGAAATCAAATGAAGTTCTCACTGCAACACCCACTAGCACTATCATTAACTTTTGGATCTCAATTCAAAACCTTGGATGTTTCTTTAGATTTCACAAGTGTCCTTGTTCCATATAAAATCAACTTCCATAGGCAAGTGGGAGAAATTTTGTACAATGATCTCAATAGAAATGCAATGACCGTCAGTAAGGCCAAGAAGTTGCTAGAGGAGGTTTTAACAAGGTTAAAGTAGGAGAGAGATAACTCCAGATCTCTACACATGTAGAGCAAGAGCTTCAACAATTTTCTTGTGAATTTGGGGGTAAATCCAGAAGACAAAGCTTCCTTTGAAACCCTTCTCCAAATTTCACAAGCAGAATTACAAGAGTTAAGGAAAAAATTGAATATTCCAGGTAGTGAACATGTTAAATCTAAGGAAATTTCATAGGTGGAATAAGAGAAAGAATTCATGTCCAAATAACTGATAGAAATAAACAATGAGATAGAAGCCCTCAAGTGGAATAATAAGAGCTTAAATTGAGAATAGACACTCATATATGTGCACTTCTTGTGCCTAAAAACCCTTAATATCCCATAGAATAGATCACCAAAGCCATCATTGAAATCCAACTTTCAGAAGGGGAGGTTAAAAAGGTGCAAAAGGATTGGAAACTTCCTAGAGAAACCTAGTGCAGAAAGAAAAACAACTTGAGACTGTCGGGACCAACATAGTTTTGATCAGTAAGAACCTATAGGAAACAAACTAGGATATTTCTGAGCTAAAAGGGAAGCTGAAAGGAAACATGTCTCTCCAACAAGCCAAGCAACTTGTCTGGGATGAGACCATAGAAGAGATGAAAATAAACTTGGAGTACATAACTCTGATGGATGAACAAAGAATTGTGATCAAGGTTATCGTTTCTTTATCCTATATTCCAAATAATATGGTGAAGGGAACTAACATATTTCCAAGAATTTCATTTAGTTTGTAAATGAAAGGCTACTCATTGAATTGAGGCCCATAGATGTGGTGGAAAGAGTATTTTCTATCATGGATATGTTTAAATTTCTTGAGGAGGAGGCCAAAGTTAAAGATGAGGAATGACTAGGTGTGGTATTGAAAGATGTGGTTTCTTTCAATGTTGAGTTTGAGGGGATTGTCATAGAAACACTTCCAAACTGTTGGGAATTTTTGGGAGTGTTGATCCAGTGGGAGCAATACAGTCAAAGGCTAGTGGCGGCCAAAAGCAATGTATATTCCTCTCATGAGAATACTTCCACTCTAAAGGGTAAGGCTATAGTAAATTACCTGAAAAAGGATTTTAAGTTGTTGGGGTTGGTAAAGACCTTGTTCTTCCTTAGGTTGAACTACACAGGTCTCACCAATATCAAAATCTCATACAACGGTTCTTCCAAGATCCTCTTCCAGCTCCAGTGCTTTGGAAAATATGCGAGTAATATTTCAATCTTCCCATGCTCCAGATCATCGACCCGATGACACTACATCCAATTTTTTTTTATCATGACTAAGGATAATGCTTATTGTGACACTTTGATTTTTTGTTTTATGTAAATATTCTATTTTTAAATAAACAATGTCATATAGTTAGAATCCAGTTAGTACAATTGTGCCACGGAGCATGCATATATTAATTCTATGATGATTTACTAATTAAAATCAAGAAAGAATAGTTTGTAACAGGTTCTCCCTATAAGGCCCTATAAAAAAGTTTTATGATACATAACCAAAGGTTCAGAATTTTGAGTTTTTCAAGAGAGAAGCTCTGTAAATTGTCAATGAAATGTATGCTTCTTGGAAGATTAATGAATTTCTTTTGGCGATTCTGGATCATATGAATGTGTAGTACGTATTCCTTTCTATGTATGTTCCATATGTTCTCACTATTATTCTCAGATTGCATGTAATCATAGTTTTTGGATATGTTTTCATGTATTTATGGATTCATCTAAGTCTAATGCTGATTAAATATGCCTAGAACTGATATGAACTATTATCCTTAAAATGTGTTCCATGTATCTTAGCATTTCATTTAAATGTCTTTCTCATCCACTTCAAGTTGAACCTTAATGCAATGGATTATTATTTTAAGCCTTGTGCATTCATTTTCTCTCCTTCTCAAGACTTATATCCGATATACTGAAAATGACTGATAAAGCTACAATTTCATATGATTTTTGATGCCAGAGTCTGATATTGATGCTTATGTGAGTAATATTTTGCATCTAGAGTTACATTTCTTCTCTTAAGGAAGATTTTGAATTAATTTAATCTCAAATGCATTAAATAATGAATGTGATAGAAAACATCATCGAATCTTTAGAACACTCATTAGGATTTCCTAGGAACTGTTCTCTCTTCAACCCAAGGTTTGTCTCTAGAAGCTACAATAGACCTAACCTGACTAGGCCTAGCCATGAAATAAATTACGTCAAAAACATCATGAAAATGTAATCTACAGGTCATATAAGCACATCTAAGCATAAGGAATTCATATTTGTCTGAGAATCATCAATAATGTTTGATGCCCCCTCATACTAGCTGCAATATCATCTATTAGGTCATGCATTCATTAAAATTTCATCTACAAAACAAAACAAGATGAGAGTCACAACTCAAGTCTATCATAAACCATTATTATAACCAACATATAACTAACATATCAACAATGATAGCACAACCATTATAACCACATAATAACCAAGCACATTTACACATAATACACAAGAGGAAAGGAGCTCTTATTAAAATATGAAAAATGCAATTGGGTTAGGGACTTCCAAGTTCCACCCAACCATAGATTGGGCTGAACCAAATATTTCTTTCAACCAATCACCCCCGTGTCATATTCCAAGCATGAAGGTGGCAGTTACAATGAAACAACCAAGGTTTACTTAGGCTTTACTACAATCCACCAAGGGATTCCTAGGCCTAAGCCCTCGTCTATACAACCAGGATATACCGCAATCCCTCTAAGGGATTCCTAGGCCTAAACAAGAAACATACACTACCAATATTTACCGCAATCACACCACCTACTAGTCCACGGATCACTAGGCCTACACAAGAATGGATACCTCCATATTTATCCACCTAAACCGTGAGGAATTTATCCTTCTCCACCCTCTACGATTTACCGTATATATCGCCATTCACCAGTCGAGGATTCCTAGGCCCAACGTGGTTATACAAAATCAGGATTTACCACAATCAAAACTTCACTAGTCCAAGGATTCCTAGGCCTTGTGTTTCCTCCTAAGACCACCCCACTCAGTTTCGAAACCATCCAGAAATATAGCTCAACCAACTAAGAGAAACTCCATCACACCATGGTTATCCAAAAATTGTAAGGCAAGGTTGAAAACCACTGTCACACCTGGAAAAACCCATGCCAATGATAGCAAGTGAACCAAATACACACGCACATATACCATGCATGTCAAAACTAGCAAGGAAATCATACATGTAACTCTATACCTCTAAGTAATCATGTTGCAACTACTTGATCCAACTCTTCCTTACTTGATCTTTTCTTCCCTTTTCCTTCTTTGTCCTTCCTTTTATTTCCTTGGTCCAATGCTAGAGTGCTACAATAATACTCTAAATGTGCAAGAGTATGAGAGAGTAGAGATAATAGAGAGAGAGCTCCAAAATTGAACTGTCAATAGTTATGTACTGATCCTAAAAAGAATTTTTATCAATCATGCCTCTATTTTCTTCAATTTTCCATTATTTTCCTTCATTTTTCTCCTCACAGGAAACCTATCACATTTTTCCTTCCTTTTCTCCTATTTTCCATTATTTTTATAAGTAAAATGCCAATTAATGCCTCTTTTCCTTTTTAATGCCTTTTCCATTTCCATTGTTATTTTCCCTTAGTCATAATAAACCAAATTACCACCCACTAGGATGTTTTTCCCAACATTCATCTTGGAATACGTGTCCCATGATCATGGTATTAATTTCATTTTATTAACTTTATTACATGTTTTGTATAGACCCCTCCCACTTAGGGGAACATTTTCCTTGGTATTCAATGACACCTAGAACCAGAAAAATCGCTGAAAAACCATAACAATTTTCTTATGGAGCTTTATAACTTAGATCGATGTAGTTTTTACAATGAACAACCTGTTGAAAACATAAGCAACATGACAACCATACCAATTATTGGATCTTTATAACACAACTCCTAGAAATATTTACATCCATATACACATAATAATATACCATAATTGATTTACCTCAACCAACAAACAACGAAGGATAAATAGCTCGCATCTAATCAACCATCTCCCATGTAGCTTCATCGGGCCCCAAGTGCTTCCATTGCACTTAAACCTGCTCGATTTATTAGTTCTAGAGCAAGAGCATATTTATATACAAAATACATTGAGGTTTCAAATGGAATTATCCTTCTAGTTCCACCTGCAATACAAAACAATTAATAACATTATCAACATCCTTTACATATATTTTAAGTAATGAAACATGGAAAACATCATGGTCTTTCACTATCAGAGGCAATGCGATTCTTTAGGCCACTGGTCCAATCCTCCCAAGGATCTTGAAAGGCCCACAATACTGAGGTGCTAAATTAGCACATGACCCAGTCCTCAAGGAGCTCTTCTTGGACTTGATGCGCAAGTATATATGCTCTGTAACCTAAAAATACTTAAATTCCCTATGCTAGTCTACATAAATTTTCCATCTATCCTATGTTGCCTTTAGATTCTTCTTCATAACCTAAATTTCTTGTTCCATATCTGCCAACATATATGGTCCAATCAACACCATGTTCACTGGATCACTCCAAGTTATGAGAGTATTACAAATATACCCATAAAGTTCCTCAAACAAACTCATCCTCGGTGATTCTTGATACCCATTGTTGTAAGAAAACTCAACTAGATGTAGATACTCTTCCCACTTCCACTTCTGATGCATAACATACATTCTCAACATGTCCTCTAGAATCTTATTGACCCTCTATATATTTCCATATGTCCATGGATGATAAGTTTTGTTGAAGGCCAATTCTATACCCAAACCTTCAAATAACTCTTTCCAAAACCTATAAGTGAACTTAGCATCTCTATACGACACAATCTTCTTTGGTACACCATGAAACCTCACTACATAAATGATGAATACCTGTGCTACATCATTAGCTGAATAAGTAGACTTCGCTGGAATGAACCTATCAACCACAACTGTAATAGAATCATGTTGTCTATATGTCCTCAGAAAAACTATGATGAAATTCATATAAATTACCTCCCATTTCCACTTTCGAATCATATCGATTGTACTAAACTACCTGGATTCTTACACTTTGCATTTACTTGTTGAAAATCCAAACATCTAGCCACAAACTCTGCCACTTCCTTCTTTAGATTTGGCCAATAATAGAAATTCTTCACCACTACCATTTTTTTTTGATATCACGAGTGACTTGAATATGACTTAACATGAAATTAGCTCAAGCTAAGTTTCTTGAGCTCACTGTTGTTCGACACATAGATCATGTCCCTAAATTTGACCAAACCATCTGATGTGAGACAATAGTCCACATCTTGATCACTTGTATCTTGCTATAACCTATTCCTAATCTCCTGTACATGTCATCCTTCTATAATGCATGCAAGATCTGATCCCATAAATATGTCCCATATGAACTCATAGTTGTTATATGATTTATATGTACTCTTCTCCTAAAGCATGTACAACCCAATTTTCCTTTCCCTTAATACACTTGATATCAAATTCAAACTCATTGATCTTCTCCAACCATCTTGCTTGCCTGGAATTTAGATTCGATTAATAAAAAAAGTACCTCAACCTAATGTAGTTTCTCATGAATACAAACATCCTGCCAAGATGATAGTGTCTCCATAAATTTAATGCACGAATTATCGCTGCCAAATCAAGATCATGTGTCACATAATCATGCTCATGCTCATTCAGTTTCCTTGATTTGTAACATACCACATGTCCCTCCTGCACAAGGAATCCACCAAGCCCTCTCTTACAAGCATTGATGAGCACCACAAACTCTTTATCCATATCCAAAATCTTGAGAACTGGAGCATTTGTCAACAACTGGTTCAGCTTCTCAAAACTTGATGCACATTCCTATGTCCATTCTAATTTATTTCCTTTCCTCTCCAATGACGTGTTAGGATAGGAAATCTGCAAGAATTTCCTGATGAACCTCTTGTAATAACCTACCAACCCCATAAATAACCTTACCTCATCCACATTCCTAAGAGCTTCCCACTCCACGATATCATTTATCTTTTCTAGATCCATTATTATACCTTCCTTGGAGACAACATTCCCCAAGTAATGTACCTCTATCTAAAACAAATTGCATTTGCTAAATTTGGCATATAATTGATGCTCTCTTAGAAATCTCAATACTACTACTAAATGTTCAAAATTCTCTTTCCCATTCTTAAAATATATCAATATATCATCAATGAACACAATAAAAAACTTGTCCAAATAAGGACACCACACACTATTCGTCAAGCACATAAAATTGGTTGGAGCATTAGTCAAACCAAATGGAAATAAAACAAACTCATAATGCCCATACTTGGTTTAGAAAGTAGTCATGTAGATGTCCTCTTCTTTTATGCGTACCTGATGGTATCTTGATCTCAAATAAATCTTTGAGAATAATTTTTCTCCCTTCAGCTGATGAAAATAGATACCTGTTGATGATGGTTACCTTGTTCAACTTCCTGTAATCAATGCATATCCTAAGAGTACCATCCTTCTTCTCCAGAAACAACCCTGGTGCACCCCACGATGATACAAAAGGGCTAGGAATCCTTGGACCAATGAAGGTGGGATTGCGGTAAATCATAATTGTGTATACCTCGTTGGGACTAAGAATCCTTGACCAGTGAATGGTGAGATATATGGTAAATACTAGAGGTGTGTACCCTCATTGTGCCTAGGAATCCTCGACTTGATGAATGGTGATATATACAGTAAATCCTATAGGTTAGAGGCAGAAAAAATCCTCACATTTTAGGTGGAGAGATCCAAAGGAATTCATGCTTGTATAGGACTAGTGATCCCTGGACCAGTATATGGTGGGAATGCGATATATCCTGGTAGTGTATCTTTATTTTTTGGGTATAGGAATCCCTTGGTTACATTGTGGCAATGCCTGGTTTTTTAGATGAGGGCTTAGACCTATGAATCTATTGGTGGATTGCGGCAAAGCATAAGGAATCCCTGGTTGGTTTTTTTGTGAGTCCCACATTCATGCTTAGAATATGGCACGTGGGTGATTGGATGAAAGAAATATTTGGTTCAGCCCAATCTATGGTCAGGGGGTAAATGGAAATCCCTTACCTAGTTTCATTTTTCATATGTTAATAAGAGATCTTTTCCTCTTATGTATTATCTATAAATTTTCTTGTTATTATGTGATATTAATGATTTATCTATCATTGTAGTTCTATTGTTTATATCATGGTTATAAGCATGGTTGATGGAAAAATTGAGTTATGAATCTCATCATGTTTTGGTTAGTAAGTAAAATGTTGATGAATTCATGACCTAATATATTATATTGCAAATATTATGAGAGGGCATTAGACCTTCTTGACAATTATGAGATAATTATAAAGTTCATATGCTCAAATGTGTTTATATGACCTGTATATTACATGTTCATGATGTGTTTGACAGATGTCTCTCTTGGCTAGGCCTTATTGGGTTAGGTAGTTGTTCAATTTTTTAACTAGATGCCTTTTCATATTGTTATTTATCATTTATGAGAGTTTCATTGAGTTTTGGGTAGAGGCCTCAGTCCTGGCCCCAAAAAAGTGTCTCAGAATTCAGGGTTGTTGCAATAGAACTGCTTGGAAAAGCCTAAAGTTGCATGGATTCGGGCTTTTTCATTCGACTAGAGGGTTTAAATTGCATGGAGGGATTTTCATGAGTGTGACTGGGGCTCTATTTCAATAATAAAATAGGTCAACTTAGGATTAAGGCACCTGGAGTGGTTGGCTATCCCTTGGGGTCTTATAGCACCCGAGGGAAATCAATAAGGTTTTGGTTTATCGATTCCACTTCCTTAAGGTGATCTAGGAGGTGGAATAATATCATAGTAACTATTTGTCACATGTTGATTCTAGTAGACCTATAAGCTTGGGTAAATGTGGGAGGAGGGCATTACAGGGTGGTATTAGATCAGGTTTCATTCTCTTTGGATGGTGTCTAGTTTTCATTCTCTTTTGGTGATATATGATACCACCATGGTATAAGAGCATGGTTCAACCCTTATACTGGATGGGCGGAATGTGGTTGTCATGCATGCATGTAGGTTGTATATGTTCTTATTATGTATGCATGGTGGTACTCATTGTTACAGTTGTGTTGACATGTAGAAATTGATGATGTTGTTGTTGGGATGTGCTTGTCTTGAATACATGGCACATGTATATGCATTTGTTATGCATGTCAGTGTCTATATTTCGTTTTGCACGCATTTTTATGGTTATGGTTATGCGTGTATAGTAGGTTAGATATGCATTGTGAGGTCATTTTATGTTCTTATGTCATCATGACGTTGTTGATAAGATATGATGCTAATATGATGGGTAAGATAGAGGAGGATATACATATTATTAGATCATTTCTACAACACTAGACCTTAGGGTAAGAGTAGATCTTCATGTAGGTTTGTATTCTTGGCATGCAGTTATGATTGTTAATGTTTTTTATATGCATTATGGCTATATACGTTCTTGTCATTATATTTTTTCTATGGTACATGCATGATAGATGGTAGTTTTTCAGTGTGGTCATATGTACATGTGTTAGATAGTCATGAATGATAGTAACTTGTTGTTATATGCATTGTGGTCATACACATGATGATTATGGTCATTGCATTTAATTTCTTGATGTTATATGTATTGTGCTAATCTAGATTGGCCTATGCAGATGGTTATGGTTATGGTATTAAGGTATGAGTCAATATAATTTTGATATTGTGTCATACTAATATGGAGTGACTTGTGGAGATGTGATAGCCTCCCCTTATATACATTGAGGTATGAGTTTGATTATGTCGTTTATATTCTGTTTATCTAGCATGGTATGTTATATGTTGTTTGAATTTTTGTTTAATTGCATGATATAAGTATGTGTCTATAAGATTGCATGAAAGAGTGATATTGTTTTAAGACAGTTGTACTAACACATTATGTGTTGAGACAATTGATATGCACTTGAGTGTAAGTGGGTGCTAGTTGTAGTAGTATGATTAATGACCATGATTTGATTATGATATGACATGGTTTCTACTCTTGGTAAAGGTTTATCTCAAATTAATAAATATAATGTATTGATCTTTGGAACATGTGACTTACATTGTGAGAAGTTGCAGGGAAACATGCTTGGTCTTAGCATAACAAGGTAATAGTTGTTTTTTTATATAACTAACAACTGGGTGATGTGATAGTAGCTAATAAGACTCAATTGAAATAAGGTAATAAGTAAAGAAAGGAATTGGGTGAGAATTCCTTTGACTATTTTTGGAAACTGCAGTTCCAAATGATTGAGTTCTTTGCATGAATAGATGAAGTCTTATTAACCTTGATTTCATCTCAAATTATGTGGATATGTGCTATATTCATGAACATGTATTTGACATGTATAAAAATTTGTTTTCAGTTATGGCTTGATTAATCAAGGAATTAGAGTTCATTAGGAGATGATATATGTATGTGTTCAGTTACAGGCAGTGTGCTTGGCACAGTAAGGTAAGGTGACTAGTATATTATGTTTATTTATGCACTAAAAATCATGTGTTTATGGCTGTATGATGCAGGGGATTTCATGGAAAAAGAGACTTCCATGAAATCTTGAAGAAGGCTTGGGTTGAGATTTTCTCGGGAACCATGGGGATTGAGTGATGGTGTTTGTTTCTAGCCTTGTGCTTTTGGTCTTTTGCGATTTTTTGTGCTTTATTGTGGCTTTGTTTATATTTGGTGCATGATCATGCTACTTTGTTTTTGGTATTTTATTGTTATTTGTTTTCCTTGGTTTTCTTCTTGTTTTTTTTTTCTTGCGTTTTATTTTTTGAGAGTCTTGGGAATTGGTTGGAAAATAGAAAATTTAATGGAGTTCGAGAAGACTTGGATGAAACCCAAAATGTAATGTAAGACTTGGATGAAGTTGATCCATGAATACATGGAAATAAAGGAAAGAATGTGACATCTAGTTGGGTTATTTGGGTTTATGGGGATGAATGGACAAAGGTAGGAAAGTCATGAGAAAGGTAATAGGAAAGGTAAAGTAAATGGGCTTAAGATAACATATGCCTTAGCTAATTTGGGAACTATTTTTCTCAATGTTGTGCATGTTGTTTATGCAGTGTTGTGTACAAATGGTGTTGTGCGCGTGTTGTATATGCAGTGATGTGTGCATATGGTGCTTTGTTCATGTTGCATATGCAGTGTTGTATACATATGGCATGGTGTACATGTTTTACATACAGTGCTATGTACATGTGTTGTTGTGTGTATCATTTTACATATGGTGTTGTGTGCATTCGGTGCCATGTACATGTTTTACATGGTGTGTTGTGTGTAGGTGGTTTTGTGTACATGTTGTACATAGGGTGCTATGTCTGAGTGGGCTCTGTACATGTTGTGCATGTGGTGTTGTATACATGTCGTTCATGTGGAGTTGTGTACATATCATTCATGTGGTGTTGTGTACATGTCATGCTCTATACACATTGTGCAGGTGGTGTTGTGTATAGGTGTTACTATGTACATGTTGTACATGTGGTATTGTGTGCATGCCATACATGTTGTGTTGTGCACATGTGGTATTGTGTGCATGTTGTACATGTTGTTTTGTGTACATATGGTACTGTGTATGTGCATTACGTATTTTTGGTATTGTGACATGTGTATTCATTGTGTTGTACTCTATGTATGTATATGTATTATGTATGTATTATGTTGTACAACAGATGTAGGTGTATGTATTGTGTTGTTTTGTACACTGGATGTAGGTGTATGTATTGTGTTGTGTTGTACACTAGATGTAGGTGTATGTATTTTGTTTTGTTATACACCATATGTAGGTGTATTTATTGTGTTGTTTTGTACACCGGGTGTAGGTGTATGTGTTGTGTCGTACACCAGGTGCAGGTGTATGTGTTGTGTTGTATGTCAGGTGTAGGTGTATGTGTTGTATGTCAGGTGTAGGGGCATGTATTGTATGGTGTTTTATGCCATGCGTGGTTGTATGTGTGTGATTCACATCTATGTGTATGTGGTAGTGGTTGAAGAGAAGGAATTGGGTGTTTATCAGGTGTGAAAACTGATCCGGTGTGCATATGGAAAGGATTGATTAAAGGATAAGTATCATTATTTTATTTTAGTTTTGATTATGCACGTGATATATGACTTTGATTTACGATGGTTACATGCAATATATGATTTTGATTTATGATGGTTGAGTTTTTAGCTAACCGGATGTGATATGTTTATACATGATTATTTGATCAAACAACTAGTTTAACTTGTTGTGCCATAGGAAGTGAACATAATTGCAAGTGTGCCTTATTGACAAGCCACTGATGAGGTATGATGTGAATTTATTTCAATTTATTTTGAATCTAATGGAAGTTATGTGATTGGTACAGGAGAGCATGAAAGTTCCTAGTTGGATGGTTGGAACTGACTCTAAGAATGTTAGCAACAACAATAAAAAGGAATTGGAATATGCAAAAGTATGTTGGTAAAGCATTTCAGGAGTAGGGCCATTGTGGGACACTGGTACGCAATAGTTTCCATTGATTTACATGAGCATGCTATGGCCAGTATGATGGTTTTGAGGCAAGGATATGCCTTGATTTTTGGACCTTCCGATGTGAGGAAACCTTTCCAAGGGATGGATCACCCGAGAAAAGGGATGTCAGGGAACTTGGAAGGTGAGTGACTACACGAAACGGGATGGCTGGATTTCTCGAGGGTCTTTGTAGAAAAGAAGGGCGAGATGGGGAATACATTTTTTTTGGTCATTAGCATTTCCAGATGGAATCATATGCACATTGGGAGTGTGCTCTAGAATAATGAGTCAGTACCTGTTCACTGAGAGGAAAAGTGATACAAGATTATAGCGCTAAAAATTGGATGAAAATTTGACTTTGGTATTGGATTCTAGACTTCCTAGGAAGGAGGTGAATCCCGGTACTACTTTTGAGGTTGGAAGTGTGAGCCTTTGGATTCCCTTGTTGCAGATGTAGGCACCATATCGTTTTATTTTCTGGTTGAGAAAATGTTCATATGGATCTATTTGTATAATATTGTATCAAGTTGGATTTATAAATTTCCATAGAAACTATGATTATTTTATGTTTGAAGAAAATTTGCATGTGTATATGTGGTTATTATTGTAAACACAATAATGATTTCTGTTATAAATCTCTAGTAAGCAGTGTGATTGTCATGTTTTCAGCAGGATGTCATTGTAAATGTTGTGATAAGTTGTGTTATAAAGCTCCATAAGCAGTATGTTTTGGTTTTTCAGCGGTTTTGTTAGTCATATGTGTCATTTAACACCGAGGACGGTGTTCCCATAAGGGGGAGGGGTTTGTAACAACCCCGGGTTAAAATTTCATTTAATAAATACAAAACAAGACCAAGGTCATCAGACACATTCCAAGATGAATGTTGGTAAAAAAAAATCCTAATGTTGTTGTTGATTTGGTTTATTATGGTTAGGAGATATCATAAAAGGAAATGGAAAAGGCTTTGAAAAGGAAAGAGGAATTAGTTGTAATTTTATTTATGAAAATAAATAAAATAGGAGAAAAGTAAGGTGAAAAGTCACATGTTTGCATGAGAATGATATTGAAGGAAAATAATGGAAAATTGAAGAAATTAGAGGCCTCATTGATTAAAAGGCTTCTGAGGATCAGTTCATAGTATTTTTTTTATTTTTTTTATTTTTTATTTTTTATTTTTATTTTTATTTTTATTTTTCAGTTTAGTTTTGACCTCTCTCTCTACTCGCACACACTCTTTCACACTTATAGTATTCTTGGAGCACTCTAGCATTGGAGCAAGGAAAGAAAAGAAAGAGAAAAGACGATAAAGTGAAGCAAAGATCAAGAAAGGAAGAGTTAGATCAAGCTACTACAAAGGGATTACATGTAGGTATCGAGTTGAATGTATGATTTCCTTGCTAGTTTTGGCATGCATGGTACACACATGTCTGTATTTGGTTCTCTTCTTATCATTGACATGGGTTTTTCTAGGTGTAACAGTGGTGTGCAGCGTTGCCTTACTGTTTCTGGATAGCCATGGTGTGATGGGGTTCTTTCATTTTGGTTGAGATGGACTGTCAGATGGTTTTGAAACTGAGTGGGGTGGTCTTAGGAGAATAACACAAGGCTTAGGAATCCATGGCCAGGTGAAGGTGGGATTGTGGTTAATCATAATTCTGTATACCTCGTTGGGCCTAAGATTCCTGAACTGGTAAATAACGGGATATGCGATAAAGACTAGAATTAGAGAAAATTTCAGCCTAAAAGTGGCCTCCTAAGAAAAATCATAAAATGATAGGAAAATAATAAAATAAGAGTTATGAATTTTCGAGGGAAAGGAATAAAACTATTTTTTTTTAATTGTATTTTTGGCTTATCTCCTTATAGGTTTACTCAAATTTCAAGTGTAGATACTCGTTGGATGTGGAATCAAATTCCATATCCAAAGAGTACCCATTATGCATATTTTTTAAGACTGGTACATTGATAAAAAATGAAGATGCATTAAAAAAACGTGTTCAACATGTTTTTTAATGTATCTTCAATTTTTATTAATGTGGGTCTTCTCAAAAGTATGCATAATGGGTACTCATTGGATGCATAGTTTAATTCCGCATCCAACAAGTTTCTACACTTGAAATTTGAGTAAACCTATAAGGAAATGAGACAAAAATACAATTAAAAAAAGTATTTTTTTATTTACTTTTCCTCCAAAATATGTACATGTACCTCTTTTTGAATTTAAAGGATTTTGATTGGTTTACATATTATGTACGTGAAAATTTCATGAGAAATTTTAAGCTAAAATTTCCTCTAATCTAGGTGTGTACCCTCGTTGGGCCTAGGAATACTCGACTAGTGAATATTGGGATATATGGTAAATCCTAGAGGGTAGAGATAAAAAAATCCGCATGTTTTAGGTGGAGAGACTCAAATTCATCCATTCTTGTATAGGCTTAGTGATCCTTGGACCAGTATTTGGTGGGATTGCGGTAAAGTGTGGTAGTGTATGTTTCTTGTTTGTGCCTAGGAATCCCCTAGAAGGATTGAGGTAAATCCAGGTTGTTTAGATGAGGGCTTGAGCCTTGGAATCCCTTGTTGGATTGTGGTAAAGCCTGAGGAATATCTGGTTGGTTTTGTTGTGATTCCCACATTCATGCTTGGAATATGACATAAGGGTGATTGTATAAAGAAATAATTCATTCAACCCAATCTATTGTCGGTGGTACATGGAAGTCCCTTTTCTGGTTTCATTTTTCATATGTTAATAAGAGCTATTTTCCTCTTGTGTATTATGTGTAAAAGTTTTTTTTATTATGTGATCTTAATGGCTGATCTATCATTGTTATTCTATTGGTTATAAGCATGGTTTTTGGCAGACTTGAGTTATGGTTGTCATCATTTTTTGGTTAATAATTGAAATGTTGATGAATACATGACCTAATAGATAATATTACAGTTATTATGAGAGATAATCATACCTTCTTGGAAATTCTCATATAAGTATGAATTCCCTATTCTCAGATGTATTTATATGACTTGTAAATTACATTTTCATGATGTGTTTGATGGAATGTCTCTCCTTTCTAGGCCTTGTTGGGTCAGGTCCTTATTAAAGTGTTCCATTAGAGGCCTTATTATCTTGTTATTTATCATTTAAGAGAATTTCATTGAGTTTTAGGAAAAGGCCTGAGTTCTAGCCCTGAAAAAGTGGCTCAAAATCTGGGGTCGCTGTCACAAAACTTCCTAAGACATTTTGTAGTTGCATGGATGCAGGCTTGTGCATGTGACTGGAGGGTTTTATCCGCATGAAGGTCTTCTCATGAGTGTGACTAGAGCTCTATTTTAGTCATAAATCATGTTAACTTAGGAGTAAGGCATCTGAAGTGATTTTCTAGCCCCTAGGGGTCCTGTAGCACCTGAGGGAAGTTGGTAAGGTTTTGGTTTGTCGATTCCACTTCCTTAAGGTGATATAAGAGGTTGAATCATATCATAGTAACCATTCATCACATTTTCACCATAGTTGATCGGTAAGCTTGGGTAAATGTGGGAGGAGGGCATTACAATAGCCTTAATATTACCCTGTAATATTCTTTTTTCTCCATTGTCTTCCAAAAATTTAATAACATTATCATAACAATACATCTTAGTCTTGTGAAGATACAACTAATCCATACCCAATAACATATTGTATGATCCTAGCAGAAGTACATTTAGATGCACTGATGTAGGCATACCATTTAGCTCAAATTCACAAGCTCTTACCGAGTGATGAACTCTTTTCTTCGTACATGTAGCCAATTCCACTAGCCAAGATTCTACATGCACTTCTTTAGTCAAACCACACTTATCCACCAAGTTAGGGTTAATATAACTAGAATTAGATCTAGGGTCAATAAAAATAGAAACAAATTAATCACAAATATTACTATTCATATCAATAATATATGCCTAGTGTCTTGCCTTCCTATAATCTAATGCTGCATAGATATTAGGAATGCTTTGTCCAACATCCTCAATTTTCTATGCCTCCTCTACACTATAGATATAAGTTCTACCACCCTGATTCCAAATAAAATCCTTCTTGAGATGCTCCTTACCACATGGCTGACATTGCAAATATCTCCTACCATAACCTATGTTCTATTTTTCTCCAGTCTAAGGTCCATTAAACTTCTTGTGAGGTGAAAAATTTGGTATATCACCTGCATTCTAGGGTGTTGTCCTTTTCAATTTCCATTTAAATTTAGCCTTGTCTTTCCCTTTCCAACTTTGTTGAGACTCTGTCTTCTGTATTTTTCTTTTCATAATAGTGCTTCAACTTACCAATGACCTCTTCAAGTGACCAAGGCTCATCATACTCAATCCGATATCTAAAAGCTAATGGTAATCCACTAAAAAATATATGAAATTTGGATTTCTCATACTTAAGATATGGTACATACCTCAATAATTCCAAGAACTTAGTCATGTACTCCTCATATGTCATTGATCCCATATTTAGTTCATAGAACTCCTTGGCCTTACTGTCGTATAACCTCTTTGACAAGTACTTCTTCCTAAAGAGCCTCTTGAATTCATGCCAACTCAATGCCTCTTTCCTACTGTATCTGACATGCTTCATGGCTTCCCACCGGATGTATTATTTCCCTTTGAGGCTAAAGATAAATATTATGGCCTTCATGTTCTCTGTGTAATCACCCAACTCAAATAATTTCTTTATACCAGGTAACCATGCCTATGCATATTTCAACTTCTTCAAATCTCCATCAAATGTAGGTGGCTTGTCTTTCAAAAAATAATATGGAAAATATACCCTATCACTCCTCCAATAACGATGATAGCGATGATGACCACGATACTTGTCAGAACTAGAAGTAGAATAGAACCTGTGTCCATCGCCTCTCCTATATTGTGTGTCCAAGAACTTGCCATCCCTGATCGTTTCATATCTATCTCACATGTGCCCATCGTGAGACCGACTACCATATGCTCCATTAGTCCTATTATGTTGTCCATGACTGATCCTATGTTGTCCCTATCTCTCCAAATTTGACAAACTCTAAAGGATGATTACATTATCCTCTACTCATTTCTCCTATTCCTAAATGATCTTGTTATTATTTTCCTTGAAACTTATTATTTCTATCCTCAAACTTCTCAAAATTTCTGCTATATCAGGAGAGTAGCTATCACCATGCTTCTCATCAGATTTATAGGGAGAATATTCTAAAATGTATTCTACGATATTGCTAGTCACCTTTGATATTCTTACTACAATTATACCATGTTAGCTAAACCAAAACATAAACATAACGAACATACCTCAGTATACTTAGAGGAGGATATATCATCTACAGGATCAACCAGATTAGCATGATACTGTATAATCATAATCATAATCATAATAATATACCAATATCATCACAATAATTATCCAGTTACCATGCATGACAATACCAATGACATACCATGATCTCATCCACAACAACTATAGCCATGAAAATGAATGCACACATCCACATGGACCACAAAAAATCAAAAAAAAATCATGTTAAACCAACATGCATTCATGGAGAACACATCCAACAAAAACATCATCAATTTATACATGAAAACACAACTGTATAATTACCATCACCATGCATACATTACAAAAACATAGAACAAAAGTATAGTGAACACATATACAACCGATATGTATGCATGGAAAAAAATTCTTCCCATCCAGTACAACGGGTGAAAAATTATCTAATACCACTCTATGGTATCATATATCACACAAAGATACTGGAAACAAGACAACACTCAAAGAGAACAAAACATGATCTGATACCACTCTGTAACACCTTCCTCCCACATTTACTCAAGCTAACTGGTCCACCAATGTAAACATGTGACAAAAATTTAGTATGATATGATTAAAATCCCCAAGTATAGTTAAGGAAGTGGAATTGACAAACAGAAACCAAACTTACCTTCCTCAAAAGCTACATGACCCTAGGGGCTAACCAACCACTCTAGGTGCCAAACCCCTGAGTTAACCTACTTTCTGACTGAACTAGAGCCCCAGTCACACCCATGAAAATTCCTCCATGCGGATGAAACCCTCCATTCACATGCAAAACAAGAGAATCCATGCAACTACATAATTCTCTAGGTATTTCTATGTCAGCGAACCCAGATTTTGAGCCACATTTTCAGGTCCAAGACTCAAGCCCTTGCCCTGAAATTAAAGAAACCATGAAAATTGATAAATAACAAGATGAAAAAGACTCTAATATAAAAATTGAACAAGAACCTGACCTAAAAAGGCATAGCCATGACATACATTCCATCAAACACAACACGAAATTGTAATCTACATGTCATATAAACACATTGAAGCATAGGGACTTCATACTTATCCAGTAATCATCAAGAAGGTATGATTCCCTCTCATTGTAGCTGCAATATCATCTATTAGGTCATGCATTCATTAACATATCATTTACAAAACAAAACAAGATGAGAGCCATAACTCAAGTTTGTCATAAACCATACTTATAACTAACATATAACTAATAGATAAAAAATGATAGAAAAACCATTATAACCACAAAATAACCAAGAAATTAACACATAATACACAAGAGGAAATGAGTTCTTATTAACATATGAAAAATGCAACCAGGCCAGGGACTTACACATACCACCCGACCATAGATTAGGCTGAACCAAAATTTTCTTTTAGCTAATCACCTTCGTCTTCTTGTGGATTTACCGAAATCCACCAAGGGATTCCTAGGCCCAAGTCCTCATCTATACAACTAATATGTACCACAATCCCTCTGATGGATTTCTAGGCCTAAAAAACAAACATACACTATTGGGATTTACCTCAATCCCATCACATACATGTCTAGGGATCACTAGGTCCACACAAGAATGGATTCCTTTTCATTTCTCCACCTAAACCATGAGGAATTTTCTCGTCTCCGCCCTCTATTATTTACTGTATATCCCACCATTAACCACTCAAGGATTCCTAGGGCCAACGAGGGTATACAAAATCAAGCTTCACCGCAATTCCACCTTCACTAGCCAATGGATTCCTAGGCCTTTTGTTTCCTATTGAGACCACACCACTCAGTTTATAAACCATTCAAAAATCCATCTAAACCAAGTAAAAGAAACCCAATCACATCATGGCTATATAGAAATGGCAAGGAAAGGATGAAAACCAATTATCACACTTGTCAAAACCCATGGCAATGATAATAAGAGAACCAAATACATAGATGTATATACCATGCATGTCAAAACAGGAAAGGAAATCAGACATGCAACTCGATACCATCAACTAATCCCAGGTTCTTGATCCAACTCTTCCTTGCTTGATCTTTTGTTCCCTTTGCCTTCTTTTTCCTTCCTTTTCTTTCCTTAGTCTACTGCTAGATTTCTCCAAGAATACTCTAAGTGTGCAAGAGTATGAGAGAGTAGAAAGAATAGAGAGAGAGCTCCAAAATTGAACTGTCAAAACTTGTGTACTTGATCTAGTGGATCAATAAAGTGATCAAAATTCAAATTGTTCAAAATTTCTTGAAACTGGTGCCAAAATAGATATCTCATCGCCCTAAATCCACCGCAACTCGAATTTCTCAAAACCTATATCGTATGATCCAGATATCGCGTTCTGACCATTTTTCTAAATAACTAATTTTTTGTTGTTGAATTGTAGGTACACCCAGTCAATAGTCCATACATTAACTAGGCAGGTGAGTAGACATGATGATTTTGTATTTTTGGGCCAATGATGCTTCACGATCTGTCTTCATGTGGTTGGTCTAATTTTTGAGGTTTTTGATTGGATTTTTGTATTTTTGGTTGGTCGAAGGATGGAGGCCACATGGACCAATGGGTGGCCACCACATGGCCTCCCAACATTGGTGAAAAATTATGTTATGGGCCAGAATGGGCCTAGAAAGATTCGAAGGGATGACCTACTAACTAGTAGCACAAAGTCTTATCACTCCACCACATGTGTTTCTTAATAACTATGGTACACAATGTGTATTTAAAGTTTATTGAATGACATGCCGAGGGACAGGGTTAGGGATAAACCTTGGCCCGTGGTCCACCGCAACCCATGAGACCACAGGTCGAGGCGTTGAGGTTGCAGGGTTAATCTCGGCCCCAAACCATGGTTCAACAAAAATTACCACAATCCATTGCAAAGTTAAAACCCCTGGCAGAACCATCATATTACCATGGTAATAGAGAATTGGTTATGGTTTATGAATAACGGTGTGAAGTTTGGAACCTAACCACAGTTCAAAACCATATACCTTGGTTCGACACTCGAGTTAAGTTTAAATATTTTGGTGGGGATTTCAACCCCGACCCGAGTTCAAATAAAAATCACAATAGTCACACCCTTGGTCTATAGATTGGCAAGATTTGTTTGAATAACCCTAAATCAATGAGAGAGTTTGTGCCACATGGCCCCGATTCGTTGGCTCATGGGGTCATTGCGCATTTAAACCATTCAAAACGTTGCACCCAAACCAATGTGAATCTTGCCGACATGGGGCGAATTTTCCACTCCACATTGCTGAAAATGGCGAAAATTGTAGGATGCATTACAAGTGGGTGCAGATTGTAGAATAGTTAGTAGAAATTTACACCAGAGCATAAATCAGTCAAATTTTGACCAATATGAGTGCAGAAAGAGCCCAGCTAGAGTTTTTTTACTATTCTAGAGCCATTGGAGACAATATTTTTGCATTATGAGCACTACAAATCCATTTAAACACACATTTTGAGCACATAATGAAAGAGGTCCAACATTGGAAGCTAGACTAGGATATGTAGCCCAGGAGTGGTGAACTCATACATCATTTTTTTGTCTTATGATTCTATTTATTGTATTATTGTCTCTATTTATTACTACAAAACTAAGTTTAAACACTTTATTTATGTGCCATTTAAACTTACCTAATTTCATAAAAAACATAAAATTTCACTTGCAAACTTTCATCAAACCTTCAAGTTTTCTAATATAGATCAATTTGGTATCAGAGCTTTCTTTCTTTGGTTGTATTAAGGGTTTAATTTTGTTGCAAGTGTTTTCTTATTCTTACAAGGTTGAAGCTCAAAATAAGAGAATGAAATATTCTGGGAGTAATTCCTCAAGATAGTTCAAGGAGAGCACATTTGCCAAAATATTCACCACAAGTTTCACCTCAAGTGTCACCAAAGGCCTCACCAATCATGGCACATGAAGGAGAGCCTGAAAATATGACTAAGGATTAGAATCCTTTCAGGAAAGCATTCTTTAACATGAGTGAGATGGTGAAAGTCATTTTATGAGGAAAGGAACTCAAGGTTGCATGGTGAAAGCTGAAATAGTCCAAAGGAAAATGGAGGAAATGGTGACAAGACTCTAAAAGGGAATGGAGGAAATGGTGAAAAAATACCTCTACCTCCACCTTTCTCCTCACATTCATCTTCACCATCATAATATTCTACATCAACCCCTTCACTAACACCTCCACATTCTCAAAAGGGACATGGTAAAACTCCATTTTTAAAACTTGACATAAAGTTTGAAATGCCTATGTATAATGGGGAGGTAAATACTAATAGATTAGATAATTAGGCTCGTCAGCTTTAAGTGTATTGCAGGATATAAAGGATCAAATATGATGAGATCAAGATTCATCTTGATTCATTAAGGTTGGAAAGTGCAACACTCATTTGGTGTGAATCCAAAACTCAAGAGGATCTCAAGAAAAGAGGTAATATCATAATTTATTGGAATGATTTTGTGGTTGCGTTAAGAAGACAGTTTTATCATTTAGTGTACATGTAGAAATCCATCATGGATTTGAAAAACTTTAGGAAATTAAAGGGTAAAAGCATGCAAAGTTATACCCAAGAGTTTAGAAGGAGAGCATTGATTTTGGGTGTAGTTTTATCCTCTCAAGACAATTTACTCAAATACATTGGAGTTTTACATAACTACTTGAGATACATAATTCTCATGTTTAACCCTACAAAACTAGATGAGGTTTGTGTACAGGAAACACATATAGAAGAAAGAGGGAAAAATGTTCCACAAGAAGGCAAAAAAAATCCATTTAAGGGTGGAGACAAAGGCAAGGGAAAATTGAAAGGAAAAGGGAAGAACAATTCTTCCATCAAGAAAGAGGGAGAAAAACTCACATGCAAACATTGTTCAAAAGAAGGCCATGATCAAGACCATTTTTGGAAACTTCATCCTAAGAGGAGACCCAAAAATTTTAACAACAAAGGAAAACAAAAGACAACTACAACTACAAAAAATGATTTAGGATCTAATTCGGGAGATGAAAAAAAGATCACAACCATCGGATTGAAATGTAAGGACACCATTTCAAGTACTATTTATTCAAATAACCTCAATAAAACTTAGAATGAAAATGAAATAATAGAGATTTTCCATATTAGAGTTATCTCAAAACATAAAAAAATTGACACTCTATTTGATAATGGCTCACAAGAAAAATTCATTTCTGAAACATTATCAATAAATTGAATTTTGAAACCATTCCTCATCCTAAACCTTATCCTTTAGGTTGGGTGTGTGAGAATGCAAAATTTCAAGTAACTAGAAAATGCAAACTGAAATTCACCATTACTGCAAACTTAATTTATGAGGTAGAACTTGATGTAGTTCCATTAGAAATATGTGGTATTGTTATGGGAAGCCCATATATTTATGATAGGAAAGACATATTTCATCGCCATGAAAAAAAATATCATTTTTTAAAATATGGTATTGAGTACATTGTTAGATAGCATCACAAGAAATTTAACCTATCACTTGTGAATGCTGAACAAATGAAGAGGTTTGTTAACTCTAGCAATAATTTTTTACTTTTCATTTTCAAACCCAAGAATGATGTTGAGAATGAAGCCTTTCAAGGATTTTATTCAAAGTTAAAATATGATTTGGTTGAGGTTGTTAACCAATATGATGAGATGTTTCAGGAGCCTAAATGATTTCCTCCTAAAAGGGGAATCCAACATAAGCTCCAATTGCAACAAGATTGTCCTTTTCCTAACATTGAAATGTACAGGATGTCAATGATGGAAAATGCATAAATTAAGAAACAAATCCAAGAGTTTCTTGATAAAGGGATCATCCGACCAAGCACATTTCCATGCGGGTCAAATATTTTTTTAGTGCCAAAGAATGATGGTACATGGTGCATGTATGTGGATTTCCATGCATTGAACAAGATTACGACAAAGAATTGTTACCCTCTTCCTAGAATCGATGATTTACTTGATCAATTGAAAGATGTTTTTTATTTGACTAAGTTGGTCTTGAAGAGTGGCTATCATCACATTAGGATTGCTGAAGGATACATATGGGAGACAACATTCAAAACAAAGCAATTGAATGGTTGGTTATTCCCTTTGAGATTTTCAATGCTCCTGCTACATTCATGTCGATTATGAATGATGTTTTAAGGTCTTTTCTAGCAGATTTTTTGATAGTATACTTAGATGAAATATTTATTTTTAGCAAGTCACATGAAGAACATATCATGCATGTTAAGAAAGTGTTATATGTCCTAAATAAGGAATTTTTTTTTTCAAATATGTTAAAATGTGAATTTGGGAAAACTTCTTTAGTCTACTTGGATCATATTGTTGTAGGGGGTGAGTTGAAAATAGATCCCTCAAAGGTTGAAGTCATTTTGAATTAGCCAAAACACAATACTCTGAGAGAGGTTAGAAGTTTCTTGGGAGTAGCCCAATATTGGAGAAAGTTCATTTCTAAATTTTCTTCCATTGCAACTCCATTGCATGCATTGACAAGTTTGAAGCAAGTTTTTCAGTGGGGAGGCAATCAAAAAAATTAATTTGATACACTGAAGGAAAGAATCAGTTATGCACCTGTACATGCACTTCCAAACTTGAGACAATCATTTGATATACAAATTGATGCGCAATATTGATGAAAAATGGTTAGCCCATATGTTTTCATTCTAAAAATTTTAATGATGCAATGATTAACTATCCTACATATGAAAAGGAATTGTATGCATTGGTGCAAAGTGTGAAAAAGTGGAAGGATTACTTGATGGGTAAGGAAACAATCATTCACACTGATCATCAACCATTCAAATAATTTCAATCACAAACAAATCTACAACAAGAGAGGTACTTTAGATGGATGGGTTTTCTACAACAATTCCACTTGGTGATAAGGTATAACAAAGGTATCTATAACAAGGTTGTTGATATGCTTTCTAGACCAATTGTTAGTGCATCCATTATTCTTAAGCATAATTCTGTCATGCATGAGAGCTATATTGACAAATATGATTTAGTTAATGATTTTAAGGATGTATATGCAACTTTGTGTCAAGGTAACCAAGTAGAGGAATTAGATTATCATGTGTATGATAGATTGTTGTGTCATCTTGGGAAGCTATGTATTCCACATGGAGAGAGAATCAACATCATAAGGAAAGCACATAATTCTCTTATTGCTGGTCATTTCGGTGTAGGTGAGACAATGGCACAATTACAGAGGTATTGTTACTAGCCTCGTATGCTTGAAAGTGTGTCATGGTTTGTAAAAGGTTGTTCTTTGTGTGCTATCAATAAGCATAGCAATAGAAATTTGGGATTGTATACTCCACTTGCAGTACCTTCTCGTCCATGGAAATTGTTTCTATGGATTTTCTACGAGGTGTACATATGTGTAGGATAGGCCACGATTATATTTATGTAGTTATGGATAGGTTTAAAAAATAGTGTATTTTGATGCCTTGTGAAAAGCAAGTTACAGCTGAAAAGACTACAGAGTTTTTCTTTCAGAATGTATGGGTACATTTTGGGTTACCACATCCATTTTTAGTGATCGAGATTCTCACTTTGTTGAAAAATTTTGTCAAGCTTGTGGGGACTCATGGACACCAAATTAAAAAAGAGCACAACATTCCATCCGCAAACATATGGCAAAAAAAAGGTGATGAACATAACGCTGATACATCTTCTTCGTGGTTATTATAGCAAGAATCCTAAGTTGTGGGATGAACATTTGCACTATATTCAACATGCTTACAATTGGGCCAATCATTCATCGACTCAAACATCACCATTTGAGGCATGCTTGGGATACTTACCAAAATATCCTTTAGATTTTATATTTGGGAATGATGTTGCTATTTATGGACATAGTGACATAGATAAGGCCAAAATATTCATTGTGACAAGTTCAATTGGTGCATCAAATAGTTCAAGAACAGTTGGAAAAGAGTTAAGCCAAGTACAAGACAAGAAATGATAAGCATCATGTGGATCACATTTTCCAAGTGGGAGATGAATTTTGGCTTCACATTAGCAAGGAAAGGCTCCAAGGAGAAGGTAAAAAACTGAAACCAATTCGATATGGTCCATTTAAGATTTTGGAAAATATTGGTAATAATGCCATCAGGTTGGATTTGCCTTCATATATGAAAATATATGCAGTTGTTAATGTTGAGAATTTGAGATTGTATGAGCCTCTTTTAATTGAAGATGAAGGAGAGAATGTAAAAATTCCTTCAATTGAATATTTCTCTCCTAAATATCCTAAAGGATTGTAGCAAGACACCATCCTTGACAAGAAAAAAATGGCTTCAAAATGAGGGAATGTGGAGTACCTTCATGTGGGGCTCAAAGGGAAAAATCCAAGAAAATCCAAATGGATTGAGCTTGGAAGGGTGAGGGAATTGTACCCTTATAAATTTATTGAATGAAAATGATCTTTTGAAGGTCCAAAATATTCTAGTGGGAAGGAATGATCCAGTGGATCAGCAAAGTGCTCAAAATTGAAAGTGTTCAAAACTGCTCGAAAATGGTGCTAAAACGAAGGTCTCATCACCCTAAATCCAACGCACTTTGAATCACTCAAAACTGTTAATTTATGTTCTTGATATCGCATTCTGACTGTTTTCCTAAACAACTAAAATTTTTGTAGTTGGGTTGTAGGTATGCATAATAATTAGTCCATACACTGATTAGGTAGGTTTCTAGATAGGATGATTGTGCATTTTTGGGCCAATGACTCTTTGCCAAGTGTCTTCATGTGGTTGGTCTAATTTTCAAGGTTTTTGATTGGCTATTGGTATTTTTGGTCGGCCGAATGATTGGAGGCCATGTGGGCCAATGGGTGGCTTCCATATGGCACTACAAGAAAAGAGGACATTGCTGAGGGGCATGCTTGTGACGGACCTTTAAGGTCCGTCACCAATGTCACATATGGTGACGGTCCTTAAAAAAGTGTTACTGTAAGTGTATATAGTGATGGTCCTTTAAGGTTCATCACTAAAGCCATTTTCAATGACACTTTTGGTGAGGGTCGTTAAAGGCCCATCACTAACTCTCTCTTTGGTGACACTTCTAGTGATGAACTTTTAATGACCCTCACCAATTCTCTTTTTGTTACTTTTGGTGACGGTCAAAAAATGTCTGTCATCATTGATCATTCCAATGAGTTTTTGATGACGATATGTTCTTGTTAATATATTTTTTATCAAAATATAATGATTTAAGACCATTATTGTGGAGTATTTTTTGTAATATGTCCAAGGCCATAGTGGTTAGAGTCCGTCAAAATTTTAAGAAATAATTAGTGTGTATAATTTCCCTCAAGTAATGACTAGTCGACTAGAGTTTTCCTATGATTCAACACATGATTCATATCTATTGAGTTTATTATCTAGAAAATTCCCTTTAGATAAAGTTCCACTAGTGTGTGTAGGAAATATTTTATTTAATACATAATCAAGCTCTGACAATTCTATTAATGAGAAATACCTAAAACTCCTCAACAATATGGGAACACCTTAAATTAATTCTTTGGCACACACTAACATTTCTTAGCACCTTGCATGTCTTGGAACATCATTGTACCTAGAACATATTGTCATGACAGTGATGCCCAAGCACATGGTGGCATGCGCTAACACAACATGTAACTCTCCTAGCATGTGTTGGCATGCATGTAGTCCCTAGCATGCCCTGGAACACCTTGGTTGAATACATTAACATACATTAACACTTGGCACACAATGCCACTTGGCATGTATTAGGACCTATTATTAGTGTGACTAGCAATCCCCTTTTGAAAAAGATAAAGTCCTGACTTATTAACCCTCTTATTGGTTCTTCCTTTTGTTGCCTTGACACATATTGACCTATAACCCCGGCAAGTTGGACATCCTTAGCACCTGGCATGTATTGGAATATCTTGGCACTATTAATTGGTACATATAATTAGCACACCCTTGAACTCCCAAGCACACTTTGGGAATTCTTGACATGCCTTGTTATTCCCTATAATTCTTTACCAATGCTTAGCATACCTTGTCACTCACTCCTTGGCATGACAACTAGCACTCATTAACAGTAGTCCTTGGCACATGTTCCTCGTATTCAATAACTTCCATGAATTTTTACGTAGTGTTCCCTTAGTGTTTTGTCCTAGTACTCCTTAACACTCCTCAACATGCATTAGCACTCTCTAGCACACCTTATCACTCTTTAACATGTCCTTCCACTTCATAACATGCACAACACTCCCTGACACATATTGGTTCTTGGCACGTGTTGGTGCTTGGAAAGTATTAGCATCTATGGAATGTGTTGATATGCCTTGGTATGATTTGGCATGGTTTAATATTAAATTTATTGAGATCAATTGTTGGAAAGTAGATGAGAAGCAACTAAGGAAGACTTGGAACCTATTGCTGCCTAGTGTTGGTGTTCCTAGCATGCTCCTATTGGAAAAGGTAAATTGATGACTTATTAACCATTTTATGTGTTCATTTCCTTGTAGTTTAACTTGTTTCTCCCTTTTTTTCCTTGGCAGTCCCTGACACACATTGACACACCCTTGCACATCTTGGCACGCCTTGTCACTTGGTACATATTAGTATGTTTGACATGCCTTAGCACTATTTGGCACATATTAGCATTCCCTAGCACGCCTTGGCACTCATTTCCTCACAACTAGCGTTTACATTTTTTCACGACTTGGGAACCCAATCAAGTCCTTGGCTGCTGCGATTCACGTGAAAATATTGGTTTGCTTCAACTGCAACAACTTGACCAATTGCACCTACTACAAGTAGATTATGCCTTGTTCACCTAAGAACTACATATAACTCATTGTATGCCACTCATTTCCAAGCTCAACTTGTCCCACTTAACTAGTTACCAAGACAAGGATCACATGATCAAGCCATGGCCATAAAACAACTAAGCAACATAGATTACACATGCAATATTTGACATGTATGTTCAGTTCATATAAATAGTAGAAAATTAATTGAGAGTTTTCAAAAACCTCAAGATGCACAAGGCACACAAGATATAAGTCGACACAAGGTGAGTGCCCCAAAAATTATACACAACAATGTACAATATGCAATTATCTAGAATAGTTTAAAACATGAGCATGTAGCCAAAGTGTGCCACATCTCATATAAAAAAATAGCTAAAGGAAAAACAATGTTGTGCCTAGCACAAAGTGATCTCCCTTTGTCTAAAACTAGTGCTATGTCGAGCCCCATATAAAAACCATAGACCTGCCTCTTGTAAATCCTATTTTGAACTTCTCCTAACACACTTCATCCTTAGCATACTTGAATTCGCTGACACTCCCCCACACACACTCTTATTCGTTCCTTTCCATGCATTTTTACCTAGTTATCCCTTGATATTCCTTGACACTCCCTATCACCCTTCATAATTCATTTACATTGTCTAACATGTGTTAGAAAAACTTTTCATTCTTTTGCATGCCCTAACCCTCCTTAGATATCATGCCCTCACAACTACCCTTACTTAATTTGAAACTTGGGAACCAAACCAAGCCCTCGTTTGACTACAAGAGATTGACCAAGTTACTGTTACTACAACTAGACTATGTTGTTGAATTCTGTAGCTTGGGAGGTAATCCACAGGCCTATTGAGATGGGTTTGCATGAGTTTGGTCACAAAAGGCTTTATGGGCAAAGAAGCCAAGCAAAGGGATTTTTGATCCAAGATGGGGTTTAAAATCTAAAAGAAAATTAAAAATGAAATTTAATATTTCCTAAGGTCTAAGTGGATAAAAACCATAAGTTCTAGAGGGTTCATAAGGGGTCTAGGAAAAACTATTTAAGGAGGCCTTAGGATGAAGGAAACAACATAAAGTGAGAAGGGTGTCATTTGATCAAGGGGGCGAAAATAGATGTAGTCCTAAAGTAGGTCGAGTATGAGCGCCATGTAAGTGTTGCCAAAGGGAGGTCATGATCATCCTCCAAGAGAAAGATCATCATGTGAGGGTTCACAAGAATTTTTCATACCTTAATGGTCGGTTCAAGCTAGGAAGTAGGGTGGCATATTGTTGGTTCTCTTATCACAGATCGAGCTTAAGAGAGGTTGCTCTGAGAATCTAGGCATGTGATTTCAATGGTGTCTTTGTTTGAAGGCCACATCAAATTTTGAAATGTTGAAATATGAAACACGAAACAATGAAATTGGAAACAAAAAAGGAAAAAAAAAAAAATGCACCCACACTGGTGAGGAATTTTGATGCACAAGGAGTGAGGAATGTGGGGCATCTAATTTATTTTTCCCTTAAATAAATTGTTATTTCATCTCATAACAACTTGTGTCAGTTAAATAAGTCATGATTATTGAGTTAGCTCAAGAAATTAGAGCTGAGGGTCTAAGATGAGGCATATAGAGGGATTCTAATATTTTCGGGGTCAAGTTGTAGTTGATGCATTAGTGGGGTGTAGGTGTGAATTAGTTTACTCGATTAAATGAGTTAAAATCAATTTAAATAGTTCTAACTGAGTGATGAGCTAGTGAGAGGTCCAATGAATTAAATTATATTTAATTCACAATGAGTGACCAATCAAATAACTGATAATTCGCTATTAATATCTACATGCCTGCCAGTTTCGAGGAAGACCTAGTTCAGATAGAGGTTAATGGCAACATAACTATCAATTGTATTTAGAGAAAATTTCGCATGTGAAATTATAAATTCACTGGGATGCCATGATAGATTTCACAATCAAGGAAGACTTTTTTTCCTAATTAATAGGGATTTAATTCCCTAGGAATTTCACGAGCAAGGCAGGTTGAACTAAGGCTGAGAACTGGCTAAGTACTAGACTGAGTTTGCCTAGATCAATGAGAGATAATTGGTAGAGTGCTGGAGAATCTCATGAGGGATTAAGCATTGTATTGTTTCAGAATTCCTTGAATTAATACACAATAGAGATAGAGGGGTTTTGAGTAGTTACTTTCCCCAGATATATCTTGTGTTGTGCGACTGATAATTTCTTTCTCTTACTTATATGTTATTGTGCGATCGTGTTTTGTTTCCGCGGATTGTAGGAAGGATTCAATATATTGTTTTAGTTCATTATAAGATCAGATTGAATCTTGTTGGTTAGATTTTCTACATGGTATCAGAGCAGGAATTTTTTGGGTGGAAATTTTGCAGAGAATATCTAAATATTTTGGTGTAAAATTAAAAAAAAAATAGCATAATTGGATTCCTTGCGAAAAACTACCCAAATGGAAAAACAAAATCGGTCAAATCGGAGCTTAGGTGAGCGAGATATCGGCGATTTAAAATCAACTTCTTTTTAGAAACTTTTGTAATAGTAGGACAATTACTATGTGCACGAGTGAAGAACCTATATGCACTTGAGGTACCATATGCATGCAAAGCTTTGAGGAGAAATGCAGAGGTTAGAGACTTGGTGGTTGAGAGGGAGCACAAATTACCTCTCAACATGTAGCCTTAGAAGCAGTCTCATAAAGTTGTGGAGCAACCACAATTACAGAAGCAAAGAGGATACCAAGTGGAAGCGTCCACTCAAGCAGAGACCTCCATGAGGGGGAAATTTCAAGCCAGATGGGCAGAGGGAGAACATGTAGCCATGCCTCTAGGTGAAAGGTGGGGTGATGTGTAGACATAATCCCACGATAAGAAATTTGGGTAGGGTCCATTGAGATGGCGTGTCTCATGGATCAAACCTGGCTATAAGGAGTCCAAAGTACAAAAGTAGCAGGAAGGATCAGCTAGATTTATGCAGCCAGATGTCAACAAGATAGAAATCAGAGTGACATATGTCAGATACTGGAATGCAAATAAGAGTTGGAAACAATTGAAAGGGCACATATGCAGATGTCAGTAGCAGCACAAAGAATCGAGTAGACACTTACAGTAGCTAGGAGAATTCAGAAGACTCCGATGACAAATGCATTATACTGATTCAATTGTTCGTAGGATATTCAGCTTAAGGATTTGCAGGTGAAAACAACACTAGAGAAGTCTTGGTGTTACATCTAACCCAGCTAACCCCAACAAGGCCCATAAAATCTTGGTGTTACATCTCCTTTATTTAGGATTTTGGTTGTTTAGGGTCTTATTTTTCAATAATAAAAAGGCCCTTGAGCCTTATTGTGACACAGTTAAAAGGAACATAACTATCAGTTGCATTTATAGAAAATTTCCCATGTGCAATTATAAAGTCATTGGGATTCCATGATGGATTGCACAATCAAGGAAGGCTAATTTTCCTAATTAATAGGGAGCTAATTCCATAGGAATTGCGTGAGCAAGGCAGACTGAGAATTGGCTAAGTACTAGACCAATTTTGCCTAGATCAGCATGAGACAATTGGAAGAGTGCTCAAGAATCTCATGAGAGATTAAGCATTGTATTGTTTCGTGATTCCTTGACTTAACACACAATAGAGATAGATGGTACTTATATGTGATTGTGCGATCGTGTTTTGTTTCCACAAATTGTAGGAAGGATAGAGTATCTTGTTTTAGTACATTACAATATCATATTGAATCCTGCAGGTTATATTTTATACATGAAATAGAGGAGAGGTTGTTACCATCTTTCCTTGTGTTGGTTAGTAGGCCGCAAGGTCTGTGATAAAGACCAACATAAATGTAGGAGGGCTTGCACTGTAATCTAGAGCCAGAACATAAGTAAACATAGGCATAATATTGACTAAGGTAACCCTCATTTCAGGGTCGACATTGAGATCTGAAGTTCATGTCAAGATTCAGTCAAAGAAATGCCCATAATCTATGGATCCATATGATCTAGGTCGAGTCTCTTATGGAGACAAGAGTCATGTTTTTTCTATGGGTGGATAGGGTTTGTTCTGCAACAATTAGAAGGACATAAGTATAATTCCCTAGTTAGGACAATTTCCTAGCATGTTTAGTTCATAAGGTATGCCCTTAAGACTGTGACAAATTTGTGTATAAGAATATAGGTTGTGACCCTTAGAGTGAGATTTATTTCAATAATATAGACCGCAGATCTGGAAGATGGTTTGCATATTTAGTATGTGTGGAGACAACAGATCCAAAGGAGGGTGGAACCCAAACAAAAGATTGAGCATGCAGAAGAAATGTGCCATATGAAGAATGAATTGAAATGCAGAGGAGTTTATCTTGCTAGATTGTCCATAGTTCTTTAGACAGAGATCTGAAGCAACCTATAAAAAATTATTCAATGGACTGTTAGTGGCTGATCTGTGACCCTAGCTCAGTGATCTACAGATAGTTAGAAGGATTATAAGAGGAGTAATTAAGATTTGTTCATAGATTGGACAACAAAGATCAAATTTTTGATACACAAGAACAATTATTTTGAGAGGACTTAAACCATTGTTAGGTGGAAAATTTGAAGAGCCCTAGATGATGAAAATATTGTGGGCCCTAGATCAGTAAAAAAATTGACTATGGTTGGGAAAATTGATGGTAGTCCAAGTACAATTGGAGGGTTGTTAGGTGACTACCAAGGAAGAGCCCTGACTCTTATTATTGTGAAGGAAAACAAGATTGGTAGAAGGGAAGGTGTATAGGGCCTAAGGATGTGCAGACTTTGAAGGACCAAAGTAGTATTCACGTGGGCCAACCAACTAGCCCTAGTTCACTATATTGTAGAGGATTAATTCAATGAGAAGAAGGGAAACCTCCATAGCCCTAGACTTCTCATCTTGGAGCCGTAGTATGGAAAAAGTGGGCATACCAAAGATTTTTTCACAAATGGAGTTGTGAACAACTTGTTACCACTCAAACTAGTAGTGGACCTAAAAGGGGTTCCTAAGAGGGAAATTGTTAGGACAAAGCCAATGGTGGAGGTTTAGCCCATTTTCACAGTGGCTAAGGTTCCTTACTCTTCACAGACTTTCACCGATGGGAGAAGGCTCAGTAGTTTAGGAAGTCACATGTATCGTATAGGTCAATGAATAGGTGGGAAGTGGCCCTAAAAACCCTTTCCCTAAGATAAAATAAAGTGCGGGACTTGCTTTCCTTTTAAGTAAGGGAATTGATCTTCTAGGGAGAGAGGAGGGGTATTGAAGAGTTGAGGGAGAAGAATAATACTTATAAAGGAAGTTCTCAGTCCCTAAAATCCTTTGGAAACTTGGATTCCCAAATGGTCCTTAATGAAAGGCCTTTGACACTAAATAGGACCACACTGTACCCAGCCCAGGTTTGGGGATGGAATTTAGCAGCCAATAATGTTCCTATTTTGGACAAAGTGAGGGGAAAGGATCAGGCAAGATTTTTTACTTCGATAGGTCAAATTGATCCTACTAGGTTCTAGCCTTGGGAACACCTAGGAAAAGCTTAATCATAGAGCTAGGGCTTGAGGTAGCTGTAGATTCCATTGTCGGAATTGGCCCAAATTCTGAGGAGAGTGAGGGGACCCACCAACGCAGTTGCCTATAGTAGATAGAAGTTTTCCTTTGGCCAGATTCCTGGGAAATTGATGCCCTAGGTGACCTAATGGGGCAAGACCTAGAGAAAATGGTTTCATTTTATACAGCTACACTATGCCTTGTTCACCTAAGAATGGATTATAACTCATCTTAGGCTACTCATGGCCAATATTAACTCATCCCATTTAATAAGTTACTAAGTCAAGGCTCACGTCTAACCATGTCCATAAAATAACTAGGCAACATAGTTTACATCTTGACATGTCATAACACCTGGAATGTCTAACAATCCCTTGAAATTATGTGGCACATGTTATCATTCCATGCATTCCTTAGCATGCTTTGGAACTCCCTAACGCACCCTGCCATTTCCTGACATGCCCTGGCACTCTAGCATGCCTTGGAATTGCCTAACATACAACCTTATAACCCCCTCCTTAAAACACTTGGAACTCGCTGACACTCCGTATCACACACTCTTATCTATTCATTTCCATGCATTTTGAACTAGTTATCCCTTGTTTCTGTGGCACACCCTAACACTCCCTGACACACATTGGCAGAGCCAGGCACTTGGCACATCTCGACATGTCGCCCTGGCACAATAACGTTCCTTGGCACTACCTAACATTCCTTAGCACTTCCTCCTTAGCACACATAGAACTCACTAAAAATCCATGTCACACACTCTTATTCATTCATTTCCATGCATTTGAAACTAGTGCTCCCTTGTTTTTCCCTGGCACTCCATAACACTCCCTGACATGCATTGGCACACCCTAGCACCTAATACATCTTGACATGTTTCCCTGGCCTATAACACACCTTAGAATTGCCTAGCATACCTTGTCACTCCCTCCTTAGCACACCTGGAACCCATTGACACTTCCTGTCACAATATCTTAATCATTCATTTGCATGCATTATTTTCACCTAGTGATCCCTTGTGTGTCCCTAGGACTCTCTAATGCTTCCTAACATGTGTTGGCACACCCTGGCACCTTGCACATCTTGGCTGCATGCCACTCTGGCACATTAGCATTACTTAATATTGCATAGCATACCATGTCACTCCATCCTTAGCACACTTGGAACTCGTTGACACTCCCTATCACACACTCTTATTCATTCATTTCCATGCATTTTGACATACTTCTCCCTTCTGTTTCCCTGGCACTCCCTAACACTCAGCACACATTGGCACTTGGCACATCTTGGTATGCTTCCCTAGCACTCTAGCACCCCTTATAATTATCTAACATATCTTGTCACTCCCTCCTTATCAAATCTGGAACTCCATAGCATTCCCTATAACTCCCTAACACATATTGGCTCTTGGCACTTAGTGGCACTTGATAATTCTTGGCATGCATTTGGATGCCCTGGAATTCCTTGGCATGGTTTAAGATAAAATTTATTTGAGATCAATTATTCACAATTAAGAGAGAAGTAATAGAGGATGATTTGGCACTTAAGACACGATATAACTTGGAACTTGGCATGTATTGGCACTAGTGTTGGTATGCCTAGCATGCCACTCTTGAAAATCTAAGGTCCTAAAATATTAACCCTCATATGTGTTCATTTATTTTCATTTTACCTTGGTGTTCCATTTTTTCGCCTGGCACTCCTTGACATGCATTCAAATATGCAGCGGAAATAATACTTCATTTCATTAATATCATAGAACTGGAATTTGTGTACAGACAGAATGGAAATAAACTAGCTAGGGCGTTGGTAGATTATCGCTGAGAAGAGATGTGGTGGCTATAGCCCTTTGAACTCTGTGTTACAATGAGGCTTGAATGCCTATATATTATTGAGAAACAATGGAAAACCCTAAACATCCAAAAACCTAACCCTAGGAGATGAAATGCCAGAATATGGGCCCTGTCAGGGTAAATTGGTACATCAATTTCCTAGGGTCGTAACTTTGGCATACTATCTCTGTTTGATGCACATGATACATTGTTAGAAAGATCTATCTGAGGACTAGAACTGTTGATAAAAAATATCAAGTCTAGAATGGACACATATTTTTGCCACAGGTTTGATGCCCAAAAAACGTCGTTTAGGGCCTCAAAACAGCTCTGGAAGTTCAGGACCCGAAAAACTGCCAGAAATAGTAAATTGTGCTACAATTAAGGAAACCGAAAAATTAAAAGAAACAATGGTGGGGGTCCAAGTGGAATAGGTGGGTGGCCACCAATATCCACTTGGATCACAAAGACATCAGAGAAAGTTATGAAATATGTTAGCATCAGTTTCTTGGCATTGTCTTTTCAGCTAGGAGATTGTTGGAAGGTTGGGTCATTTCATCATCAATTTGAATAAGAAAATGATTGAATTGCAAAAGGCCAAAAATAGGGAACTAATGATCCCATAGACTATTTTTAATCTCGTGGATGTTAAAATTCCATTCCATTCCATAATTAAAACCAACTTGTTTAATGGTCTATATCTTCCACCATTTCGATGCCATTGTTTGTTTGAAAAATATTATTTTTTCACGGGTCCTTAACATTACACTGAAGGTGTTCCTCTACTGGCTCTATCTAGGCAGATTTGGCCAATAAAATACTTCAGTTTTCGTCCTCCTCCCTTGAATCAAAATTTTTACCACATGCAAGATCTCATGACTACCATATTTCTAGAAATGACTTCAACAACCTGGTTTTCTCTGTCTAAAGGAAGATCTCTGAGAGCTTTTCGATCATCTGATACATAGCCACTGATTCTCCAATTCTAATAGGATTGTGATTATGCATGACTAGTTGCTGGGGTGGGTTCAAACTGGCGACAAAACATGAATTCCCTACCTACATTTTCAGTTGCGTCAACGCCTATTTCTCAGTGATATGGGAAAAGGGGACTCAAATTTTGGAATGTGTTGTATCATACAAATAATGCTTCTTGAATAGATTTATTACTTCCATATATGGATGTGAAGCATAATTCTAACACTGAGATGGTGGGACGACCAAGCTCCAACTTCAATTTTTTATGTTTCTTTTGGTACACGTGTTCCCTATCATGCCAACAAATCTATGAATTGGCTCGAGGGCTTGAGGCAAGACAACAACCCTTCACTTGGTAGTCAAGGTTATAGATACCCCTCCTTTCACAGTGTTGGATGAAGTGCATGTTGACTGGATAAGCAAGATGTTTCTAGAAGGGTACGAGCACCAAATTGTAGGATCCGACTTCATGGCGAGTAACTAGGCATCTTAGCTTGATGTTTTATTGCATGATTATACTAGCAGTTTCTTAATGCATTGCATGTGTCATTTGACTTTGGAGAGCATCAACACGGGTGTTCACATGGTGGCTTGGCTGCAACATTTGGGCCAATTTTGAAACTCGATACTGGTGGTGAAGGAGTTGAAGGTGGGCATGGAAGCGAAGAAGTGGACAAAGGAAAACTAGAATGAATTTGTCACAATGAATGAGATTGAGAAAGCCTAATTTGAAACCTAATGGCCAAAAATTGATATGGAAAAGAAGAAACTCAGTAGTACACTCCATTGTTTGCGCAGGGACAGATGGGAAAGTTTTGTGAGTTCAGTGGATTGAGATTGAAATAGAAGACTCAGCTCCGTGATTCTCTTCATCCTCCTGGAGAAATGCATGGTTATTATCTAAAGCCTAATTTGGTACCTTTTTCTTTATCCCGGGGAAATGCATGGTCATCATTTTGAAGTAAGAGGAAAGATTCATATCACTTGTAAGAAGAACAAACAGATAGACTGTTGTGATAATTTCCACAAAAGTTATAAAGGTTATACCCATGAATTTAGAGATTTTTCCATAGACTGAACAAATTCAAGGACATGGGGACACTTATGTTCCATTCCCAACCATATTGAAAAATTGTTCCGAGTGTTCAAAATTGAGTTTCATATGTTTAGAAAGGTGGATATGTATATACATCTTATTAGTGGAGTAAAGATGTTTTCTAGGACCTCATTTCGATATATAAAACTACTTGAAATTTTCGGTTAAAATATTCGAAAAGAAATTTCATATGACTTTGTTTCATCGTGACTCGGTGAAGTGCTTAATTTTTTTTGTATTTAATCAACTTTACAGAGTGATTCACCAAAAGACCAGGTGTCTTTAACCTTTACTAAATTAGCAATTACCCCTAACCTATTCTAAAATGAATCTCACGAAGATGAAATTACCTAGGTTGATTGAAGTTGAGGAAACACCGTCAAAACATAAAAACAACCTTAAAAATAAATAATTCTAGATAATATATCAATGAAATCAATTTTGAAATCAAATTAACATGTTGCATGTTGTGGAACTATGTAAATAAAATTATGGAATAAAGCAAATAAGTAACAATACCATATCATCTTATTTTTAAATACACTAAAAGACTTTCAACATTTAAAAATATATATGTAAATAGAGATTGATATCCATATTTAAAAAAAGTTTTCATATTTACTGATTTAGTTTTAGCTTTTAAAAATGATCTTCTAGATATTTTTAATGATTAATGATGGGAGATCATTGCTAGAGGGATGTTTCCATCTAGTGTTAGTGTTAAATGACGGGTCTCTTTCCTTCCAATTGGCGCAAAGGTCACATGGTTTGAAACTCAAATTTCTTTCGATATCCCGCTTTCTGAATGGATTCGCTATTGAAACTGGCGGGCAGGGCTCTTTGCATCGTCTGATATATCTCAAGTACAGTGAAATTGGAATCCTCATCGCAATTAAGTTTAGTCCAGATTTTTCTTCAAAAAATGCTGTGAAATGGAGGTTTTAGTGAGAAAATCTATGCAAATGGGGGTTTTGCGGGAAAATCACATGCAAAATTTGAGGGTACAGTGTCAAATCGATAGCCTTATATCAGCGCAGATATTTTGAGGGTAGCCAGTGGGAGAAATTTTTTAGACATGACTACACAGCCTTCGAGCAGTGGAAAGGCTATAGGTGTCACAGATTTGTTCGACACACAGCCATTGACTATTGATTCTGTGTATGCCAAATATTCATCACATTCTCCTAGTCCTTCTATGAGGACAAACGAGAGTCCATTTTCTGTGCTAAAAACAAGGGCAAAAGGTACCTCTGGAACATGTAACTGCTTGGTTAGCATGAACTCTTTAGCTACAAGCAATGGAAAAGTGGCTAATGTAAGAGAGTTAAGTTTTACACTAGAGAATCCTCTTGCAGTGTAGACAAGGAAGACTTCACATCAAAGAGCTGAAATTTAAATAAGGCCACAGGAGCAAGCATAGTAGGTCTTGTAACATGCATTTCTGTTAACACCGAAATAGGAAAAGAATCCCTTGTTTGTGAAAATGGCATTGTGCATGAGATTTATTTATTTTAGAGGCTTGCTTTCAACCCTCAAGGTGTAATAGAAGGTGTTGTTGGCAAAGGTTTTCTTCCTTCTATCTTTGAGAGGTCAGAGAAGCCATCCAGCTAAAAACCGAATGGCCGACAGAGAGAACACGTGTTTCACAAGGTTTGTACTAGCAGTGATCCATGAGATCAAGTCTTCATTCTCATAAATAATAAAGGAAGTTTGTCGAAGCAGGAGTTACAAAAAAGTGGCTTATCTGCAGATGATGGAGTACATTTGATAGATATCTTGGAAGGGCTTGTAAGTATGGATGAGAATGGTTATTTCTCCAATCTGCATGAAGATTCCTTTGGGCCGGATCATTTGAAGACACCTAGAAAACCAATCTGGTTTTCTTATATGCGTCATAAGATCCATTCTAAGGACTACAGGACATCGAGATCAATTTTGGATGACTTTGAGGACATCTGCCGCTGTGGGATTAATTATAAACAGATACGCTCTAGCATTTGGAATTTTGCACATAATTTATTATATCCGGGTAGAAAATATCTTGAACAGTTTGCAGATAGAGTAGAAATTTGTTTTGTTCTCCCAAATGAAACTAATGAGGGTAAAAGCACCTGTTATCTTGAAACTTTTAGCAATGGCCATCGTAAACTAGGAAATATGCTTTATCAAGATGCAGAGTGTTTTTTCTTACCAAAGTTGTGTTACTTGTGAAATATAATAATCTGCCTGATCATAAGCTTGTCACCAGTGCTCTCCCTAAATATGAAAGCCTCCAATATTTCTGTGGTTCTACTTTTCCATGCACACAAAATATGGTCCATGTTGAAGAACTGGAGGTGAACAGATCAAACACTGAGACTATATTGGATAATATTTCTGAGGGTAATCTACAATTCAAACAGATGAGTGATTGGTGGAAATTTCAAAATCCATTGGAGATGAAATCAAATTCAATCTTGTTGGGCAGGTCACTGAGTGTTCAAGTTCATTTGGAGACACAGAACTTGACAGTGATAATGACGGTCCATGGAATGTGTGATGCTGTTGAAGTAGAATCAGAGTTGTGTAATGGTAATGGAGCTGCAACTTCTGCAGTAGTTGATGGAAGTCTATTAATGAAGTGGAAGAAGGAATTGACACTTTGAGTGGAAATATTATAGACACCATATTGAACGGCGGTGCCAATGGCTTGAATTGCAGATTAGAGAACTTTTATGTGGAGCTTCCAAATACCGAAGTGGAGAGGGAGGAACAAATGGCTGCAGAGGCAGCATATTTTGAGGCCGCTAAAGCTAACAATAAAATAAAGAGAGGAATATGTGAAGAAACTAGAAAGAGAGAAAGAGAGATTAGATAGCATATTGGCTGAGCGTGAAGAAAAAGAATCTAGAGAGGTTATTTCTCTTTAATTATCTTCTATTTATCATTATTCAATTTTCATTGTTTGCATGGTTGAAGCCAAGTTGATTAAGGCTTGTCAGTAGTTTGCAGTGGCACATCAAATTGGTAACAATATCGAGATAAAACATTAGAATGGTTTATATTTACCAGAAATCCCTTTAATCTTAACCAGAGATTCCTTCATATAAGGAATAGTGTCAGGTTGTTTTCTGAGAAACCAGACTAGATCTTGGTGATGATATTAATGGGATTCTCATAGCTCCACCTAGTAGCATAAATTTCTATAGACATACTGATTTATAACTATCCATATTGGCAGTAGAGATGTTGGCAGTACTTAGCAATCCTTTGCTTTATAGCTTGTTGAAGAAAATATTTGACATTCTTACTCCCTCTTTCTTAGGGAAACCAAAATCCTAATCTTGTATTTTTAGAGTGCAAAGTGTCTTATCTGGTAGCCTGCTCATCATGAGATCCATCCACTTTGTAGATAATTATTTGATGCAATCAAACATGTCATAATTTAGGTGCTTCTCTTCCATAAACAAGAATGTCCTTGTTGGGAAGGTTTATCAGGCTCTTTGAGACTCAATATGTAATCAGTAGTCTCTTTATTCATTTTCTTCAAATTCTAAGGAAGCTTCAATGCAAGAGATGATCCTTTGAGGTGAGAAATTAGGGGGTCTACCGTGATCTTCTCACGTTTTCTATATCTTGTTAGCTGCTTCTGTATTTGATCAGACATGTTTTTCATGTTGGCCTTAAAAAAATAAAAAAAATAAAAAAATAAAAAAAATCCCTCTGGAGAGGACCATCTTCTGCATCTTAGATTATGGCTCCTATTAAATATATTGAATTTGACTGAAATTGTACCAAGTGCCAAGATATCCATTCTAACAAAGATTTTATAGCTCCCTCTAAGGTCTTACCTTAGATGGATATTCAACTCTGCTCCTCATCTATGAGATATTAATATGTTGAATTGATGGTACCTCAATATTATAGGTATCCCTGACTGCATGAAGATTCCAGAAGACTTAATCTATGATTTTCATTGTGATGATCTGCTTCATGTCTGATTAAGCTAAGATGACTAGCCTTTATTAGAACTGTTCCACTTATCTCCTGTCATATCAAAGAGGACCTCTGTTAGTAGACTTGAATCAAGTTGACCTTCCACCAGACTGTTGCAGCAATGGAGAAATTTTGAACATAATGGGACTGCTGCTAGGTAGAGCCAAATGTTTTTATTTTTAAACAAGACTTCTACAGGGATTAATCTTTTAAGGCTTTAACTACTGAAAGCTTTCTTCAACTGAAACCTTTACTGTAGAATATTTGATTTTATCAAAAATCTTGAGGAGTTGACTTCTAGATCGATCTTGGTGACTGCCCTTATGTCTGCTATACCTCTGGTTTGATCAAAACCTTCCTTAATTAGGTGGAATACAATGAGATATACCAACAAACCTTCTGGAGTAAATACTGAATATAGTTTAGTTCACACCAAAATAGCTGAGAGAGATACTATTGTTACTATCAATGATGTCAATACTTTTGTCAAACATAAGATGTCTTATAGTAATTATGATTTCACTGGAAATGAGTTTTCAAAATATATCTAAAAAAAGGATATAGGATAAGGATGTCACAGAATATATATTCGTAATGCCATATATCCAAAATACCATAAAAGGTTATGCAAGCATATGCAGTCCTGCACCTATTCATCATGCCAATATTACATGATGTTGTGCCAATATTTCAGTTACACTAACTTTTGTAAAGCTATCCACACTTGAGCTGCATATGATGACTAACGAGCATACTGTGAATTGAGGATGTACCAGAAATTTCCATAAAAATGTCTAAACCAAGATATAGGGAGAAATTTTCAATGATAGTTGCAAGTTGTAGATGCGATGCATCTACACAGTAGTCTTAATACAAGAATTGGATTTACTGTAGATGATTTGAGGCTAGAACCAAGATATAGGGAGAATTTTTCGATGATAGTTGTAGGTTGTAGATACGATGCATCTACACAGTAGTCTTAAATTCTTAATACAAGACTTGGATTTACTGCAGATGATTTGAGGCAACAATAATGGCCTATCAGGTTTCGTTGTTTTGAAAGAAGAACCAGAAAATTTCGTTTGTCTCGGACAATTTCAACAAGAGACAACTTCATGCATTGAATAATCACCTGAATATTCTGTTTGTAATGTTAACTGGGCTCGGAAGGACCCATATGTACTTGTTTGTCTTTGCTAAGTCAACCTATCTCTTCAAGCGTTGCAGAGTGCAGCAAATCTGTTGTAATAAATTATGTTCCCTGAGCCACTCTTGAGATTTTAGAATGACATGTTTCAGATTCCAAGATCCTTGGAATGATCTTTATTTGTCATGAACTCCTTTTTCTTTAATACCATAATTTTAGAGATATAATTAACACACATATGTTGATCCTTCACTTGCAATAAGCATCAACCCAACACAAAGTTTGAACACTGTTCTTTATCAAACCCTCTTGATTGATGCTACAAGGGTCGAAGTAGCCTTTCATATTTTTCTGTGAGAAAACCATTAATACAAGGTTGAAGGCTTGTTAACAAGCTAAAGAATAAAATTATTGATATGAGCTTAGATGATAGGAACTCCATAGCATCAAATGTGACTGCAATAGAGAAGGAATTACCATTTCTTTTACTAGCAATCATAAAAACTATTATCACATCGATAGTAACTGAAGAAAGAATATAAATAACATTTGTAGAAGACAAGCCAAGATAATAAAACTCAGGAATTGGCTCAAGCCAGGGAAAAACCCCAAGATGGGGAAAACCATTGATCAAATATTATTATTATTTATATCAAATGTTCATCAAAGACAGTACGTTAATACAACGTCAAGAATGTCTTGCCAATGAGGAGATCCGCAATCATAGTCCTCAATCATAGATGTAATTATGGAGCTAACAAGATGTAACCTCTTAAGTTGCAAAAGACGCTTGTACAAATTAGGGCTGCTTTCAGTTTAACTAGGAGCTGCTCTAATTAGATCAATTATACAGCTATAGAAATACCTCCTATACTTTGATCAGGAAGGTTGAAAAAGGTTGTTGTGCTAGGTGCTCTGGTTAGGGCATGTGACACACTGCTTCAGCCCTTACAGATTTCCTCAAACTTCTTTTACAGCTACAACTCTTCTTCAAGTAGTCAACCCTTTATCTATTTACAAGACAGGGCTTATTTCAGCCCTCAAACATGCCTTCATCAAAAGAGGTTTTTATTCTACCTGAGTAGATAACAACCCTCACGATTCTCTGTTTAGCAAGTCAATGCCTGCGGCTTGCTTGAGAAAGGTATCCAGGGAATGCGGCTCACCTAGAAGAGGGATTACATGCCATAGTCTTACACCTGTTTATCCATGATGCCTGTGGTCAGCTTCATAAGGAACTTGGACGTGAAACATAAATAGAGATAGGCCCATAATTGTTCACAAGAAAATCCAGAATTCCTCCTAAGATGCTCAGCCTCTTTCCCAAGAGGCTTGGCCCACCAAAATAGCTCTGTCATGACAATAACAAGCCCTTTACTCCTTCACCAGAGACACTATCCTTCTACGGCCATTTCAGAGAGAAGAAGATGTGTGAAATGAGGATGAGGGCACCACTATATATACAAGTTGTTGGAGTTGAAGGGACGTGTATGTTGGGATTAAAGAGCCAAAATGTAGGCCAACCTTGGTAATTTTATATGAGAGAAACATAAATTCAAAATCATACTTTTCCTTAAAATTCGATGATTTTTAGGTCGATTTTTGTGCTCTCGAAAAGAGGAATTTAATGCCATAATTATCTTCCCCAAAGGAGCTGTCCAAAGTGGAATTTGGCCCTAGTTGCCAATTTTAACACATCTTAAGGCAAAGCACCTACTTTTCTTATGACGACCTAAACTATGCGAGTGACTTGGAGAGGAATCCATTTCTCAAGATGAAAAGAGACGGTGTTACAACATGGGAATTGTCATGAAACTCTTACTCAAGTGATAGTCTAGACATAGACATGCACATGTGATTAACAAAGATGGAGGCATGATGTGTAGTAAACAATGAGGAATGCCTCTGCTTGTGATGGTAATTGAAGATGGGGACCTCCATATACACCTTGATGCCCACATGCATGGTTGTGGAACACAAGTGTTTACCCAACTAAATAGGACTTCTTCTTGATGCATTCATAATGATCTTTTTTCTCAACTAATGAACAACTCCGTAAGATGGTAAAGTACTCACTACATAGTAATTTTATTTCTAGCATATGTAAATACTACAAATGTTGGTCCATTTCTAGCACTCTTAGGACTAGAGCAATGGTTTACAAATTTGTAAGCCTCAAAAAGGCTTCTTGAAACTACTATATCCATACAATTTCCTTATTCTTCTTTTTCACCTTGGTAATGGCATTAGCTATCTTGGAGAATTCTTCTATGAATATCCTATTGCTCGCCCTCCCCCTTCTTCTCAGGACACTAAGAAGCATAGTTTTCAAACTCTTGACACATGAAACACTTGATAGGGCCCAAGAATTTATTAACATTGATAATAGGAACCTGAATTCTCTTTCTCTCCTACTGACCTATACCAGGTCCCCTATTTTTTCTGGCATTCAATATATTTATAATGAGGGTTAGAATTTTCCTCTTTCCTCTCTATACCTGAAACTCACTCTAGTTTGTATCTTCTTGGATAAAATCATTCCATAATTTCTCAAGAGTCAAAGGTGGAAAGCTTTCTTGGGCATAGGCACCTTAGACAAAAGGTTGCCAAGAAGATGAAAGACCATTCAAATTTGTGTACCGAATCTTCATGCTTGAGCTCTTTTCAAGTTGTTGCACATTGATCATAGAGTTTATTAATTTTTATCAAAGAAGTGGCTGCAGTATCTATTTTGTTCATCTGAGTGGCTCTAAGCTTGATCCTTAGAAGCATATTTCAATTGATGTTCTCACCCTGACATATAGTGAAGATAGCTTCAAACATCCCGTTACTGATGGTATTACTGATAATGTGTGGGATCCTTCAAGGAGTCCAGGATGACTTGCTTTGTTTTGGCTATCTTCTTTTTATTTTTTTGTCAACTTTGTAGATTGGTAGGTCGTTCAACTTTAGTCTTTACAAATTCCAAAGATCATTCTCCTCCAACAACATCTATATTTTCACTTTCATGGTATGAAATTGGAGGGACCTTATAATTTGTCTTTGTATCTAAGATTGAATGTAGTCAAATCATTACTCTTGGATTACAATGTTAGAAAAAATAGATCAAGTACCTAAAGACAAACTATCATAGGTCCATAGTGCTTTTCTCAAGCATGAATCCAGGGCATCCCACTGTAGAAACCTTCTGACAACTTCCTATCCCAAATAGAATTCTGGGGTTATTGGAAGGTTTCAACAAACATGCTCTTTAGCTATGATAATTCCATTTGATTAGGATGTATCTCATAAAATGTTGCCCTGAGACTATCAGTTGCTTCTCTTGTCTTTGTGTGGTCAGTCACTTCTCTTGTTATTGTGTGGGTCACTCCTTTTAGCCCCAAGTACATCACAATACTCCAGGTTCAAGGTGTAGGATAAAGAATACAGACGAGTGGCATCTGTTCCATCTTTTGAAGATTTCATCCCTTAGGGTGCCAGACAAAAGGGGGCCCCACTCCTTAAGAAATTTTGAATTCTTTCCAACAAAATGTTGACACCCTCCAAAATGTCACATCAATATCCCAAAGTCATAAAAAATGAGCAAGTGGCTCCATTATGGAGAGAAAATCTCGACTTGATCACATCAAGCCTCATCAAGAATGGTAATTCTAATCCAAATTGTCTTTTGAAGTTTGCCACTAAAGACTGAAACATGGAAGATAATGTTTTCCTCCTTTCTAATAATTTTTTAAACATGATATAGTTAGATTCAAATCTGGTTTCTCCAATCTTTAGAGTTGAAGATCAACAAATTGTCAGTACACTGCTTCAGCATGTTGGTGGGTAGCAATAAAAATTTGAATTTTTATTCCATTTTCACATACAATTTTCATCCCTTGAACTTCAAAAACAATATATTTCATAGGAAAATTTAACCTACGAAGCAAACAGGGTCAAAAAAATATGGTCTTTTACTTTGCATGAGCATTTCCTTTGATCACCTACATGACATTTGAAGGAACGATGATCTTGATTGCTTCTGATTTTTTTAGCAACCCATTCAATTGCTTTCTCCTCCCCCAAAGCTACATGCGGCATAGATGCTACATTATAGCATCTATATGCAAATGGGAAGAATTTAAGGCAGAAAATACTTGAATAAGTTTGGCCCTGGGGATTGCCGTGGGTAAAAAGCTGAAAACAAGCAACATAGTTACAGAAAAAGCAGATTCATGAACCAAAAGAACTACATGGAGATTGAAAATCTACACTTAAACGAAAGAGGGAAGCTCTTGTCTTACACCATATGTAGCATGGATCTGAGCACAAATGCCATAGACCCACATCAAGGCTGATTTGTAAATAACATAACATATATGTGGGTTTGGTGATAGTGGCAGATTTTTCATTTTTAAGAGCCATGGAATGAATTATGAAGGATTCAGTTTTGAGACCATGCAGTCTTCTAAACAATTCCACTAAGAACTAAATAGTGGATTATAAATTGCAAATAACCACAGTCCACAACCAAAAGAGAAACATGCATATACCACATGAAAACCACAACTACAAATAGAAGAAGTTATTATAGTTCTTTTGCTGTCCCATCCAATTTGTGAAGAGATATTTTGGATGGAAACTTCATTGATTTATGTAACCTATTATAATCCTTTCATCTTGCCTCAGAAGAACACCACAATAGAGTTCTAACAAAGTAGTCTTACACCAATATTATATAGAGACAATTTGCATTGACAACTTTGGATGAAAATTTGATTAAATTCTGTTATATCCTTTTCATAAAATCTTCTAACAGAACACCAGCAGAGTTTGTAAGGATCTATTATTACACCAACATAAAGAAATGTGAACTATGGAACATCAACATATAGAAGCTGCATGTAGTTCCTTAGTTGTTCCCTCTAATTCCTGAGTATTGAAGAAATCTTGTAATGGTATCATCTTAAACGAATCCTTCTTCATGCTCTTAATAACCTGAATAGAAGGTAAATCTCCAGAAACTGTGGTTATGATAGGAATTTTATAAGCTAATGCCATTCGTCTGAACTTCTGCCCATCTATTTGATCTAATGCATCTCCTGAATTTGCAGTCACCATTAACTAAATCTAACCATTTGCAATCATGTCATCTGCATGTGGCTGCTCTTCATGGAGTTTCAAAACTCTTTCCACTGGAATTCCTTCCATTTTCAACAAACTAGATGTGCCAATTGTTGCAACAATTGTAAAACCAAGTTCAATGAATCTAGTTGCAATTTTTGGGAGGCTTGGTTTGGTGAAATCACTTAAACTTCAAAACACCATGCCTACAAGAGGCAATTTTTGATTTGCTGCAATTTGTGCCTTAGCAGATTCCATAGGAAATTTAAAGTATATGCCCATCACTTCTCCAGTGCTTCACATTTTAGGACCAATAACCACATCACTGCGTTGAAAATGTTCAAATGGAAGGACTTCTTCGTTGATAGATACATGACTTGGAATAACTTCCTGCATAAAACCAAAGTCTCGAACAGATATTCCTGACATAAGAAGCATGACATACTTTGCTAAGAGGTGGTCAATTGCCTTTGAGACAAAAGATATTGTTCGTGATGCTCTAGGATTTGCTTCAAGAAGGTAAACTTCACCAGCAGGTGTGATTGCATATTTGCAATTCATTAGTCCACAGATGCCAAGCCGCTTTGCCAATTTATATGTCCATGATCTAATGATTGACAAAAATGCAGGTGACACTATTTCCGTAGGAATAGAACAAGCTGAATCACCAGAATGCACACCTGCTTGCTCAATGTGATCCATGATACAACCAATGACCACACTACCTTTAGAATCTTTCAAAGAATTTACATCAATCTCACAAGCATCTGCCAGGTACTTATCAACGAGCACTGGCCTTTCTGGGTCCACTTCTACTGCAGTTTCTAAGTAATGCTTACCCTTCCCCTTCTTCTCAGGACACTAAGAAGCATAGTTGTCAAAATCTTGACACATGAAACACTTGATAAGGCCTAAGAATTTCTTACCATTGATTATAGGAACCTGAATTCTCTTTCTCTCCTGCTGAGCTATACTAGGTCCCGTATTTTTTCTGGCATTCAATATATTTATAGTGAGGGTTAGAATTTTTACCTTTCCTCTCTATACCTGCAACTCACTCTAGTTTTTATCTTCTTGGATAAAATAATCCCATAATTTCCCAAGATTCAAAGGTGGAAAGCTTTCTCGGGCATAGGCACCTTAGAAAAAAGGTTGCCAAGAAGATGAGAGCCCATTCAAGGCTATGTACTGAATCTTCATTCTTGAGCTCTTTTCAAGTTGTTGCACATTGATCATAGATTTGATTAATTTTTATCAAAGAAGTGGCTGCAGTATCTACTTTGTTCATTTGTGTGGCTCTAAGCTTGATCCTTAGAAGCATATTAAAATTGATGTTCTCACCCTGATATATAGGGAAGATAGCATCAAACATCCCGTTAGTGATGGTTTTACTGATAATGTGTGGGATCCTTCATGGAGTCCAGGATGAATTGCTTTGTTTTGGCTATCTTCTTTTTATTTTTTTGTCAACTTTATAGATTGGTAGGTCATTCAACTTTGGTATTTACAAATGCCAAAGGTCATCCTCCTCCAACAACATCTATATTTTCACTTTCATGGTATGAAATTGGAGGGACCTTATAATCTGTCTTTGTATCTGAGATTGAATGTAGTCAAAATATTACTCTTGGATTACACTATTAGAAAAAATAGATCAAGTACCTAAATACAAACTATCATAGGTCCATAGTGCTTTTATCAAGCATGAATCCAGAGCATCCCACTGTAGAAACCTTTAGACAACTTCCTATCCCAAATAGAAGTCTGGGGTTATTGGAAGGTTTCAACAAACATGCTCTTTAGCTATGAGAACTCCATTGGATTAGGATGTATCTTAGAAAATGTTGCCCTGAAACTATCAGTCGCTTCTCTTGTCTTTGTGTGGTCATTCACTTCTCTTGTCATTGTGTGGGTCACTCCATTTAACCCCAAGTACATCATAGTACTCCAGGTTCAAGGTGTAGGATAAAGAATACAGATGAGTGGCATTTGTTCCATCTTTTGTTGATTTCATCCCTTAGGGTGCCCGACAAAAGGGGACCCCACTCAAGAAAATGTTGAATTCTTTCCAACAAAATGTTGACACCCTCCAAAATGTCACATCAATATCCCAAAGTCATAAAAAATCAACAAGTGGCTCCATTATGGAGAGAAATCCTGACTTGATCACATCAAGCCTCATCAAGAATGGTAATTCTAATCCAAATTGTCTTTTGAAGTTTTCCAATAAAGTCTGAAACATGGAAGATAATTTTTTCCTCATTTCTACTAATTGTTTAAACATGATATAGTCAGATTCAAATCTGGTTTCTCCAACCTTTAGAGGTGAAGATCAGCAAATTTTCAATACACTTCTTCAGCATGTTGGTGGGTAGCAATAAAAATTTGAATTTTTATTCCATTTTCACATACAATTTTCATCCTTTGAACTTCAACAACAATATATTTCATAGGAAAATTTAACCTACGAAGCAAACAGGATCAAAAAAATATGGTCTGTTACTTTGCATGAGCATTTTCTTTGATCACTTGCATGACATTTGAAGGACCAATGATCTTGATTGCTTCTGATTTTTTTAGCAACCCAATTAATTGCATTCTCCTCACCCAAAGTTGTATGCAGCATAGATGTTACATTATAGAATCTATATGCAAATGGGAAGAATTTAAGGCAGAAAATACTTGAATAAGTCTGGTCCTAGGGAGTGTCGTGGGTAAAACGCTGAAAACAAGCAACATAGTTACAGGAAAAGAAGATTCATGAACCAAAAGAACTACTTGGAGATGGAAAATCTGCACTTAAACGAAAGAGGGAAGCCCTTGCCTTACACCATTTGTAGCATGGATCTGAGCGCAAATGCTGTAGACCCACATCAAGGCTGATTTGTAACTAACATAACATAATTATGGGTTTGGTGATAGTGGAAGATTTTTCATTTTTAAGAGCCATGGAATGAATTATGAAGGATTCATTTTTGAGACCATGTAGTCTTCTAAACAATTCCAGTAAGAACTAAATAGTGGATTATAAATTGAAAATAACCACAGTCCACAACCAAAAGAGAAACATGCATATACCACATGAAAACCACAACTACCAATAGAAGAAGTTAGATATAGTTCTTTCGCTGTCCCATCCAATTTGTGAAGACATATTTTGGATGGAAATTTCATTGATTTATGTAACCTGTTATAATCCTTTCATATTGCCTCAGAAGAACACCACAATAAAGTTCTAACGAGGTAGTCTTACAACAACATTAGATAGAGACAATTTGCATTGACAACTTTAGATGAAAATTCGATTGAATTCTGTTATATCCTTTTCATAAAATATTCTAATAGAGCACCAACAAAGTTCATAAGGATCTATTAGTACACCAACATAAAGAAATGTGAACTATGGAACATCAACATATAGAAGCTGCATGTAGTTCCTAATTTGTTCCCTTTGATTCTTGAGTTGTTCCCTCTGATTCCTGAGTATTGAAGAAATATTGTAATGGTATCATCTTCAAAAAATCCTTCTTTATGCTCTAAATAACTTGAACAGAAGCTAAAGCTCCAAAAACTGTGGTTATGATAGGAATTTTATAAGCTAATGCCTTTTGTCTCAAATTCTTCCCATCTATTTGATCTAATGCATCTCCTGAATTTGAAATCACCATTAACTGAATCTGACCATTTGCAATCATGTCATCTGCGTGTGGCCGCTCTTCATGGAGTTTCAAAACTCTTTCCCCTAGAATTCCTTCCATTTTCAACAAACTAGTTGTGCCAGTTGTTACAACAATTGTAAAACCGAGTTCAATGAATCCATTTGCAATTGTTGGGAGGCTTGGTTTGGTGAAATCACTTAAACTTAAAAACATCGTGCCTACAAGAGGCAATTTTTGATTTGCTGCAATTTGTGCCTTGGCGAATGCCATAGGAAATTTAAAGTTTATGCCCATCACTTCTCCACTGCTTCACATTTCAGGACCAAGAACCACATCACAGCGTTGAAAATTTTCAAATGGAAGGACTTCTTTCTTGACATATACATGACTTGGAATAACTTCCTATATAAAACCAAATTCTCGAAGAGATTTTCCTGACATAAGAAGTGCAACATACTTTGCTAAGTGGTGGCCAATTTCCTTTCAGATAAAAGATGTTGTTCGTGATGCTCTAGGATTTGCTTCAAGAAGGTAAACTTCACCAGTAGGTGTGATTGCATATTGTCAATTCATCAGTCCATAGATGCCAAACCTCTTTGCCAATTTAGAAGTCCAAAGCTCTTTTTTAAATCTATTTTTTTGAGCAAATTTGCCCTTTTACTTTATGTACCATAATTGCTATTGTGTGACATATGCTATCATATAATTTTCTAGATAAATAGACAAAAGTGTTGTACAATGTAGTCTTTTTTAAATCTGAAGAAACAAGATTTACAAATACAAATTTTATTAATTAAGAACTTCTTTTAGACTTCTTAGCTAAGTCATGATTATATATCAGTAGGGAGTTTTGTGTATGCTGATGTTGTGTTGTCTCTTTGTTTTATGTCAGGTAAGAATGGTTAATAAGGAATGTGTTTTTTAGCAGCATGCACACATCTTATTCTACTATTGATAGGGATCTCCATGGTTTCTAGGCATGGCAACAGAAACATAGATGTTTTTCTTGTTTAGTAAAATATTGCTGAGACTTTAATTTATTGAACGTTGTAGAATTTACATTCTATAAAGGTTTCAAGATATAATTTTTAAGAGTCTAATTTAAAGAGTGCTAGCTCAATGGAAGAGCACCTGCTTTACAAGCAGGAGGTTGGTGGTTCAATTCCATCGTGCCTTGATATTCATATGGAATGGCAGCAATTAGTTTTTGGTGACGGAGGTTTTTGTGAACATCACCAATGAACTTATGGTGACATTTTTCGACCCTCACCAAAATATGAAATGGTGACGGTCAAAGAATGCCACCATATATACGCATCAATAGTGATTACCATCAAAGGTCCCTCACCATAAATCATTGTTGTTGATATGAAATGGTGAGGGTCACTGTTTGTCATTATAGTCATTATTCGTGACGGACCTTGATGTCACCAATGAGCTTATTATGGCATTTTTTGACTCTCATCAAATATGAAATGGTGACGATCAATGAACGTCGTCATATATATGCACCAATAGTGACGGTCATGAAAGGTCCATCACAAAAAATTGTTGTTGTTCATATGAAATGGTGATGGTCACTATCCATCATAATAATCAATATTTGTGATGGACCTTGAATGTCACCACAACACATACTTTCGGCAACGCCACCTTTGGTGACAGTCAATTTTTTGGTGACGGAGGTTATTGTCCATCACCATTGCTCATATGAAATGGTGATGGTCACTATCCGTCATTATAAATCATTATTGGTGATGAACTTTGAATGTCACCACAACACCTATACTTTCGGTGACGCCACCTTTGGTGACGTTTAGTTTTTGGTGATGAAGGCTCTTTTGACCGTCACCAATGAGCTTATGGTGACATTTTTCTCCCCTCACCAATGTCTATTTTTCTTATAGTGTGGCCTCCCAACATCGGTGCAAAATTATGTTATGGGCCATACTGGGCCTAGAAATATTCGAAGAGGAGAGCTACTAACTGGAAGTGTGGAGTATTACCACTCCACCATAGGTGTTTCTTAATAACTATGGTGCATAATGCGTATGTAAAGTTTATTGAATGACATGTTGGGGGACGAAGCCGAGGTTAACCCTTGGCCCCTAGTCCATCCCAACCCATGAGACCACAGGTCGAAGCGCAGAGGGTGTAGGGCTAACCCCAACTCCAAGCCATGGTTCAACAAACATTACCATAGTCAAATGCAAAGTTCAAACCCCTGATGCAACCATTGTATTACCATGGTAACCAAGTGTTTGTTATGGTTTATGAATATTTTCATGGAGTTTGGAACCTAACCATGGTTCAACACCATATACGTTGGTTCGATATTGGAGTTAAGTTTAAATATTTTCGAGGGGATTTCAAACCTAACAGAGCTTCAAATAAACATGACCACAGTCAAACCCTTGGTCAATTGATTGGAGGGAGTTTTCACCACGTGGCCCCAATCTGTTGGCTCGTGGGGTCACCACGTAATTAAGCCATTCGAAAATTTTCACATGAACTAGCATGAATCTCGCCAATGTAGAGAAAATTTATTGCTCCACATTGCTGAAAATGGAAACAATTTTGGCAATATGATGTAATGTGTTGTCCTTGAAGGCAACCTACTTGATTAAGTTGTCCTTTATGCAAACCTACTTGATGAGTTGCCTATGATAAGGAACCTATTTGTTAAAGTTGTAAAAATGATGTATCTACATATCAGTTTAGATGTGACAGAGAAAATAATTCCAGCAAGTGCCAGAGAAATGATAAATATAATATGTCACAATGTATATGCGGGTTTGTAAAGGTCAAGTCGCGTATGTACGCGGATACATACGTCCCAAGTCATGTATGCCTGTTTGTGCTCCAGATTTATAATACCAGGGGGCTTTACCATGGTATTGGCACATAGTATTGAGCGTTGCATTACATACATCCCAAGTCATGTATGCCTATTTGTGCTCCAAATTTATAATACCAGGGGGCTTTACCATGGTATTGGCACACAGTATTGAGATTTGCATTTTCTATTTGATTCCGTCTAAGAATACCATCGGAATTTGTGTGGTTTTGGCTCATGGTATTGATAAAGGCTAAAATTGTATAAGGAGAAGAATATCATAGTGAAAGTGTGTGCATGTGTCTGGATATTGAATGAATACTTCATTCTGAGGTATATATGCATGGAATGGGTTACATTTTATTGATAGATATGAATTAATAATGCACCTACGAATAAAATTATGGATCAGGATCTCTAGATCTGAAATTACTATATATCTTCTAGATCTGTTTATGGAATGCTTAGATCTGAGATGTGGTGAATGTTTTCTGAAGTGAAGGGTAAGATCTAAGCTATTTATATATTCTAAAGAGTTCTGCAACCCTGCAATGTTTACAGATCTATACGCAGGTTCGTCATAGCGAAAGTGCATATATGCGCGAGTTGGTTTCAGCAAAAGCGTGTATGGACTTTAGGGTCAGTCCTGAAATTTTTGCAGATATATACGTAGGTTTGTCTCTGTGAAAGCGCGTATGAAATCTAGGGTTTTTCTGAAGTATGCAGAAGTAAATCTCTGATCTCTTTTGATATATTACTGTTGTCTGTCAATGATTTCTTCATACGGATCTGAGTTGTTTGAATATTGATTATGCTGCTAGTTGATTATGATTAAAGATCAGTTGTTGGTTGATTGATTGGTGATTCAATGAATGAATTTATGTAGTTATAAGTTTTAGCTTGATGAATGTTCTTTGAGCTTAAATGTTTGGATTGGGTCCAGTCTGAAAATCTGATGAAAAGAGGCCTACAAGGTGTGTTGTGTGGAAGCTGTTGGATCCAGTATGAAAATTGATGAAACGTGGTCCATGGTGGTGCTGAGGGTCGAAGCCTTAGGTAAGGGGGTTGAAGCTCCCTTCCAGTGGTAGCTGGTAAATGAGATTAGGGGGTAGTATCTCCCTTCCAAGAGTGGCTGGTAAACAAGATCAGGGGGTTGAAGCTCCCTTCCAGTAATAGCTGGAGAATGAGAGAAGGTTGTAGCCTTCTGCAAGTGGGTGCTTGCATGCTGGTATGAGTCTATGCTAGTACATGATTGTAAGAAGTGTTCTTTATAATAAATCTTTAATAAAGAGAAGACAACAACAGTGGTTTTCTCCTGAATTGGGTTTCCACCTTAAATCCTGGTGTTCATGTGTGTGATTATTTATTCTGTTCTTAGTGCACATGCTTACTACTTACTAAACATTTGACGAATGAATGATGGACTCATCTAAGTAAAGAATTATATGCATAATAAGATCTCTAGTAATACACAAGTTTTATTAAGGATATTCGTGTGTATACGCAAGTTGGGTTCATTAAAGTTGCGTATGGAATTTATTAAGGAAAAAGTAAAATTTTTGAGTAAGCTCTAAATACTGAGTCACCCCCCCCCCCCCCTCTCAGTATTTTTCCCAACAATTGGTATCAGAGCAGGTCCTTCTGAAGGAGCTTGATCACTTGAAGGAGATCTGTCACAATGGGAAGGAAGAAAAAGAAGAAGGCTACTCAAAGAAAGAAGATATCTCAGAAAACATGTATAACAGAAAATGAAGAAGATGAAACAGGTATTGATTGTTTTTCTTATGATTCACTTTCTTGTGCATACAATAGTGAAAAGCAAAGTGAAACTAATGTTATGGGTCTAGAAGCAGTAATTGAAAATCTCAAGATTAAAGTTGAAGCTCAACAAATATTATTTAATGAGAGGGAATATATCTAAGAAGATATGATGTCTAGAATGAATGGATAGATAAACAAGTATCAAAGGCTGCAGGATGAAGTAACCAATCACAGTGAAGGACTAGAAGCAGAAATCATCTCTCTCAAAGCAGATCTGGAAACATCAAATAAGAAGAGTGAAGAACTTCTACAGTCATTTGAAGAACAATAAAATGGGTCGAAATAAGAGATTCTAAAATTGAATGAACAAATAGAAGAAGGGAGAAGAGTTGAAGAAAGTATGAAGAAGCAATGCCAAAAATTGGAAGTTGAGGTAAACATTTGAAAAGGTAAATTAGAAGAAAAGGACAAATTCTTGAGGTTTCAAGATAGTACTAATATTTTGGATAATATTATTAGTACTCAAAGGTCTCCTTCTATTAAATTTGGTCTTGGTTTTCATGAAACTGTTAAAGGAGAATCTAGTTCACAAGACAATGCTAAAGAATCAAAGGATATCACTGCAAAACCTCAAGTGTTTAAAGAAACAAAAGGGCAACCGACAATCAGGAATTCTCAAAGGAAATCATTCGATCCTAAATATAGAAGTATCAATCAATTCTCTCGTTTGATAAATAATGTTGAATGCTTTATATTTCATAAGTATGGACATGTTTCAGCCAAGTGTAGAAGCAAATTGTTTCACTCAAAGACAGATAGACACTACACAAAAAGACAGTCAGCTCCAAGGTACTCAGGTTTCTTTAAGGGATATTGTTTTTCCAATTTTGGTCATAAAGTAGTTTATTGCAATAGAGGAAAGATTAGGAAAACATATTATGATCCCTATGCTCCCTTTTCTGGCCACATAAGATGTTATGATTTTAACAAGTATGGGCATATAGAAAAATAATGCAGATTGAGTATGATGAATAGATCTAAGAAATTGGAGAATGTCCAACAAAGCTGGAAAAAGAAGAAGCTTCAGTAAAAAACGTAGGGAATGTTTACCCTACTGTAGTCATTCGCTTGTAAATTTTACTTATCATAATGACTACAGAAGTGATGTGAGATTCATTATAGGAATTAGTAATTTATCGTCACAGGGGGAGCAATATATGGTGATTTCCATGGTTGGTTTTGCAATTATGATTGTGTTTATTTCTGACAGTGCATCTGATGTGACAAGAGAAGACAGGTACATGTGGTATAAGTTTAGGGGGAGATGGAGTTGTGAATTTTTTTCTATACGTGGGTTTCATGAACTAAAACCGTGTATACACGCGAGTTCCATTGGAGACAGTTTCGTATGTTTTTCTCTAATAAGAAAAACACTAAGGAAGACTCAAAAATAGTTTCTGATATGCTGCTGACAGTAATAAATTTCTTGATCTGATGTTGATATCTACTGATATGATTTTAAGTTTCGATTATCTACCTGATGAAGAGGCTTTGATGAATTGGTTGGTGAATATGTTCAGGATGATCAATTTCAGGGGGACCATTAGCCTTGCTGAGAGTAATGAATTGTTGGCATTATGATGGTTCTGAAATATGATCTCTCTCTTGAGGTCTTTTGGTCTTAGTTATAAAAATTCATATTTGTAATTTGATGGAAAGGTTATGTTGAGACCTATGATGTAAAATTGGTATATTCATTCACGTAAGGACTTGGTCAAATTTGTAAACCCACTTGGTTGAGTATTTGAGTCAAAATTTTTAAACCCACTTGGTTTGGTAGTTGAGTCAAAATATGTAATTCCACTTGGTTGGATCATTGATGTAAGTATGAGTCCTTAGTGATAGGAATGGCCATACTTAGTTGAGTTATAGAGTCATGTACTTCATTGAAATTTTTTTGTAAAGATTAAGCATGAAATCAGGGGGAGCATGGTAAATTCAGTACACTTCAGATCTACAGAGCTCATCTTTCTACAACGGAAGAGGAACCTTGTTTTGGTTTTGATCCACCCTTTTCCATTGATGTCAAAGGGGGAGAGTATCATGGTGTTTAAATAATGATTATTAATGTATCTATATGTTGTGGTGATCGAACACCATCATGGTTGCCATCAAGTCCCTAGGGGGAGATTGTTGGTAATATGATGTAATGTGTTGTCCTTAATGGCAACCTACTTGATGAAGCTGTCCTTGATGGAAACCTACTTGATGAGTTACCTATGATAAGCAACCTATTTGTTAAAGATGTAAAAATTATGTATCCACAGATCAATTCAGATGTGACTGAGAAAAGAATTCTAGCAAGTGCCAGAGAAATGACAAATATAATATGTCACAATGTATATGTGGGTTTGTAAAGGTCAAGTCACGTATGTACGCGGATACGGACGTCCCAAATCGCATATGCCTGTTTGTGCTACAAGTTTATAATACTAGGAGGCTTTACCATGGTATTGGCACATAGTATTGAGCGTTGGATTACGTACGTCCCAAGTCACATATGCCTGTTTGTGATCCAAATTTATAATACCAAGGGGCTTTACCATGGTATTGGCACACAGTATTGAGTGTTGCGTTGTCTATTTGATTTCGTTTATGAATACCATCAGAAGTTGTGTGGTTTTGGCTCATGGTATTGATAAAGGCTAAAACTATATAAGGAGAAGAAGATCATAGTGAAAGTGTGTGCATGTGTCTCATTATTGAATGAATACTTCACTCTGAAGTATATCTGGATGGAATGGGTTACAATTTATTGATAGATCTGAATTAATAATGCACCTATGATTAAAATGATGGATCGAGATCTCTAGATCTAAAATGACTATATGTCATCTAGATCTGTTTATGGAATGTTTATATTTGAGATGTGGCAAATGTTTTCTGAAGTGAAGGGTAAGATCTGAGCTGTTTATATGTTCTGAAGAGTTGTGTAGCCCTGCAATGTTTGCAGATCTATACACAGGCTCTTCGAGCGAAAGCGCGTATATACGCGGGTTGGTTTCAGCAAAAGTGCGTATTGAATCTAAGGTTAGTCCTAAAATGTTTGCAGATATATATGCAGATTTGTCTCTATAAAAGCACGTATATACGCGGTTTGAGTGAAGTAAAAGTACGTATGAAATCTAGGGTTTTGTTGAAGTATGCAGAAGGAAATCTCTGATTTGTTTTGTTGTATTACTGTTGTCTATCAATGATGTCTTCATACAGATCTGAGTTGTTTGAATATTGATTATGCTGCTAGTTGATTATGATTAAAGATCAATTGTTGGTTGATTGATTGGTGATTCAATGAATGAATTGATGGAGTTATAAGTTTCAGTTTGATGAATTTTATTTGAGCTTAAATGTGTGGAGTGGTTCTAGTCTGAAAATCTGATGAAAATAGACCTACAAGGTGTGTTATGTCAAAGCTATTGGATCTAGTATGAAAATTGATGTAACGGGGTCCATGGTGGTGCTGAGGGTCGAAACCTTCAGTAAGGGGGGTGTAGCTCCCTTCCAGTGGCAGCTGGTAAACAAGATCAGGGGGTAGTAGCTCCCTTCCAGGAGTGGATGGTAAACGAGATCAGGGGGTTGAAGCTCCCTTCCAGTACTAGCTGAAGAATGAGAGAAGGTTGCAGCCTTCTGCAGGTGGGTGCCTGCTTGCTGGTATGAGTCTGCACCAATACATGATTGTAAGAATTTTTTTTTATAATAAATATTGAAGACAGAGGTGACAGGAGCGGTGGTTTTCTCCCAAATTGGTTTTCCACCTTAAATCCTAGTGTTCATGTGTGTGATGATTTATTATGCTCTTACTGCACATGCTTACAGCTTACTAAACATCTGATGAATGAATCATGCACTAATCTAAGTAAAAGATTATATGCATAATAAGATATCTGGTAATATGTAAGTTTTCTTAAGGATATCTGCATGTATACATGAGTTGGGTTCATTAAAGTCGCGTATGGAATTTAGTAAGGAAAAATTAAAAGTTTTGAGTAAGCTCTAAATACTAATTCACCCCCCTCCCCCCCTCTTAGTATTTTTCCCAACAATTGGTGTCAAAGCAGTTCCTTCTAAAGGAGCTTGATCGCTTGAAGGAGATCCGTCACAATGGGAAGGAAGAAAAAGAAGAAGGCTACTCAAAGAAATAAGATATCTCAGAAAACATGTACAACAGAAAATGAAGAAGATGAAACATGTATTGATTGTTTTTCTTGTGATTCACTTTCTTGTGCATGAAATAGTGAAAAGCAAAGTGAAAGTAATGTTATGGGTCTAGAAGCAGTAATTTCAAATCTCAAGATTAAAGTTGAAGCTCAAAAAATATTATTTAATGAGAGGGAATCTATCTACAAATATATGATCTCTAGAATGAATGGACAGATAAACAAGTATCAAAGGCTGCAAGATGAAGTAACCAATCAAAGTGAAGGACTAGAAGTAGAAATCATCTCTCTCAAAGCAGATCTAGAAACATCAAATAAGAAGAATGAAGAACTTCTACAATCATTTGAAGAACAAGAAAATGGGTTGAAAGAAGATATTCTAAAATTGAATGAACAAATAGAAGAAGGGAGAAGAGTTGAAGAAAGTATGAAGAAGCAATGCCAAAAATTGGAAGTTGATGTAAACATTTTAAAAGGTAAATTTGAAGAAAAGGATAAATTCTTGAGGTTTCAAGATAGTACTAAGATTCTGGATAATATTCTTAGTAGTCAAAGGTCTCCTTCTATTAAATTTTTTCTTGGTTTTCATCAAATTGTTAAAGGAGAATCTAGTTCACAAGACAATGCTAAAGAATCAAAGGATATCAATGCAAAAATTGAAGTGTTTAAAGAAGCAAAAGGGCAACCGACAATCATGAATTCTCAAAGGAAACCATTTGATCCTAAATATAGAAGTATCAATATATTCTCTCCTTTGATCAATAATGTTGAATGCTTTGTATGTCATAAGTATGGACATGTTGCAGCCAAGTGCAGAAGAAAATTGTTTCACTCAAAGACATATAGACACTACACAGAAAGATAGTTAGCTCCCAGGTACTGAGGTTTCTTTAAGGGATATTGTTTTTCATGCAACAATTTTGGTCATAAATCAGTTGATTGCAATAGAATAAAGATTAGAAAAACATATTATGATCCCTATGCTCCTTTTTCTTCTCACATAAGATGTTATGCTTGTAACAAGTATGGGCATATAGAAAAATAATGTAGATTGAGTATGATGAACAGATCTAAGAAATTGGAGAATGTCCAACAAAGCTGGAAAAAGAAGAATCTTCAGTAAAAAATGTAGGGAATGTTGACCCTACTGTATTCATCTGCTTGTAAAGTTTACTTCTCATAATGACTACAGAATTGATGTGAGATTCATTATAGGAATCAATAATGTATCATCATAGGAGGAGAAATATATGGTGATTCCCATGGTTGGTTTGGCAATTCTAATTGTGTTTATTTTTGACAATGCATCTGATGTGACAAGAGAAGACAGGTACAGGTGGTATAAGTTCAGGGGGAGATGGAGTTGTGAATTTTTTTCTATACGCGGGTTTCACGAACTAAAGCCTCATATACATGCGAGTTCCATTGGAGACAATTGCGTATGTTTTTATCTGATAAGAAAAACAGTGAGGAAGACTCAAAAACAGTTCCTAATATGTTGCAGACGGTAATAAATTTCTTGATCTGATGTTGATATCTGCTGATATGATTTTAATTTTTTATTATCTATCTGATGAAGAGGCTTTGATGAATTGGTTGGTGAAGATGTTCAGGATGCTCAGTTTCAGGGGGAGCATTAGCCTTGCCGAGAGTAATGCATTGTTGGCATTATGATGGTTCTGAAATATGATCTCTCTCTTGAGGTCTTTCGGTATGAGTTATAAAAAGTCATATCTGTAATTTTATGAAAAGGTCATGTTGAGACCTATGATGTAAAATTGTTATATTCAATCATGTAAGGACTTGGTCAAATTTGTAAACCCACTTGGTTGGGTAGTTGTGTCAAAATTTGTAAACCCACTTGGTTTGGTAGTTGAGTCAAAATATGTGATTCCACTTGGTTGGATCATTGATGTAAATATGAGTCCTTAGTGATAGGAATGGTCATACTTCGTTGAGTTATAAAGTCATGTACTTCATTGAAAAATCTGTGTAAAGATTCAGCATGAACTCAGGGCGAGCATGGTAAATTCAGTACACTTCAGATCTACAGAGTTCATCTTTCTACAAGGGAAGAGAAACCTTGTTTTGGTTTTGATCCACCCTTTGCCCTTGATGTCAAAGGGGGAGAGTATCATGGTGCTTGAATAATGGTTATGATTAATGTATCTATCTGTTGTGGTGATCAAACACCATCATGGTTTCCAACAAGTCCAAAGGGGGAGATTGTTGGCAATATGATGTAATGTGTTGTCCTTGATGGAAACCTACTTGATGAATTTGTCCTTGATGGAAGCTTACTTGATGAGTTGCCTATGATAAGCAACCTATTTGTTAAAGATGTAAAAATGATGCATCTACAGATCAGTTCAGATGTGACAGAGAAAAGAATTCCAGCAAGTGCCAGAGAAATGATAAATATAATATGTCACAATGTATACATGGGTTTGTAAAGGTCAAGTCACGTATGTACGCAGATATGTACGTCCCAAGTCACGTATGCCTATTTGTGCTCAAAATTTATAATACCGGGGGGCTTTACCATGGTATTGGCACATAGTATTGAGCATTGCATTGTCTATTTGATTCCGTCTAAGAATACCATCGGAATTTGTGTGGTTTTGGCTCATGGTATCGATAAAGGCTAAAACTATATAAGGAGAGGAAGATCATAGTGAAAGTGTGTGCATGTGTCTAGGTATTGAATGAATACTTCACTTTAAAGTATATTTGCATGGAATGGGTTACATTTTATTGATAGATCTGAATTAATAATGCACCTATGAATAAAATGATGGATCGGGATCTCTAGATCTGAAATGAATATATATCTTCTAGATCTGTTTATGGAATGTTTAGATTTGAGATGTGGTGAATGTTTTCTGAAGTGAAGGGTAAGATCTGAGCTGTTTATCTGTTCTGAAGAGTTGCGTAGCCCTACAATTTTTTCATATCTATATGCAGGTTCGTCGTAGCGAAAGCACCTATATACACAGGTCGGTTTTAGAAAAATCACGTATGGAATCTAAGGTCAGTCCTGAAATGTTTGCAGATATATACATAGGTTTGTCTCTGTGAAAACACGTATATACGCGGGTTCATTGAAGTAAAAGCACATATGAAATCTAGGGTTTTGGTGAAGTATGCATAAGGAAATATCTGATCTATTTTGCTGTATTATTGTTGTCTGTAAATGATGTCTTCATACAGATCTGAGTTGTTTGAATACTAATTATGTTGCTAGTTGATTATGATTAAAGATCAGTTGTTGGTTAATTGATTGGTGATTCAATGAATGAATTGATGGAGTTATAAGTTTCAGTTTGATGAATTTTCTTTGAGCATAAATGTGTGGAGTGGGTACAGTCTCAAAATATGATGAAAAGAGGCCTACAAGGTGTGTTATGTGGAAGTTGTTGGATCCAGTATGAAAATTGATGAAACGTGGTCCATGGTGGTGCTGAGGGTCGAAGCCTTCAGTAAGGGGGTTGTAGCTCCCTTCCAGTGGTAGCTGGTAAAAGAGATCAGGGGGTAGTAGCTCCCTTCTAGGAGTGGCTGGTAAACGAGATCAGGGGGTTGAAGCTCCCTTCCAGTAATAGCTGGAGAACGAGAGAAGGTTACAGGCTTCTGCAGCTGGGTGCCTGTGTGCTAGTATTAGTCTGCGCCAATACATGATTGTAAGAAGTTTTCTTTATAATAAATATTGAAGAAAGAGACAACATTAGTAGTGGTTTTCTCCCGAATTGGGTTTCCACCTTAAATCCTTGTGTTCATGTGTGTGATGATTTATTCTGTTCTTACTGCATATGCTTACTGCTTACTAAACATCTGATGAATGAATGATGTACTGATCTAAGTGAAGAATTATATGCATAATAAGGTCTCTGGTAATATGCAAGTTTTCTTAAGGATATCCGCTTGTATATGCGAGTTGGGTTCATTAAAGTCGCGTATGGAATTTAGTAAGGAAAAGTAAAAGTTTTGAGTAAGCTGTAAATGTTGATTCACCTCCCACCCCCCTTCTCAGTATTTTTCCTAGCAAAAAATTGTAGGATGCATTGTAGGTGGGTGCAGATTGTAGAACAGTTAGCAGAAAAATTACAACAGAGCATAACACAATCAATTTTTGACCAATTTGAGTGGAGAAAGAGCCCAACTAGGGGTTTTTCACTGTTCTAGAGAAATTGGAGACAATATTTTTGCATTCTGAGCACTACGAATCCATTTAAACACATATTTTTAGCACATAATGAAAGAGGCCCAGCATTGGAAGTTGGACCAGGAGATATAGCCCAGGAGGGGTGGACTTCTTCACCATTTTATTATCTTTTGTTTCTATTTATGGTATTATTATATCTTTTTATTGTTTCAAAACTGAGTTTAATCACTTAATTTATGTGCTATTTCAACTTAACTAATTGCATAAAAACATAAAATTTCACTTGCAAACTTTCATCAAACCTTCAGTTTTTCTAATACAGATCTCTGCTAATCCTCGGAGGCCCTTTTATCAATGAGGCCTCTATTTTCTTCAATTTTCCATTATTTTCCTTCATTTTCTTCCTCACATGAAACCTGTGAACTTTCACCTTATTTTTCTCCTATTTTCCATTATTTTAATAAATAAAATTCCAATTAATGCTTATTTTCCATTTTAATGCCTTTTCCATTTCCATTACTAATTTCCCTTAGCCATAATAAACCAAATGAACACCCACTAGGATTTTTTTCTCAATCTTCACATTGGAATACGTGTCCCATGACCTTGGTCTTATTTCTCCTTTATTAACTTTATTACATGTATTTCTAACCCGATATTGTTACAAATGTGCATGGGATATTTCAACATTAATATTTAGAAGTTATTTTGGGCCATTGTAAGAAATTCTTTCACATGTTATTGAAAATTGAAAGACTATTATTTTTTTTTGTTTAATGGTATGTTATTGTGACTTATGTGTGGAATGTTAATGAACTATTTCATTAATTGAAAAGTTATATCTTCCCAATAATTTTTTGCTGATTTATAGATGCTTTCATGTTGGTTATTAGTTGCAAATTGTTTTATAAGTGTTAGATAGTATACTTCTATATCCATCCATCTTAATTAAACAATGTTATCATTCTTTCTTTAAGTTTCATGTTTATTTAAAAATATGTTGTAATATTATTTTTGTATTTTACTTAAGGTATTTCCAGTAAACTATTCCAACTTGTATCTCATCAAGTTTCCTATTTTGATTTCCATTTCCTTGCTCACTTCGTCAAAAAATTTGTTTTTAGCAAGTTTCATATGACAATTGGGTCAAAATTCCAGATGGGAGTCTCATCCAAAATGATATGAAGTCTAATTGGGATATCATAATGGATATATCCCCTTAAACTGTAATCGGTGCATTTCACCCTATCAATAAGCCAAAAAAACTAGATAGGACATCCATCATATTCCACCTAGACCTCCATACAGTTTATTCAGTTTCCTTATTTCTAGAAACATTTATTATTTTTAGAAATTTTTTGGGTCCTGAACTTCCATAGCATTTTTGACCCCCATGACGTTTTTTTTTAGGTCTGCCAAATAGAGATAATATGACCAAGTTATGACCCTGAGAAGTTGGCTACCCTACTAACTCCAACAACGTCTCACAAACTCTTAGTGTTCCATCTCCTGAGGTTAGGATTTTGGTTTTTTAGGGTTTTCCCATGTTGTTAAATAATAAAAAGGCCCTTGAGCGTCATTGTAACATAGTTCAGAGGTATGTAGCTGCCACATATCTTCTTAAAGATAAGCTACCATTGTCGAAGCTATTTTATTTTCATTTTGTTTGTAATCATATTTCAGTGATCTGATATTAATGAAATGAATTTTTATTTCAGCTACATCTCTATGTTTATGTTTATTTCTATATTTTATTGCATTCCTACATAAGTCCAGATCAGTGGTATCAGAGTGGTGTGCTCTTTCTCAATCTTTATTTGCATGTCCCCAATGGGATCAGGGAATAAGGACTTAGGGCTCAATATTGTTGAACCTTTGCAAGATCTGCCTCGAAAACCCTGACGACCTCCAATGGCATAAAAAAAGAAAGACGAGGGAGCATGATATCCTATCAAAATATTTCTCAAGGAGGCCCTTCATAAAAGGAGGAATGTGATGATGGATACATTTTCCTAGATCCTTCGTCGAATACCCACCGATGACACATCTTCATGTAACATCCACTCTTGAGGAACCACTCCTTTTAAGGTACATGTTAACTTTGACATTCCCATATTTGAGGTCCAAATAGATGTAGACGCCAGAGATAGATGGTTGAATCTATTAGAAGGATATTTTTCGGTTCATGACTTTTCCAATCGGGAAAATATTAATTTTTCAATCCTCAAATCTACCCCCCATGTCAAGTAAAGGTGGGAAACCTACTGTGAGCAAAAGGATGAGAGGGAATACTCCATGTTCTTGACCGCACCCACTTTTAATTATTTTAGAGATGCCATCAAGGAAAAATATTACCTCGTGGGGAGCTATGATTAAAAGTACATACAATGGTCTACACTACGGCAACAAAGGGATCAAGATGTGCATGAGCTAAAGAATCTGTTTCATACCTTGCGCACAATGTTGGGTAACAGAGTTTCAGATAAAAACTTGGTGCTTAAGTACCACAGTTGTCTACACAAATACATCTAGGAGGAAATGGAGTTCCTTGACATATCCTTGCTAGGTGCAGAAAACTGGTATATTGCCAAAATTGAGAAGAAATTCAGACAGAAGAAGTGAGACTTTGGATCTACGAATTAGAAGCAAGGGAAAGGCACCCCCGAACTAAATAAAAAAAGGAAAAAGCCAAGGCAGGGTGACCCAAGACAACCTGTCAAAGCCGCAAGTGAAGAAAAAAACCATGAATCCAAATAAGGACACGGGAAAGTGTTGTGAGTTCCATAAGAGCTCCAATCAAAACACAAGCGAGTGTCAAGCAAAACAATCACTCATGGATGAGTTGAAGGCTTCTGAATCAGATGCATGTTCCAACTCTGAGTTAGAAACAGACAAGGATAATGAAAAAGGGAAATACATTATTGATGTGGAGCCAAGTTCCACTATTGTCGCCACTAAGATCTAGAAGGAATAAATCGAAGGTCCGCAGGAGGGGGAGCACCTTTTCCATTCCCAGATGTGGGGGAAGTGTTCCCCACTTTAGTTCATTGTATACAGTGGGAGCTAAAAGAAAATAATTTTAATATAGGTTGTGAAGTAGTTGGGCCTGCCGACCAAAACACACCCACAACTGTACACTGTTGGGTGGCTTCACCAAGGGTAGGATCTTTGCGTCATCCAATACTGTTGCCTTCCCTACAACATCAAGCCCTTCACGGATGAGGTATTATGTGATGTTTCTCCTCTTGAATTTTTTGATGTGTTTAGGCCAAGAATAATTATGGAAGTGACATGTTGTGTATGAGTCTAGGCCTCACACTTTTATTAATACTTTGGGTAAGAAGTTGTACAGGATATCGAAGGTAGAACCACCTACTGCCATCTCTTTGATCACTACAAAGCATGTGCAATTAAGCTCATTTCCTAAACTGAGAAATTTGTTTTCCTTATGATCTGCCCTTAGGGAAAGAAAAAGGTTGTGGCCACGACCTCTAGACAAAGCTCCTCCACAGGGAAACAACATATGGAAAAGTTCATGGAGGATTACGGGGACATATTCACCTCACCTGTAGGGGTGCCTTTGCATTTTCAGGTCAAGCACTCCATCAATATGACCCCAAGCACGCCATTACCCAATGGACCATTCAATCAATGCTCTATTCTGGAGAACAAAAAAATCAAGGGGCAGATTCAAGAGCTGCTGCGAAGAGGTCACATATGGCCGAGCTCATCACCTTGTGGGAGCCTGATTATGTTGGTGCAAAATAAGGATGGGACTTGGAGACTTTTTATTGACTATCGAGCACTGAAAGAGATCACTCTCCAGAATAGGTATCCGATCCCACATATTGATGACCTTTTGGAACAACTTAAGGGGGCCAAAAATCTCAGCAAGATTGACTTGAATTTAGAGTATCACTAGGTACTAATCAAACCCTCTGATATGTGGAATACCGCCTTCAAATCCAAGGAGGTCCTTTTTGAATGGCTGGTCATGCCTTTCGGTTTGACGAATGGTCTTGCAACGTTCATGAGGATGATGGATGACATCTTGCGACCATTCACCAACTCATTAGTGGTGGTGTATTTGGATGACATCCCAATCTTCAACTAGAGTTGGGAAGAGCACCTCCACCACATCCAACAAGTCCTCCAAACACTGTGGCAAAAAAAGTTGTGTGCCAACTTGGATAAATGTAATTTTTTCATGACCCAGGTTCAATATCTGGGATACATCATTGATGTGTGGGGGGTGCATGTGGACCCATCCAAGATCTAGGTCATTCGGGATTGGCTAGCCCCAACCACTCTAATAGAGCTCTGCAAATTTCTGGGTCTTTCCAATTTATACCGCAATTTCATGTTGGGGTTCTGTCATATCAATTTGCCTTTGAGTCAAGTCACCAAGGAAGGAGTGAAAGAAAAATTATTTTGGTTCAACTCTCAATAGAAGACATTCACAGAGTTGAAGAATTGCCTCTGCTTTGAACCAATGTTCACATTACCAGACTTGCAACAACCATTTGAGATTGAGACATATGAATATTACTATGCTATTGGGGAATTTCTTACTCAGCAGGGGCATCCAATGGTATATCAGAGTAAGAAACTTTCAGATGGATTCTGAAAGTATCCCACATATGAAAAAGAGATGTATTCCATTTTGAATGCCTGCTGAAAATGGAAGCATTAGAGGAAGTAAATGGTCATTGACACAGATCATCAACCCCTGCAATTCATACAAACACAAGGGAAGCTACAGAACGATCGTCATTATAAATGGCCCACATAACTACAACAGTTCCATTTGAACATCAAGTACAAGAAGACAACACCAATAATGTTTCATACTACCTCAACCGACCACCTCTCGTGGCGCTAACCATTTTTCTCAACCCTTGTGGGCATGTGAATTCAAGTTGGCCACATCTCTATAAAAGTGATCTAGAATTTGAAAACACATACTATACATTCCTCGAACATAAACACATTCCATATTTTCACATCCAGGGTGCACTATTATGCCACCTAGGACACCTCTGTGTTCCTTCAAGCGAGTGTGCCAAGATGTTTTTGGAAGTGCACTACACTCAAGTTTCTAGGCATTTTGAGGTCAAGAAAAAACTGTAAGTACTAGAGAAATATTTCTATTGGCCAAAACTTCGAAAGGATGTCAGGAATTACATCAGGGCCTGCACTTCCTCCGCCATTTCCAAACCAACCATCAACAAGAAAGGCCTATATAATTCGATGCCTACCCCTAGTCGACCATGGGAATCCATCTCCATGGATTACATGTCAGTCCTTCCTTATACCAAGCATGGAAATGACTACATTTTTGTGGTCATTGACAAATTCTCTATGATGGCCATTATGGAGGCCTGCAAGAAGAATATCACAATAAAATCCACTGTTAAATATTCTTTGAATGAGTGTGGGTACAATTTTGGATCCCACAGTCCATTAACTTAGATTGAGATAGAAATTTCCGTAGTACATTTTGGTTAAGTCTCTGATTGATGCTAGACACAAAGCTCACTAAGTCCACAAATTTCCACCACCAAAATGGCCAAATAGAAGTCATCATTAGGATTATTGTACACATTATGCACATGTATAACTCGAAGCATCCATGCACATGGGATGAAATCCTTCCATATGTCCAACACAACTATAGCTAGTCCCTCCACAAATCAACTGGCCATAGCCCCTTTTAGGTGGGCTTGGGATTCTAGCCACTATGTCCCATTGATGTGGCCATATCATTTGCAGCTACTAAGGTAGATTCGGATCATGTCTAGTCTGAAGCTGATAAGGAGAAACAATTCATTCAACACATTCAGTACATCCAACAACATGTACATGACATATTGGACAGACCCAATCTTAATTAAAACCATAACCATGATCAACATCGGGTGCCAGTCAAGTTCCAGGTGAGAACAAAGTTTGGCTACATTTGCAGAAGGAGAGCCTCTCTAGACCCCGCCGCAAGCTTCACCCACTCCAATATGGGCCATACACAATTACCAAGGTTGTAGGTGACAATTCCTTTGAGATCGTTATTCCACCATTCATTGGTCTGCACCTAGTGTTCAATGTTGATCGCCTTTAGCCCTACTTTCCACCATTACTGGACACGTTCGACATTACATAACAACTCACACCAAAAAATTAAAACCCAGACTGTGTGGAACAAGCCCCAACTAATCGGATCATGGAAACATAGATCAAGAACACCTGTGAGCATAATATCCAACTATATCGAGTTGTCAAAGAAGGCCAACTCCTTCTCTAGGGACCAAGTTCAAAAAAAATTTCCTCACCTCATGGAGGTTCTGCATGCAATGGGGACCATTGATTTCTAAGGGGAGATGAATGATCTAGGTGGATATTGGTGGCCACCCACCTATTACACCTAGACCTCCAGTCAGTTTCTTCATTTTCCTTGTTTATAGTAGCATTTACTATTTTTAGTAGTTTTTCGGGTCTTGAACTTTTGGAGCAATTTTGTCCCCATAAACGACATTTTTTGAGATCCTCAATAGGTCCATAGACATAGGTAGGGGCCTCTATAAAATTTTTAATTACTTAGAAATATATTTCTGATTATATATCATATGCACCAAATAGAGATAATATGACCAAGTTATGACCCTCGAAAGTTAGTTTCCCAACAAACCCCAACAAGGCCCACAAACTCTTAGTGTTCCATCTCCTGGGGTTAGGGTTTTGGTTATTTAGGGTTTTCCCATGTTGTTCAATAACAAAAAGGCCCTTTAGAATAATTTTAACACAGTTCAGAGGCATGTGGCCACCACATATCTTCTAAGAGATAAGCTAACATCGCCCGAGCTAGTTTATTTCCATTATGTATGTAAGCATATTTCAACTATTTGATATTAATGAAATGAATTTTTATTTCGGCTGCATCTCTACGTTTATCTTTTCTTATATATTTTATTACATTCTTGCGTAGGTTTGGATCACTAGGGATATATTTTCCTAGGAAGAATATAAAGGTATGGATTTATATTTTATCAGTATCAATATTTTTTGACTGTATGAGAAGGAGATAAAATTATGAGAGAACAATTCCTCGATGTTTCCACAAAGGGAGAACCAATTAGGTCTAATCCAACCTTGCTTTAAACCATTTTCCCATGTAAGCATATTATTGGATAGTGTTATCCATAAATCTAACATACACATCATTGGCCTGTTGTGCTTCCATAGAGTTTGCACGACCTTGTATCTCCAATGAATTCTTATTCACATTGTGCTTGATATCCCAACTTGGTAGTGAATTCTCTTGATGTTGGATTCTTCGACCAGAATAGCCTATGCTCATCCTCCTCCCTGATCTTGATCATACATGAGACTAATAAGCCTGAATATTCATACCACTCCATAGTGTCATTCTCATTTAATTCCAAATTCAAAGTTAATTTCCAACTTCAGATACTCAATTCCTATACCTTTATTATTCTATTATATGCTAAGGAGAATATTCTTGCATTATAAAGTGAAAAATTAAGATTGTCAAAGAGCCCAATCTTATCCCCATCTCCAACCCAGGGATATTTCCCAATTCTAATACTTTTTCTGTCACCTACCCTCCAAGCCACCAATTGATCTGTAAATTTTCATGGATATTCCAGTAGATAGTTCATTGGCACCATATATGATAAAAATATATTTAAAAATGAAAAATTATATTGTTAGGGATTTATTTCCCTTTAGATTTTTGGATCTACAGATTGTTTGTAATTTTGTATACATGAAAACTAAAATTATGCATAAAATAGAAAATAGTGAAATAAAATCTCACAAACCATGATTTGGCACAAGATATGACTTGGGAAACCCTTTCGGGAGAAAAACCATCTAGAAAGTGAGGTCACTCTACTTTCTTTCTCTGAACAGAAAATGGAAGTGAGTACAAAAAATATTACCTATGGTTCGTGAGATAATACAACGCAAAAATATTCTTTGTTCATTATATATCCTATCCATCTCAACTATTTTTTCTCCTTTAAAGAAAAAATGCAGTAAAAAATAAATGGAACACCTTTTCCTCCTAGTGGCCTAGTAACAAAACCCAATAACCTACTAGTGGTTAGGTTTGAATACCTCAAATCTTAACCAAAGTTACAATATGGAATCTTTTGGAGTATTCTTAATTATAATCACATGGTCAAAAAATTTCCCATGAATAATGGGGGCTGAAGTGGCTTCCTATCTAATTATGGTGGTGAAAACAGGAAGGTTAACTTCTGAGTGGCATAACATTTGCATACATACTCTAATTGAGGAAATTCTTGTGTCATTAGAAAATTATTTGTGTGCAGAATATGTAGAAAAAGTTCAAGTGCGAAAGTCACAATTTATTACCCCAAAAATACATTGTTTGATGCCTTAAAATGCTTCGAGAAGGTTTCAGACCCCAATTTTTCCAAACTTAGTCTCACTAGTAAAAATAGTCATGTGAGCTAATTCCTTCACATTTTCCACTCTAAAAGCATCAACATGGATGGAAAACAATATAATGATCCAATGTTAATAATCCAATCTCCAATTAAAGGAAAATAATTATATATGGATTTCCATATCATAAAAGAGTTTTTTTGTTTCTTCCTTAGAAACCTATTCCATTCAATTTCAGTTTTCCCATAAAAATATTTTTCCTTGATGGTAATGCCCCATAAAGTCCCACTATTTAATAGTCTCCAAGAGCTATCACTAATAATTATTGATTGAATAGATGGATAATTTTTATGCCTCATCTCCTCATCAACTTTGGTTCGGTTATTGTTTTCCAACCAACCAAAGGGATCCATCCTATGTGTTTAGTGCTAGCCAAAATAAATATACAAATTATTTTCTTTATTTTATTTAGAATTCCATTTGGAATGGATGTAATTGAGGGCTAGCATACTGGGATGTTTTCTATCATATATTTAATCAAGATTGGCCTTCTAGCTCTTGATACAATTTGGTTAACCTAGGAAGAGATTCTTGATTCCAATTTTTTTATTAGCCATACCTAGTCGTCATGTTTAAGAATTAGGCTTTGGAAAATTACCTAGTGATATGGGATATTTTATTCAATCATATTTTCCTAATTGCATTAAAATATCATGTAGAAACCATCTATGAAGATCATTAAAGAATAAGCAACATAAAGGGGACCATAAATACAATACACCCAAAGTGTGATAGTTGAGTTCATCAAGTGTGGACTATGTCTTTGGGCCCTGCTTCAATAGTGGGGAGACCTCTTCATTCATCTAAAAAAAAATTAAAATGAGTACATGGAAAAATAAATTATTATACCTCCAATCCTAGGGGTGACCTAAAATTTCGTTGTTCAAAACACAATGATCACAACACCAATAGGATTGTCTTGCCCTTCTGAGAATTTTGACTATAAACATGACTAACTTCTAAAAGGTAAATTTTTGTCCCAAAATTTGTGTCCAAAATTTAATGAAACATGGTGGATTTTTCCATGAGCCCTGAGCTCTGCTACTCAGATCACAAATTTGACTACACTAGTGAAATATTTATGAATTCCTGAGTAAAATGAATATAAGCTTAGCTACATTCCACCACCTTCAACTCTAGACCCCCTAAAGAATCTTTTAGATTCCAAAATAGTTTCCTTGGGAATATTCCCCTAGAATTTTCTCTCCTCAAAATAACACCATGGAGTTCCATATCAAGGTTCTGCCTCTGTGCGTTTTTTCAATCTATCCTAGTTCCACGACTTGTTAGCCCTCCTCTGCTCCTTGTTCCATTGTTTCGTCGAATAAATGGGTGCATTTTATATACAAGGGCACTGATATTCATTCCAAAGGCTTCTGAGTTGGCTTCTTTTTTGACTAGTTGATTATGAGGCGTTGGGTAGGAGGTGGTCACAGGTTCCAACCCTACAAACCCCCATTTTTATATATAAAAACAAACAGTAAAATAAAATCATCGTCCATTGTATAAGCCATCCACCATTAAGATTTTTTATTAATAATAATATTTGGTTATAATCGTTTTCCAACGAAATTTTAACATATATTGTTTATTTTAACATGTATTAACTGCTCGCCATTTATGGTTTTAATTTTTTTTAAATAATCATTGAATTTAACAATTCGCTTGAATCATTTCCATTTAAACTTTGTATGCCATGTTGTCGATTGTCTAGAACCTGTTGGCCATGAACCAGGTTCCATGTGGCACTAGTTGGTTGGTACACATGGCCCCATGTTATTGGGCGAACTAATTGTCATAAAATTTGGTGGAAACATATCTAAGTTTGGCGATTATGCCAACGTAGCAATGTATCCCACTTTATATGGCACTTTTCTAATTTTAGCCAAAGCACGCTAACTTTAGCTGCTAGTTTAGTCGAACAACCAATTTGGTGATGCTCCAGCTTTATCTGGTGCTAACCAAAATCATTCCTTTTTCTAGTTTTGGTCACAGGATTGACTGAGCATACATTTCACAATATATGAACTTGGATTGAGGCATTGTTTGCATTGTTGGATTCCATGTGATGAGCTCTTCGACTTAGGATTTGTTTTGATGAATTTTGAAGATTTTTTTATTTTTGGTCCTTTTAAGGATCCTACTATATCATTACTGCCCACTGAAGGACTTTTTGTACTCCAAAAGTATTGAAAAGATATAAAATCTTATGTACTTTTATCTACATAACAAATGCATCTAACATGATACACTTTCATTTCCTTCACCATTGTGCTTCAAAAAGAGGAATGATGAAGCCAACACCTATACCCATATGAAAATTTTTAGTTGTCAATGCTTGTACAACTTAAAATACCATACTTTCCAAGAGTTTATAAATTACTCATGGTCATGTTTTACAATAGAACCCATATCCCTTCCTATCCAACTAAAAGCTAAAATATCACTATGTTGCATATATAAGTGATGTTATACACTTCATCACTTTTACAACTTTTTTTCCCATCCATGGGGTGTTTAAAAAGAAACATGTTCTACAATGGTGGCCAAGATAAAATACTTAAAAAAGCTACCCATATCTTACCTAACCATAATGGACGTTCTTCCTATAACTAGCATCCTTGTTGAATCACTTCATCAATCAGTTCCTTCACAGGTGCTTTCAAATGCTCCTAGTCCTTCTTTGGGTGTAGATATGGATGGAGCTTCCAACATGTGGATTTCTGATGTCCACCCTTGTTGAAATGATTGCAATGGTATTTCTTCCTCCAATATTTCTTGACCTTCTTTTGTGTCTCCTTCCTGGGAAACATATCCTTCCTTGAATGGTTTCCTTTGGTGTGGCTTTGGCAAGGTGAAATTGTCTTAGATATTCCTCTAAAATACTCACTATCATTGGAAGGTTGTGATGTGCTCTCAACATCTTGCACTAAATCATACTTTTCACTTGAAGAGTCTCCTATCTCAGTGGGTTTGGATTATCTTTCTTCTCTGACATAGCCTAATCTTGCATATCAAGGTAGTTCCATGACTTGGACAGAATTCACAGTGCCTTGGCCATGAAATTTCAAGCCCTTTCATTCATATCCCTTATTATTCATTAGCTTCGAACCAATGCCATTGGTGTGACTTTAAAATGTACCGAAATCATCATCATAATGAGAAGATGAAATTAAATAATCACTGACACTAGTTTCCTTAGTTGATGATTCTGAAGTGGGTGATGATGGCTTCACTGAGCCTTCAATGCACTTCAAATTTTCCAAGGCCTCTTATATGGCTTGTCTCTAAAGATGTAATCCATGCTTCTCCTCTTTTGATTCTTGTTGTAGTCTTATCAATTCATCATTCTCCTCTTGAATGCTCAGGTTTATCTATTCAATTTCTTGAAGCCATTAATTCTTTGATGTTCTTCCCATCATTGGTTCAACACCTACAATCCCAATAGTTGTCATCTACATTTCATTGCCTAAATCAGAACCCAGGTGATGTTGCACTATAAAAACAATTTTCTTCTTCCCTTTTTCACAACACTTCTTAGTCTTTGACTCTTGATGTAGTTTCCAACAATGCTCCTCATTATGTCCTTCTTTATTACATTGATCGTAAGAGGGATTTTCATCATTTTTCTTGGTTATCATTATATTCTTTTCATGGTCATATTAGTCATGCTTTCCCCTACTTTCAAGGTGAATAAATTTCACACTAGATTCATCAAGAGTAGTGGGATCAAATAACAATAATGGATGTCAAAGATAAAGTAAGAATCCAAAAAAAAAAAAAAAATTGAATCCTGTTTTTTTTATAATTGAAACTTTGAACATTATTACATTTTCGTTGTCTCATATTTTTCCATTCCATCATGGAATTTTGTCAGTATCCCAAAGGATAAATTTTCCTCTTAATGAATAAACAAACTTATACCTTGAAGAAAGAAGTTTTCCAGTATGTTTGATACCTTTTTGAAATTTTCTCTTACACCATACAAGATTTGTGCCTCCTAGTTGAAGAGATGTTAATTGAATCTTTGCCTCATCCTCTTGGATCTGTTGTATTTCGAAATATACTTCAATCTATCTCATCAAATTGTTTATATTTTGTGCATTATCTTCTCCATTAAACATGGGAAAATCAAATTTTACAACCAACTTAAAAAAATGAGTTTTAAACCTATCTCTATGCTACCTATTAGAATGATGAGAAGAAGATGAATATTAAGTAAAACATTCACTTGAATATGGAGATGGAGGTTTAGGAAGTTCTCCTCCATTTTCCTTATTTACCCAAGCATTGTTCTATGCTTTCTCTCATTTATTCTTTTCCTTCTTTAACAATTTATTCTCATAATTTGCAAAAAAAATATCTACCTTATTTTTAGTGTTGTAGAAATATTTATGGAAATATTTCTCATTCATTGTATGGGAATCATTAACTTCTATTTTCCTTCTTTGTGTTGCACGTCCAATCTCTGGGTCAAAAGACTTAATTTTTCCTTCATCTTTTTTTAGTTTGTTCGTGGTTATCATCTACACTTGAAATTCACGTCAACAAGAAAACCACTCTAATACCAACATGATCTATGATATTTTCTTCAATGATGTTTTTATAATTGCATGAAAATAACATGCAGGAACCATATATGCAAATACTTAAAGAAGAAGCAACATAACAGAGACCATAAAGACAATGCACCTAAAGTTTGATAATAGAGTTCATCTACTATGGAATACTTCTCCAAGCCTTTCTTCAATAGTGGTGAGGCCTCTTCATTCATCTTAGAAAACATGAAAATAAGTACATGACAAAATTCATCATTATACCTCCAATATTAGGAGTGCCCTAAAATTCCACCGCTCAAAACACAACAATCACAACACCAACAAGTTTGTATCTTCCTTAAGAGACCTTTGAATGTAAACATGGCCAACTTCTAAAAGGTACATTTTTGTATTGAACTTTGTGTCCAAATATTAATGAAACATGTGGAATTCTTTCATGAGCCCTGAGATCCACGGCTAAGATCCCAAATATATTTTCTTGAGTGAAATCCTTGCAAAATTTTGAGTAAAATGAGTATATGCTTAGCCACATTCTTCCACCTTCAAATCTGGACTACTTAGATAATCATGTTGTAGGGTTCCATCTCAAGTTTTTTCCTCTGCACACAGTTTCGAGCTATCGTGGTTCCATGACCCGTCAGACCTCCTCCGCTCTTTGTTTTGTCAGTCAATCAAATGAATGAGTGTATTTTATATATAAGGGCACTGAAAATTATTTCAAATAATTCCCAACTCGCATCTTGTCTACCTCGTTGATTATGAAACACTGGTTGGGAGGGGGTCACGGGTTCCAACCCCATGAACCCCCATTTTTATACATAAAAAAAAGGGGCAAAATACAACCACCACCCATTGCATAAATTGTTTGCTATTAATATTTATTATTAATAATAACCATTGGTTAAACCTTTTTTGATGAAAAATTAATAAATACGTTTTTTTTAAATGTATTAATTGCTCGCCATTTATGGTTTTAGAACAAATGTTTAAAATATTTGCCAAATTTAACAATTCACCCAAATCATTGTCGTTTAAAATTTGTTCATCAATTTGTTTGTTCAATGGGCCCTATTGGACACCAACTGGGTGTCACATGGCACCATTTTGTTGGTCCATACAACCCCATGTTATTGGGCGAAATAATTGCCACTGAATTTGGCAAAACCATGACTAAATTTGGCAGTCATTCCAGCTTAGTGTTGTCTAAAACTTTATCTGGAATTATACTAATTTTAGCCAAATTATGATAACTTTAGACATTACTTTTTTAAGACTTCCAATTTGGCGACACTCTAATTTTATCTGGCGCTCACTAAAATATGTAATTTTGCCAATTTTGACCACAATTTGACTTAACATACCTTTCACATGCAAACTCATATTTAGGCATCATTTGTGCCATTGGAATCCTTGTGATGAGCTCTTCAACTTGGTATTAGGTTCAAGGAGTTTTATTTTTGGGCTAGGGATCCTTTTGGATCACAACACTTGAAGCCTCCTTGTATATTTTAACATTAAAAAGAAAAGAATTCGAAAATATAATTCTTTACCTTCAAAATAATGTTGCTATGCAAAAATGGAGATTTATTAAAATTGATTCTCATATTAGTAATTAGTTCAAGTATGTCCAATATTCTTTTTAATATTGTAATATATGGAATGGAACCAAAAATGAAAATAAGGATTTCATTGACGAAAAAAAGACAAGATACTTACACCTGAGGAGAAGTATTAAACCCTTTAAATTTTACATCAGATATGACCTTTTGAATGAGCTTGTTGAGAACCTTAACTACCAATAGAAAAACAAGAGGTGATACTAGGAATCCCTATCTTAGACATCTGGTGGCCTTGAAGGAAGTTGATGGATGCTCATTTATCAAGATTTCAAAGTTGACTAAAGTGATATAAGACATGATCCAATTAATGAATCAGATACCAAAACCCACCTTGATGAGATGTAATCTAATGAAATACTAGTTGAATCTGTCATGTTCCCTAAATGGATCAATTTTCATCACAATGGTTGGTAACTTTTTGGTTTTAATCATTTGTAGTGTTTCCTAAGTAATGGAGGAAACATCACGAAGGTTTTGTAAAAACCAAACTATTCCTCTGAAATTATGTCACTTAGGATAGGTTTAATCCTCATAGTAATTATATTTGATATCAACTTATAGATGACATTACAATAAGTTGTCAGCTGGAAGTCATTTAAAGACTTGTTATCCTATTTTTTCGGAATCAAACATATGAAAGTGGAATTCAAGCCCCATCCATGCAAAAATTCTTATGTGATTCCTGAACCATATTCAAGATGTCCACGTTTATCAAATCATAGAAACCAAGGATAATATCTACTATGGATCCATGTGGTATTGGTTATTTTCCTTTTCGCATTTGAAATAACACTCGCAATATCTTAGATTAAGATACTTCTTTAATAACAACTTCTTTCATCTCTGGTGTTAATTGAGCGGGGAAACAAAATGAGAGCTTCCAAAGTCCCAAGAATCAGAAACCCCATTTGTTTTGAAAAAAAAGAAACTTGAAGAAAGAAGCACCTGCAACAACTTTCTCAGAGAAAGTTATCGTTTCCATGATTTATCTCCTATATAGAGTTAATATTTATTTGAATGTTAGCATATTGGTGAAAAAAAAATGAGTCTCCTTCCTTAATCCATGTAGCTTTACTCTTCTATCACGAGAGCTCCTCCTCTCAAGCTAACAAGTTCCTCTTGAAAATATCTAATGCCTTAAGTTCCTCTATTTCACTTATTGTAAATGTATTTGAAACATTGGATGCATATAGATCATCTATCCAATTTTCTGTGTTCATCAAAGATGCAACCCATTTTTCTTTAAAAGATTTAAACCATGATTTTATTTTTTGTTTCAATTGCTTTAAGATATTGGAAAACAGGATCATGCATGGGATTTTCATGTCTTCACTTGAACCCAACAATCCTTGACCAATTTCGAGAAGCCATCTTCCTTCATCCATGAAGCATTAAATTTGAAAGGGGAAGTGGGTTGAGCCTCTTGTTGTTCTAATAGTAAAACAATAGGACAATGATATCAAAGTCCTCCACTCTCAATCCATAAATTGATAAGGAAATTATTTTAGGAGAAGAACTTCGGTAATAGGAAATTATTAAGTTTGTTTGAAACTACATTATCTTTAGTGCACATATTCCTCCATGTTGGAGACATTTTGGAGGGAACAACATTGACAAGATTAGAAGTTTTGAAAATATGCAAGATATAGTCACCTAAAGGGTCAACACATAGACTTGAAACGTAAATTTCCAAGAAATATGTGGTTATATTTAAATCCCTACCAACGATCAAAGAGCTTCTTAATAAAAAAAATGAAATCATCAATGATTACCAATATACCTTTCTATCGTTGTATGGGCCATAAAGATTCTAAATATTCCATACTGCACCTACAACCAAAAACTCCAATTATATCACAAAATCATTGTGGTATAAATTTGTGGACTTAGCCTTAAAAGAAAGGTTCCATCCTGATATTAGACCGAGATAGCCTTTATGCATCTATGGAGCAAACGATCTGGTCCTTCAACCATGGGTTTAATATCTCTCAATATTTTTCTCCTAGAGTCATGGTTTGTTGCATAATTAAGATATATAGATTATATATATGTAAAAGACGATTTAGGGATCTATTTTCAGGGTGCTCCTAAAATCTTGTAGGTTGATTATGATAACCTTCAACTATGATACCCTCATGTTTATTTTCTTTCTCTAACGACACAAATAAGAGTATTTTAGTTTCCTAAGAAGATATCCCCCTTTCCTTCTATTTGGAAATATAAATATTATATTTTTTTCTTGAACATCCAGCTAATGAGTGTTCCTCTAATAAACCACAAATGAGAGTATTTTAGTTTCCTAAGAGGATATCCCCCCTTTCCTTCTATTTGGCAATATAAATATTATAATTTTTTCTTGAACATCCAACTGATGAGTGTTCCTCTGCCAAACCACCAACAGAGGGAAAATTTTAGAAATATGAGTCGTAGACCTAAGTTCATAAATTTCTGACCTTTTTACCTTAGATTTTCGGAGTCGATATGAACAAGAAATTCATGCACTTCGAAAGATGAGAACGCTGAAGATATAGAGGGTAAATCTAAATATGGGAAAATTCGAGCTTATGTATGATATGAGTCTAAAGTGGGGCATGGAACATCCTCTCTCTGCCGAGTGTCAGATACGTCATCTTCTGAACCTTATATAACCATTGGGCTTATATTTTCATTCGAAATTGCCAGAGGACAGGCCACAGAGTTAGCATTATGATTAGACGAAAAAAATGGTGGAACGAAATTATTACTAGGAGAAGAGACACACTCAATCTCCAACATGAACTCCAGGGAAGAAGCTTTATGCTATGTAGGTTTTTTATACTAAGAATGTTTTCATCTAATAAGTGCATAAATGTATTCGTCGATTTCTCAATGCAAAATTTATTGTTTGGCTCGATTCCCCGTGAATTATTTTCACATTACACCAATAAATGTATGAACTTCATGTACACATAAAAATATAAGATAACCTTCCAATAGTCTACCAAATGATTCCAATAACTCTTCTGATATTGCAGTTCAACCTCCTCGATTGAACCATTCCTCATGTCAACTTTAATCAAATTCTATGCACATGAGTGATCAGTTTTGGAAAGACAATTGTTTTCCATGGCTATAAAATTCCCTAGAATATTCGCAAAGGCCTAAAAAACTCCTTGTTCTAAAACTAGGTGGAAAAACTTGGTAGGATTTCTCAAATCTTCTACATAGACATTGTTTCAGATGTCGTGTCAAAATGCAGTCACCATAAATGAGAAACCAGATTGAACCTCCCCAAATTCTATTCCTTAATTAAGATATTTTGTGCATCTTATTTCTTTTTAAAAATCACCATAAATCACTCTAACAAGCACATGGTACTCTGTTCAATAACCTACCATTGATTTCCATTTTTCTTCGATCCACACTCGGAGAGACGTAGGACTTACAAGTTTTCCCACAAACCGTCTCACAATTTTCCACTCTATTAACCTCATAACCCTATGTAATCCTAAATATTCTCTTGCCACCAAGGTCGAGACTTTCCTTTTCTTAAGAGATTTCTTGGACTTCAACTTCGCAACAGGGTCTAGAGTGGATTTTGAATAATTAAGTGAAGGGTTTGGATCAACTTTGGGAATCCCTAATGCATCATTTCCCACCTTAATTACACCATCACCTTTGTCATTTGGAATTGGAAGATGTGGGGTGTCCCTGATATTTAGATCAAAATCAGATGGTGTAAGGCACGAGTGAAAAATCTCATCGAGTGATGGGAAAAATTTCTCCAGGTATTGGGCTATCTAGCTCAAAGTCCATTGCATCCATTTCCATTTCATACACCTAGAATGGGAAAAATACAAAGACTCACAAGAATTAAAGATAGCCTAAAAGTCAACAAAAAATAGCATGAAATTTGTCAGGTAATATAAAAGCTTTGGAATTTTTATATCACTTTTCAAAATAGGGACCACATTATAAATATTACGTTGGAAAATAACTACAAAAATCTGCAGTGTGATACCTAGAAAAAAAAAATGAAACCCTAACTCAAAGCTATTCTCTTTCTCTTTAAATTATATATATATATATATATAAAAGAAATCAACCACCTTTTCAATTTAAGAATATACAACAATATTCATTAAAGCATTATAGCTCATTATATCACTAATAAGGATTTGGTGGGGAAGATAATAGCTATTTCACCAAACCACCTCAGATAACTCCAATTGACAAAAAAAAAGTTAATATATGAGTTAAACATATAAACATTTAAAGAAATATGTAAAAAAAAAAATGTTAAAGTAACAATAAGTAATAAAAGTTCAATGACACTTGTGAGATGCTATTTTTCAATTAAATTAAAAATAATAAAAAAAGAGCATAACTAAGTTTGAGATAAATCTCAATCATTTATCATTATTACTACTAAAAATTTTCCATGGATATTTTGTGGATGTTAAATCCCTACCATCCATCTAATAAGTATTGATAATTAAATTAAAATTCTGAAAGCTCTATTCCAAAATAGACATACCTATTAAAATAATTAAAAATATGCTAAAAATAGAATAACTAGTTTATTTGTACAACCCGGAGTACTCATAAATTATAATATACAAACAAATCATGTTATTCACATACCCAAAACTTAAAAATATAATATACATTCATTTAATTTTATAAATTCAACCATGCATAACATACCTTAAAATGGATCAAAATGATTGTTATTCTAATTTTATTTATTTTTAATAGACATCTAAGTGAGTTCCAAAATTAACCATTAAATTTATATCTAAGTGAGTTCCAAAATTAACTATTAAATTTCTTTTTTTTATTAGTTTTATTGCATTGTGATTATTTATTTGGCTCTCTCTTACTATTAAATATCTTATTTTAGATTTCATGTATATATGTGTCTTAATTTTAAATTCTTAACACTATTTATGAGATATCAAAAAGAGAGTAGTGAACAATTCCTTTTGTTCATGTGTTTTTCCAAAAATAAATGCACATAATATTAAAAAAATGATGGTTTATTTAATTATTGTTATTTAATAGTAAGAATAATTAAATAAATATTCATTAATTTGTAAAAAGGGAATTAGTTTTATTGTGAGAAATTATGCACATACCGTGCATGTTCTAATTTCCTTATTTATTATTATTTTCTCACATGCTTCCACATAAAAGAAATTGCATTATAATTTAGAAAAATAAATAATAAATATACTTTCTAAATTAAAAATCAAAAATTAAATAATACACAATAACAAAAAGATATGAGAATTGAAATACTTTCAAAAATTAAAATATACTTGTAGAAATCAACATATAGCACAAAAAACATGAATTGAAACACATCTATTCTACTCCTACTTTAATGGGTCATGGATCACTCTTTCCTATGAATGCAAGGTCACCCTTCCTTAATATATATGTAAGAGATCCTCAAGCACTTCTTAATTTGTAAATTACATTAAAATAAAATAAAAAATAATTTAAATAAACTGTATTAAAATAAAAAACAATTGAAATGAAGATGTGAGACAATTTTATTTGATAATGATTGTTTTTAATACATTAAATTTCAATATGATTTTCAATTACAATTTTATTTTTTTCTCTCATTCTAAAATCCAGCTTTCTTCCTCTCTTTTTATAATAGAGTAAGTTTTTCTCCTATAGTAATAATACAACAAACTATACAATTACTTGGAATAAAAATAGGATTTAAGATTGGAAGTAGTGTTTAGTTCCATATTATTTGGAAATATTTTTTTAACTAAATGAAATCATTGCAATATTTGTATAAATGGGTTTATACTTTTAAATCGATTTTTTTTTTTTTCATTACAAGAATCAACTACCACCATAACTCTAGATGAATCTGGTAATGACATAAGGTGGATTGGAAAAATGACCACTGTAACTCTAGATGAATCATGCCAACCCATCATAAAGCCCATAAGTAAACTAGAGGGATTTGAACCTCAAACCTTGTGGTACATAACACTTCATTATCATAATGATCACCTATTAAATTTCCTCTAAAAAAGTTCTCAAATTAAACTAGTTTTTATCTAATCTCAACTAACCCTTTTTCGATTTCACTTATATTAATTAAAAAATAATACTAAAATAATATATATATATATATATATATATATATATAAATATAAAATATTTCATTGTATTAAATAATATCATTAAATATATTTTATTATATTATAAAATTTACCGTATTTTAGAATCATCCCTACGGAATTATATAGAACTAGATAAATGATTTATTATGAATAATTTTCTTTCGTTTCTCAATGTAACACTACAAAAGAGACACATATATGTAAATTCTAAAAAAAAATTATGTTGAAGTGTTTAGAGAGGTGACAACTTTGTAGTCTGACATTTAATTTCCTATGTTTAATATTTAATTCATTTTTAGATCTTATTTTGACACTTCATGTATACACCAATGTTGTTTTACGACATGCATTTGCTGAGTTGAAATTTTAGTCCTTATTTTTTGGATTTGTTTTAGTGTACTTAAATTTTAGTGAAATTTGATCTTAGTCATCCTTGGATTCCATGTGCATCCTACGCCTTAGAATGCGTGCACGCTAGATTACGTATTTTCACGATTTTTGAGGGGCATAAAGGGCTTTCTTCATCATAAATCAGTCGGTTACATGCAAAAATTCATCCTTAAGATGTCACTAAAATAATTTGCAGCAATAAAATTAACCTAGGTTTTTAGTTTGGTATCATGGACATTTTCCTTCACCATTCAAACTTTAAGATTTATTTAATAATTGGAGGAGAGGGGATGCATGATGTGTAAATTGTGTGAGATTAAAATGAAATTTATTAGAGGGTCACACTTTCAAGTTTATTATAGTAAAATATACTATAAATACAAAGTTTAAAATATTTTTATATTTGATAGTTTATATTTATATTATTTAAGTTTATATTTATATTTTTATTACACTACCAATACACTAAAGTATTAAGCTAATTATAATATGCCAACACAATATTATTTTATTTTTCATAAATTATTTAAAAAAAAATTACTCCTTTATTTCAATATTACAATGATAGTATGGATGATTAACAAGAATATCAAAATTACAGCATGAATATCTCTATATTGAAGAGGTTTTCACATAGTACAGAATAAATTTGACTTGCTATATAACTCAGGGATTCCCAATGAATTAGTAGAGGCATAGTTGCAAAAGAAAGATACAAGTGGTTTTTGAAGTTTTAAAAAGGAAAAATATGACTAATAATTAAATAATATATACATTAACAAAGATATAAAATTAATTACAATAAATAAATGAAGAAAACTAGTAAGATGAAGACATAATCCAAGATTGGAAAGGATCTTATTAGAAATTTTAAAGATGCTCCAATAATTAAATGGTATTTTGATGTTTTATCATCCTTCCTAATCCTTATATTCATGTAGCAAGGTGAATTACGTATACAAATAATTCCATGATATCCCTATCAACTATAAAAAGACTAGTGAAATATGTTTCACTTATAAAGAGTTTTGTAAGGAGAATCAGCACATCATTGATAGTGAATTGAAGATTGGACATGTGGAAAAATTTTGGTTCTTGAGAATGAGGAAGTATTTCTAACACTATAATTATTCTTGGAATATGAAAAAAAATATATTTATTTAAAAATGCAGTAAAATGTCCTTGAAATGGGAAAGACATAAATATATTTAATGAGGATTAAGGATAGGATGATCACCTATAATTAACCTTAAACATCTAAATGGATATAATTATATCGATTTGAAAATCATTATGTTACACATAATTAAATGATCTCAAGAAAATTTAAGTGGCTATCAATAAATAAGATAGAAACTTCATGGATTTCTTGAAAACGTTATATATATATATAAGGATACGAAGATTAAACACTTCCTTCGTGAATCACATTCTTCATATTCAAATTATATCAAAATCATAGAACTTAAGGCTCTAGATGAAATAGTAAATATTTCTAGCTAATGTGAAGACTAAGAACAACATTTCAGTAAGAACTAGAAATATGAGAAGAAACAAAGATGAAAAAGAAGAAATAAAGTCCTCAAGACATCCATCTACTACAAAAAAAAGAAAAAAAACAGAATGTTATCTAATTTCTCCAATCTATTGAAAGTATAACACGACCCAATTATAGATCCCATGAATGAAGCCTCATGTGTTATGTTTCTTTTTATGTGGAAAAGGCGAATATGATAATGATTGTTGCAAGAATAGAAAAATGAATTCAAAACTACTCATCAATGTCCAAGAATAATTATTTGTGATGAATACAAAATGTGCACATAAGTATTATGTGGCCTTGAATAACTCCCAAATATATCACCAATCTAACTTGATTGAAGTCTAAGGTAGGATCATATATCAATAATTTTCAATTTCAAATGATCTTAGAGCCACAATCACATTTTACTCAATTGGTTAAAATTCACAACCTTAAACTACTTATGTTCAATTATTATGTTGTCATTGTATCTAAAATGATGGTCTTTGAGGCTAAGAAATGATGTACAATATAGACTAATGGAATCTTTGTTTATGTTGTTTTAAAAAAATAATCACTTGGATATATGGTTTACTCATTAGGATTAAATGGTTGGAGCCACATCATGTCAAAGTTATTTACTATAATATGAACTACCATTTTGTTAATGATGAAGTGAATAAAAGGTTGATTTAAGAAATTTTAAGGACCATATTTTTAAGTTAATCCTTCCAAATTAAGAGGACTTTCATCAAGAGTTCCAAATTATTTGAGAAATAAATGTCAAAAGTTAGAATAATTTCATAACTTGCACTAGTTTAAAAATGTATTTTCTAATGTATTATTTAGTTTTCCTCTAAGAGGAAAGTGAAATTTGTGTGGTAGACCATATTGGTAGAGTCATTTGTTTTCCAAGGATCCATCTAGGATTAGAATATTATGAGAACTGGAAATTCTATTTTAAGATTTAATCCACAAATATTATATTTTTCTTAGTATCTTCCCACTGAAAGTACAAATTTTATTTGTGAAGAAGAAATATGAAAAATTCATATTTTACATTAATTAGAGGGAACTTAAAAAGAGTATTATTAAGAAAAAATATTCTTGATCAAGGTTAAATATCATATTCAACTAAATGAGAAGAAATAAATTTTAAAGAATAATTTCATGACATATTATGGAAATTATAATTTTGTAGCCCTACAATTTAGATAACAAATGCATTTACCATTTTTATCATATATGTTTGGCAATAACTTTAGAAAATATTTAGGAAAAAAATTTCTTGCATTTTTTGATGAGATAATAACAAAAAGTTTAAGTATCCTATATCACAAATAATAATAGAACATAATCCTTTTGTTAGAATGAACAAGTGTGAACTCCACTAAAGATCCAATTCAACAAGTGTGAATTACACTATTACTATTTCATAGAAATCATTTTGAAGAAGGTATTTCAATTTAACATCATAATATTGAAGCCACTCTGAAGTGGATGAGTGGCTTATAGTAAATAATTTTTCTTTTTAGACTTTTTTTACCTATTATATAGAATTCATTGTTTCAAAATCACCTATTCTATTAATTCATTATATAGAAAAAGAAATACATTTAAATTATAATTTATTTTATGAATATAGATAATATTTTTTTGTTTTTAAATTTTTTAAATAATTCATTTAAACTACAAAAGCAATAATAAATAAATCTTTTTAAATTATTTTTGTTAATTAAGCTCAATCATCTTGATTTTTTTTACAAATTAAAAAAAAATCAAAATATATATATATATATATATATATATATATATATATATATATATATATATATATATATATTATTTTTTATTAAAAAGCTATAAATTAATGTGATTATATATATATATTCTCACATTAATTTATAGCTTTTTAAAAAAAATACAAGTAAGAAAAAAATTAAAATTAAAATTTATCTTTTCATTAACTATACTAAATATAAAAATAAATCAAATACATAAACCTATAAATAAAGCATCATTAACTTAATAAACATACATTTGATATCCAATTTTAATAAATATATTCAAATATTATAAACCCTTGAAAGTATATTTTATTTTTCAAACAAAACAATTCGTACTGTGATGTACCTTAGGCAGACATTACCTTTATTGATTGGAGAATCAAGTCAATCTTGACGGTCCCTTTTAACTTTACAAAAACCTAAATAATTTTCACTATCACTTTCAATGAACGACACCAGAAACTCAAGCCAATCTTGACCTAATCTTGGAAGAGCCTTTCCCTACTGTCCAAAACCTAATTATTATCTTAGTAGACCACCACACAATTTGCCTCAAAGGTTGGGACTATGTCAAAAAAGAATTATTACACTTGTTTTTTTTTAAGATGGAAAGATACCATGCTACCAACTTTTAAGTATCAAAAATGATTAACGTAGCCCACAAAGCAATATAAAAAATTAGAAAATACTGTCTTCCCATTTTTTTAATGCGGGGTTTAACAGTAACCGGACTCGCCATAACGTGTCAATCATCGGCAAGCAGGGGCACTAAGAGCTGTATATAGATTATAGTGCGAATGTCCTTCCGGGCAACTGAGGTGTGATCATGGCCGTTCTTTGGAGCTGCAACGCGGTTGCCATGGACACCTGTAACCTCTTTCCTGCCAATTGAGTGCGATTCGACCGCTGTCCAACATATCCTCTTTCGCCTTTGCGAGAATATTACCTACTGGAAAAGTTTTCTTCTTCAGGTCCTCTGCTGCAGCGAATTCTTGAATGGAATCAAGAAACTGAATTCTTGAATGGAATCAAGAAACCGATTCTTGGAAGGGAGCAAGAAGCCATTAATGAGGGTTAGGGTTAGGGTTTCAGTGGATCTGCAATTTTGAAACCCCGAAACTAGCCTAAACTAGTGGAGCCGAGGAAACTGTTGGAGAAATTTTCTTTTTTTTTTGGTCCGAGGCCAGACTTTGGCTGCGCGGGGCCGAAAATGGGGCCCGGGAAGATAGAGATCAAAAAAATCGAGAATAGGGTTCACAGGCAGGTGACCTTCTGCAAGCGTCGCGGCGGTTTGATAAAGAAAGCGCACGAGCTTTCGGTGCTGTGCGATGCAGATGTGGCCTTTATCATTTTCTCCAGCCGTGCAAAGCTCTACGAGTTCGCCAGCTGTCACAGCAACAGCGATGGCAACAGGTATGCCCTAGTATTTTCACCTTAGATTCCTCGATGCAAATGCCTTTTAACCTAGTTTCAGTGACAATGGAATATTGCTTGCTGTATGTAAAGAATTATTCATGGCTGGCTGTTTTGAATTCGTAAGGTTTATTCATGGAATTGAGTAGAACGATTAGTAAAATTGGATGTCTTCCATGCATGTTATTTTACAGACACAAATGCCTTTTAACCTAGTTTCAGTGACAATGGAATATTGCTTGTTTTATGTAAAGAATTATTCATGGCTGGCTGTTTTGAATTCGTAAGGCTTATTCATGGAATTGACTAGAACGATTAGTGAAATTGGATATCTTCCATGCATGTTATTTTACAGACACAAATGCCTTTTAACCTAGTTTCAGTGACAATGGAATATTGCTTGTTTTATGTAAAGAATTATTCATGGCTAGCTGTTTTGAATTCGTAAGGTTTATTCATGGAATTGAGTAGAACAATTAGTGAAATTGGATGTCTTCCATGCATGTTATTTTACAGATAACTTAAGGGAGTAGCTAAATTTGTTTTCCACCGTTCACCATGCAAACTAACTGCAACAATTACATTCTCCAAACATTTTAGTAATGCTTGTGCAATTCAGCTCGCAGAAGGAACGTAAGAGTAGTTGAAATTTATTTTCATCATACAGCATGCAAACAAACGGCAACGATTACCTTGTAGTATTCTGGTCTAGTCCTTGAGAGACAATGTTTGCAATTCATTTCATCGGGAGAACGTGTAATGTGCATCTGGTGACAACGTACTCATGGAAGAAAGCAAAGGATTTACCATTTATAAAATTTGAGTAATATTTGCTTACTTGTAAAACTTTAGAGGCTGAAGGTTTAATGGAAAAAAACATTTTAAAAATATCTAATTGGTAGTATTTTTACTCGATTTAATGATCATATTTTTTTAACTCGATCTACATCTCGTGCCTAGGGATGATAATCATTTTCTTCAACAACCCACTTTTCAACAAATTTAATACCTCATTATTGTTCCCAATGAATATAATGTTATCAACATATGATATAAGAGGAGGCAAAAAGGTATACCATGAAGATGAAGCTAGTGTGACTAATAAAAATTGAGAGCTATAGGTCCTTAGAGGGAGGGAGAGAGCACGTTTTAGTGGAACAAAACTTTGGAAGTCCATCTTTATTTGTTGGACATAAAAATTAACTTGGATATGTCCTTAATCTCATGTCATGTCTTGGTTGGCAGCCATTTCTTTCAACAATTTACTTTTCAATTAATTTAATTAGTTTGTTATTAACATATTAAAATATTTCAAAGTCCAACAATTTACTTATTAAACTTAAAAATTAGCTTACATTTTAAATCTCACGTCACAATAATTATTTCCTTCAACATCTCAGTGATCAACCTATTGAATAATTGTAATAATGCCACCATTGCGAAGGAAAATTTACATTAATACAATTCACAACGATACATTTCGTATGAAACCACTCAAATTAACACAATTCACAACGATACCTTTCTTATGAAACCACTCATAATTTGCGTGAATTAAGCTATCAAAGCTTGGGTGCGGCAATATAGTGTTTTATTCAATTTACATGTGTACCACCTCCCCTTGCATCCAACTTTGAAACCTCGTGGTTACCTTATGTAAATAGCCTTAGCATCAATTAAGTGAAGCGAAACCTCGTGGTTACCTTATGTAAATAGCCTTAGCATAAATTACAGTTTGTGATGCCATTCACAAAAAATGAATACGTATAGGTCCTTATATGATGAAGGTTCAATGTAATAAATATCTAAAAAGTTCAATTTATTTATAGAATTTAAAAATTCAACAATTAATTTATAAAATTTAAAAATCCACTTGATTATGTTTTAAATCTCATATCTCGGTATGGTAGTCATTTTTTTCAAAAACTCATTCAATGTCGTCATCCCCATAGAAAATATAAATTTACATTAACACAATTCACAACAATACCTTTCTTATCACTTTTTCATTTTATTTAATAAAGCTATAGAAGCTTGGTTGAGGCTAAAGAATGCTTTGTTCAATTTAAATGTGCACTAGACCCTTGTCTATCTTGGTTGAGGCTATACAATGCTTTATTCAATTTAAATGTGTATTGGATCCTTGTATTTGACCTTATTCCTTGTGATTATCTTAGGTAAACGTCCTCGATACCCTTCACATCCATCTAGTGATCCATCTAGTGAAGCTAGTTTGTAGTGTATTTTATAAAATTCAGTTTGTAGTGTATTTTATAAAATTTAAGAGGTTGAAGGTTCAATGGAAATTTATTTTAAAGGCCAAATATATATTTATTAGACTTAAAATGTAAATGTTTCAAATTTTAATTCTAGTTAAGAAATATATTATATTTCATATGAAGAATATAAATGTTTTGTTTTTTAGCGACTCCTCAAGCTCAACCTGTTGAGACCCTTCAGACTTAAAGCCATTAAAAACAAAGATCGTCATGTTACTATTCAATCTCAACAATAACACAAAAAAAAGCTTGTTATGTCACTTGCAAAAATTGAACATGGGTGGGGAGGATACCAATCATTCCTCCCAATCGCTAAAGATAAACCCAATTGACCACAACAATACCTTTATTATGAAACCACTCATTAGTTTGAGTGTACCAAGCTATATACCAACCTATAGAAGCTTATTTAAGGCCATATAATGCTTTGTTCAATTTACATGTGCACTATCTCATAATTATCTTTGACCTTGAAACCTTGTTCAACATTCAAACCCATTAAGTCAAGCTATATACCAAGCTATAGAAGCTTATTTAAGGCCATATAATGTTTTTTCAATTTACATGTGCACTATCTCCTAATTATCTTTGACCTTGAAACCTTTTGGTTTCCTTATGTAAACTTTCTTCTGTAAATAAATATTCACAAAACAACATTCAAACCCATTAAGTGAAGCTAATTTGTAGTGTAATTCATAAAAATTGAATACTTATATATCCTTAGAGGTTGAAGGTTCAATGGGACAAAAATTTCAAAGTCTAATGTCTTATATTTGGAACTAAAATTGAACTCAACTATGTTTTGAATCTCATTCTACATGTACTAGTTATATCTTTGAAAAACCCGCTCTTTAACCAATTCAGTGTCTCATTATTTTTTTCAATGAGTACAATGCTATCAACATATTAAATAATCACAAAGAAAATATAAATTCACACCAAAACCATTCACAACAATAACTTTCTTTTGAAAGCCTTCATTCATATAAGTGAACAAATATATAGAAGCTTGGCTGAGTCCATCCAATGCTTTGTTCTATTTACATGTGCACCGAATCCTCCTTTCCTTCAATCTTGAAATCTTGTAGTTACCCGATGTACACCTCCTCCTACAAGTAACTATACAAAAAATAGCCTTTGCATCCATTAAACTACATTAAATGAAGCTATTTTGTAATGTAATTCATAAAACTTGAGTACTTTTAGGTCTTTAGAGGTTGTAGGTTCAATGGGACAAACATTTCAATGTTCATTAGTTTTTTCATTAGATATAAAATTCAAATCGACTATATTTTATATCTCATGTCTATGTGTAGCATTCACCAACACGCCTTTTAACTAATTTAACATTACATTATTGTTTTTAGTGAATGTAATTTTGTTTAAGTATTAAATAATTACAATAATATCTCCATTTCTAAAAGAAAATATAAATATATTTTAACAAAGTGCATACCAATAATATATTTTGTTAAGATCTTCTCATTAATATATTACCATATCCATGAGCATTAGTTCCATATGACCATTTTCTCATGATTTTGAATAGTCCACTTAGCACTCATTGCACTGGGTGATGGTCACATGGGTAAAATGGTATCTTGTTGTTAGAAAAATGGAGCTCATAGAATCAATAATCACCTCCAAGGTTTGTAATAGGTAGGAACGAACTACCAAGAGGTTACTCATATTAACACCCTTTTGGTTGAAGCACACTTGATAAAGGAAAATAACCAGTATTGAGAAAAAATATTTTGGGGAACAAAAAAGACTCTCCTCATTTTTATAGAGACTATACTCCTCTCTTGATATATGGAATTATTTTTGTATGTCTTTAGGTGAATTTAATGGGTGATATCTAAACAATAAACACAAAAATTATTCCAGTAAAGCTTTTATTTCCTAGATTTACTTGCTAAGCACATCCTCTTATCATAGAAATAAAAAGGAACAAATACAACTAAAAAATATTTTATTTATTGGGTGCTATCAATAGATATCTTTCCTTCCTCCTAAAATAATGTGAATCCAAAATCAACTACAACTTTAAAATATGAAATTTTTCCTTCCTCCTAAAATAATGTGAATCCAAATCAACTACAACTTTAAAATATGAAAGGAAAATAAAATTGATAAGTATATGAAAGGAAAATAAAATTGATAAGTATATAATAAAATTAAGGACTACTTCATTAATATCAAAAGATATCGTAAAGAATCATGTTCTCAAGAATTCATTAATACATGTTGACCACACAAATTCATAAAATCAAGATGACACTTAAATAGTTTTTAATGCAAAAAAATAAATATTGATATCATAAATGTAGTAAGTTTAAAAATTTCTAAAACAAGAGGGTTGAAAAAACCCGAATAAGAACTAAATCATGTTTAGATGAACTAAAATAATAATGCAATTTCATTTTAAGTAGGGATTTTTCTCCTCTAGAGCTGGAATATTATGGGAGATTCTTAAAAGAATACAAAAAATTGATCAATCTTAAATCCTCTTGTTGCAAAGACTACATGGAAATCTTAATGGAAAGAAATAGATATATTATGGGAGATTCTTAAAAGAATACAAAAAATTGATCAATCTTAAATCCTCTTGTTGCAAAGACTACATGGAAATCTTAATGGAAAGAAATAGATATATGAGAATGTGAGGGAGAAAGCCAAGAAATACATTTCATAAATTTTGAAAACTTCGAGAAAAAGTAGAGTTTCAATATTTCCAGCGGAAAATTTAAGTTGAATTAGGCATTATTTATCTACATGTAGATTCAAAAAATGATAATATTTAACCCTCCATATCTAGCAATCCACCTGTTCTAATGTCTTATTCCACTCAACATAGTTCTTATCATATGTTAAAATACTAGTTCCAATAGATTTTATGACTATATGATCAAGGAAAATTTATTAAAAAAAATAATATGATGAGTTTTTCTACTCCACCAATGTTTTAACTTTGATTCTTTAGGTCTAGTTCCTCTCTAATTTTTTCCTTTTGAACACCTTCCTATAGAATGGTTTCATCCCCTTTCTGTATGTCCTAATCATGAGGAAACCTGATGGAAAATTGGACGTTATAGTCTACCGAAAGAATATAGATGCATAAATCTTGGAGAAAGGCATGAAAGAAAATTCATGCGATAATTTTTTAGAAATAAAGTAGAGTTTCAATATATCTAATATAAAATTTAAGTTGAATTAGGCATTATTTATCTACATGTAGATTCAACATATGCTAATTTTTAACCCTCTATATCTATGAATATGATTTGTCTAACGTCATATTCCACTCAACATAGTTCTTATCATACCTTGAAGGACTAGTTCCAATTCATTTGATGACTATATGATCCAGACAATTTGATTTACAAAATAATATGATAAGTTTTTTCTATTCCACCAATGTTTTAACTTTCCTTCTTTAGGTCTAGTTCCTCTCTATTTTGTTCCTTTTGAAAAAATTCCTAGGGAATGGTTTCATCTCTTACATATATGTCCTAATAATGAGGAAACCTGGTGGAAACTTGAAACATATAGTCTATTGAAAGAAGATACAAATGTAAAACTACTTACATGTTGGCTCTCACCACTCTACCACACAAAATATTGGTGTTATTATAACCCTACCCACTTTAGCCTTTATAATCCCTTGGGAAGACTATAAGTAAAATGAGAAAAACCATTTGATTAAGGTCTTTATGAATATTGGCTATAACAAAAAGGACATAATAAATTCCCTTCAAAAATATCTAGATAGACCTGATAAAAACCCTCATAACACTAATATTTAGGGCTCAGGAAGTCTGTCTACCTACGTTATCTGATAGGAACTAACGATAATATTTCAAGGATTTAAAAAAAAAATATCGCATAACATCTTTCAAAAATCTCACCACTATAAAACAAAAGATTAAATTCGTGAAGGACAATGTAAACCACTTCAGTACAAATGTGTTTATAAAATAGATTTCTCTTATTGAAATTTTTGTGTTGGTGAAACATGACACTCCCTACAAGTAGGGATCAAGGAGCATGGTGTTGATATAAAGCATGGAATAATTAGGAACTCCACACTCTTAGAACATGCCAATACTAGTAAAACATAATATATGTATGGAAGGAACTAAGATCATTACAAAGGAAAATAATTATTACAAATTTCAAATCAAAGAAGCTCTAGAGATCAAGAAACACCTAAATAACTTTAATAGAGATAGTGGCCTTGAGATAAATTATAATAGACTTGCCTTGTTGACCATGAAATACTAATGATGGTCCTCTCTAGGCCTTCTTTTGATTATTTTCCACCTTCCTTCCTAACCTTTGTTACCTCTATTTCTTTTTACCAAATTGATTTACCACTATTTCCCTTGTCCATCCTTCCCTTTCCCTCTTTCTTCTTTCAAACTTCTCCCCTCCTCTCTCACCTTTCTCTCTCCTTTACTTCTCCCTCCTTCCATCCTTGTTTCACTTCCCCCCACCTTAATCCCTTTTACATTTTTCTCCCTCTCCTTATTTTTTTATCCCCTTGTTCCTCTTCTCCTCCTCCTCCCTTCTCCATCCTTTCTTTCTTCCTACTATCTTCCTTCTGAGTTCCACTCCTCTCAACTCTTCTTTCTCTATCCTCATTTTTTCTTCCTATATTCTGCCATTTCTCTTTCATCAGAACCTTTGTTCCTCCTTACGCCTTCTTAGGTTATCCCTTTTTATGTTTGCTAGGTTCTCTTAACTTAGGTTATATACTCATTAATACATGCATACTTATAATAGACCATATTATTCTCTCTCTCTCTCTCTCTCTCTATATATATATATATATATGTATATGTATGTATATATGTATATATATATGTATGTATATATACATATATATATATACATATATATGTATGTATGTATGTATACATACATACACACACACACACACACACACACACACACACATATATATATATATATATATGCGCGTACACACACGCGTACACACACACACTTATATAAGCATAGTCTAACTATTAGACGAAATGATTTATTTGGCCAAAATATCACAATACAATTTCTAGTGAGATTGTAATTTCTTGTTGTGTAAAATGAAATTTTAATGCATACATGAATTCAACTCCTAAATACCCATGAGACACTTGATATTTTCAAATCAAGGAACTTAAACTTTTGGTTTTTAAAAATATGTACCATATTTTCGGAAAAATGACTAGAAAAAATGCTCAGAAAAGAAGTAATCACACCTTTAATTACCAAATCAATTTATATTTGACTTATCATTGTGAATCATCCAAACAAATTCCTACTATTTTATAACATTACAATTGTATTAAAAATGCAATGTGGTCTATCTAAAAATAGGTAGCCACAACTCTCTACATTCCAATTATTCTATAGAACACATTCTTCCTACCTGCATCCATTCCTATGACTCACTCAAGTTAAGTCCACTAAAATAAAGTCAAACAAAATCCCCTCGAAGTCATATGCTAAAAAACTATGTACAACCTTCAATGGATTATTTTTTAATTATATGTGTCAGTGTGTGTGTGTGTTTTGGGAGGGGGTGGGTGGGGGTTGCTAATTCAACATAGTTTCTATAAAATTTAAAGAAACAATCAAGTTTTTGCATCATGTTTATTAATTGGTTAAATGTTTGGTTGAATTATCTGGAAGGGTTTTGTTTGTTTTATTGACATTACAAACACATTTAGAGCCACAATATTTCCATACCTATGTAAAAATTTTAAATTTATAATCATCAATACATGCAAGCCTATACATATGATGAATTATCCAAAACAATCTACAAGTTTGTTTATGTTCCAAAAATTGATGTATTGATCATGTAGAGGAAATTCATTTCAGTACAAAGTTGTAAATACATTGTAAAGCCCTAGTCTAGGAACCATAAAAGAATCAAACGAAAAAAGCAAATTTTGAAACCAAATATGAAATTATCATCACTTTGAGGGGAAAGTAGACCCAACTTACCCATATCATTAACAAGAAAAATGTTGGAAGGTGTAAGGTTCATTAATGTGTGGATCTAAGGGGATAATTGACACCTAAAAAATAAATATAAGGGCTTGATAGGATGATAATAAACCTTGAAAAGGGCCTTGATACTTTTATAAAATTTCTACCTTTGTTAAAAGAACATTTGGTTGAATTCCAAGACTCTCTTAACACTATTATGGAAGAATAGAACAAAATAATATTTCAAATCCTGTAACTAGAAGATAAATTAATTTAATTAGAAGATTATCAAGAGGAAATACTAACTCAAATGTGTTTTGGTTCCCACCAATAATTGGTAGAAAAGGAGGCATTGGCTAAAATATAGGTAGTTGTCCAAGATACCATGGAAGCACAAGAACTTTATTTTATAGAAGTGAGCACAATGGTGAAGACAATTAGGTATGTTATCCCTTTAAGGGCCTTTCATGATTTTGGAAGATCCCTTTGGTAATTTTTAAAAACATACAAGAGGCATAGGTTCCAAGTTAAAAATACATGTGGGCTATGAAAGACAAGGGTTAGGAAAGAGAACCAAGAGATTATAAAACCCTTTTTGGTTCAAATTTCAAGCATGAAAGCTTTGGATTTAGTGGAAAAGAAGAAGTCGGTGATTCCAATTAATATCTTAAAATTTTATCTAAATTGAAGAATAATAAGATATATTTTGTTAAGGAAAGAAGGACCAAGTAAAATTCTCTTTCGAATGAAGAAAAGGTAGTGGAGTGAAAAAATGAATGGGAATGACAATTACTCAAACATGCTTGTAGTAATGTTAATTTGGGTAGGAAGGAATGGAAATTCTTGGAGGTAAAAAAAAATAATAGAACAAGGATAAGAGTAAACTAAAGAGGTACGTGTTAAGGAAATCATTCCTTATAACATACTACTACAAGGAAAAGGAAAATCAAGCTTATATCCATTAACACACTAAGATTTGTTTCTTCTGTGGAAAAAAAATACCCTATTGAGTCTTCTTGCTGGATGAAGTGACTCACAGTCCATAATATTGAATGTTTCAACATAAAAAATCCTTAATATAGCAACAATTTCATAGGAACATAAACACAAAGAGATGCCAAGTATCCCATGAAGTAGCAAGAAATTTTCTAGAACTATAAGTTAACTAGACATTGATAAGGTAATTGTTGGAGGCTTCATTTAAAACTTCATCCTTTGAAATAAGATTCAAGGTTAAGAGGAAGTAACTTTTTCTTACACTTATAACCAAAGTATAATTTTTTTTAGGGACTTATAAAGCAGATTCCATTTAGACTAATGAAATATGTAATCACAGGGTATTCAATGGGAGAGCAATACCATACCACATGGGTTCATATTGGGGGATATATATTCAGGAATAAATGACATAATATATTGAGCATATGGTGCAACGGGTAAGCCAAAAGGATGTTTTACAATGAAAATGTATTCCTCCAATATTTTTCTCAGTTGCTATGAAATGGTTTGGTAGTGCCCATTCTCAAATGAAATGTTTAGTTGCTATAGAATAATTTTGTAGCATTGTTGACTATAAAATGATTTGGAAACTCGATGGAAAGTTTTTGTACTGTGATTTCTGGGAAGATGAATTGAATCAACTCTTTCCAAAATAAACTTTCAATTTCCCTGACTTTCTACTCAACGTAGTAACAATTTAACTTGCCTATCTTCGTTGTGGTTTTCAACACTATTGCAAATTTTCCAATAAAAAAACTAGTCTAAGAGGGTTTTTAACTATGTTAAAAATATGGTACTATGTATCATTCAATAGTGCTCATATTTCTGTAAATACCATGTGTTCCTTACTCTTGGATACAATGGCACATTCATTTTCAGGAGTTGAATCCAATACAACAAAAAATCAAACACAATGGTTGAAGCCGTAGGGTTCAATTTCTTAATGTAAATTGATTCACAAACTACGGGCTTAGAAAATGACCAGTATCAAAATTATCAAGAAAAAACTATGAATTAATAGTAGTTCACAACAAAATTAAAATTGTAGTGTTCAATTCAATATCAATTCATTTAACATTCACATAAATTACAATCCCAAATTGTTTTTTATTTACACCATTCACACAAAAATACCTTCCAATTCACGTAGATTGAAGGTACATGTGGGTTTACAAACTTCAGAACTTTAGTACATAGAGAAATAGTGAGTTCCTCCCTTCTCCTCTCTCTTTTATAACTTCACAACACTCTTCCATTTATTCCCAAAAAAAATATAAAATTTACTATGGCAACCAAGAGTCACGAATGTGAATTGTCTCCCCTTCCCCACAAAATAAGGGTAGCTGAAAACTATATTTACAAGAGAGTAATTTCCCAAACTTATTTAAAAAAATTCAAAGCTCATTCCTAAATTAAATACTTACGTTTCTTAACCAAACATTTAATTTTTTTCCCAGCAGTACCATGTGACCATCCCATCACATTGGTAATTTCTTGTCCAAATTCTTCACATCTTGTGCTTGACCTATACACCAACATCAAGCGTCCCAGGAAAGAAATACTTATGAGCTCATGATCATAAGGTATTATTCGTAATAACCTGATTTCTCTAGAGCTAAAACATTCATCCAAGTAGAACCCTCAACCAGGTGACCTTTCCACTTCACTAAGTACTCTAGATATTCCTTCCCTCTAGTCTTCTTTGCATCCTTTGTGTCCAAAATAATTTCAGCATCCAATATTTTTTCCATAAGAATTTGTTTTACCCACTACTTCTCATTGACTTCATTAATTTCCGCATTTGCTGTATATGAGTATTTCACCGACTTGATAATGATACAAATCACTTACATTGAAAATTAGTGAGATACCTATACCTATAGGTAACTCTAGTTCATAAGAATTTGTAGAAAACTTACAAGGTATATTGCAAGGACCTATTTTCTTCATATTGAGTTTATTATACTCCTTCCTTGGAAATATCTCCTTTCTTAGGTGAGCGAAGACCATGTCTCCCACCTCAAGGATCACTTCTCTTATTTTTAAATCTGCTTTCTTCTTGTATTGGAGTTGTTGACTTGTAACTTCTGCTTAAATTTCTCATGTAACTCACTCATTTTTGTTGAAAAATATTCTCCTTTAGCACTTCTTTGTTCCAATATGCTCAAATATTGTAGTTCAAAAAATCCCCTAGGATGCGTTCCATAAAAAATCTGAAATGGACTTTTCCCTTTACTCCTATTTGGTGAATCATTATATGCAAACTTAGCTTGATCTAAGACATGGTCCCACTGCTTGGGATGATCACCCACAAGGATTCTCAATATGTTCCTGATATTTATGTTCATCTCTTCGGTCTGTCCATTAGACCATGGATGATAGGTTGAGCTGAAGTTTAACTTAGTTCCAACTTTCTTCCATAAGGTTGTCTGAAAATACCCTATAAACCTTGTGTCCATCTCACTAGTTTTATAACATGGAATAAAATGAGGCATATTTGTAAATATGTCCACAACTACAAGTGTTGATTCATTACCTCATCGATTATTTGGTAAATTCAAAACAAAATCCATACTCATCAAGTCCCATGGTCTACCAGGAATGGAAAAATGAGTATATAGTCCAACATTTTGATTCCTTCCTTTCACATGCTAACACTCCCTGCACCTACTCACATATTTTTGGAAATCCACTTTCATATTTTTCCATAAATAAAAATGGTTTAGCTACCCAAGTGTCTTATCAACACCAAAATTTCATGTCAGCCCTCCATTGTTCTTTTCTTGTATCAAGTTCTCTCTCATAAAACAATTAGGAATACATAGCCGGTTGTTATTGAAATAAAAAACCATCCTACAACATGAAATATTTCCATGGGTTGATATCTCTATTTACAGGATTCTTGCATGCATCAAAAGATTCTTGAAAATCAACATCAACTTCATACAAATGCTTCAAATAGTCAAAGCGTATGACTTTCACTTGACTCTCTTGCATGATCAAACTTCCCCTGTTTAAAGCATCGACTACCTTATTTTCTTGTCCACTTATATGCTTCAAAACAAAGGTGAAACTTTGAAATTAAAACCACTTGGCATGCCTATGGTTCAACTTGTGATGTTGCATTATATACCTTAATGCAAAATTGTCAGAGAACATAAAAACTCCGTAGGAATTAAATAGTGCCTCCAATGCTTCAAAGTTTGAACCAAATTGTAGAACTCTTTGTTATAAGAAGGGTATTTTCTTTTTGAGTCACTTAAATTATCGATAAAATATGCAACAAGTTTATCTTCTTGGCTCAGTACAAATTTGTTGAACAATGGAAGAGTGTTCCGACCTAGTCACTTTTTGGACACAATCTTCAATGTAATCCTTGCTTTCCATCATTTTAGATCTCCTTTCCACAAATGGATTAGTATAAAAAATCTTATAGTTCGAAAATTGGTTGAAATTCATGCATCCTAAATGATGATTGATTTTAAGATTCTATGGATATTATTTAAAGATAATGATTCGGATTATCCACATTGTTATAAGAAATTTGTCAATAACACTATGGATAATCCGTATCATTCTTATAACACTGTGGATAATCCAAATCATTCTTATCCTAAAGTATTTTTGACATGAATTTTAATTGTGCATCTAAAAATGAATGCAACTAAAATGAGATGTAATTGCAATGACTCTGATTAAGAAGAACCACATAATCATGATGTGAATGTTCTTACCTCTCGCCTTACCGCTTCTCTTCAACAGAGTTGTGTAAAATAAAATAAATTATAGATTGTAAGTTAATGCCTATTTATACTTCACTTACAACGCTTCCAAAAACGTTAGGTAATTCAATTGTAAGTTAAATTACTTAGCATTAAATTGTCAAATGAGGTTCGTATATTTGTGAAGTACACTACACTATATGTTTTGGAAATAAATTTTCAAATTTATTTCTAGAAGAAGAATTATAATTTATCAATAGAAAAAAATAAATGGTAAACCTATGCAAATGAATCAAAAGAATGTGATGGAGTGAAAATGAAGTATTATTCTTGCTGGAAAGTGTAACCAGGTTCGGTCTTCATATTGACTATGGAATTATGTATTTATGTAATGAACAAGATACAGATAATAAAATGAATTTTTTTTAAGCTTGATTCATGGGTTTCGTGAGAAAGGATTTTCTTATAGGTCAAAATACTTCTTCTTGATGTCTTTTAGGGATTTTTCATCTTTTCATAAATAGAGTAATGTATATGAAGAAAATTCTATAATAGTATGCATCAAGACCTCGTCAATTAAGCTTGCATACATGGCTCAATATGATGCTCAATATCAATGTTGGAATATATCCTCAAGACTTCCTATGTGCAGTTGAAAAATCAACTCACATACCCCTCAACAAGTCGTCCTACACACAGTTTGATAGGTCGGCCTAAAACACAGGAAGGAGAACACTATATATAAGGTCTACGGTTTAATTTTGGCAAATACCTCAGATAAGTTTGAGATCATTTTGATCATATATATATGCAATACGTGCGAGAATAGGATTGTTTTTAGTGTGAAGAAGGGAGACTGAGTAATCTATCTCTCTCTCTCTCTCTCTCTCTCTCTCTCTCTCTATATATATATATATATATATATATATATATATATATATAGATATAGATATATATATGCGAAGTTATATGACTGTGTTAAGTGCGAAGTATAATAAGTATGATCAGCAAAGTAATGTAGTGCAAGTAAGGGTATCATTATAGTATGCAAAGGGTGGTCTGCTCATCAAAAGGAAAAAATACATGTGTGTATGTTGAATACCAGCCAACAAGGTTAAGTTAAGGTGAAATGTGTGTACAGGACAGTCTATAATAGGGTTTTTATATTACAAGTAAGGATCATATACATCCGAAGAAGGAAAAATACAAGTAGACCGAGCTCTCTAGTCCTGGTGCAGAAAGGTGCAAGATGGTGCAGGATGGTGTAGAGAAGAATGATCAACTTATGGAGTCAAAGAATAAGCAGTGAAAAGGTCTTGGATGCATATAAGGGTCAAGGGTCTATGTCATGGTCATGGTACTTGTCATCTGAAAGTCTATAAGAAGAATTTCTTGTGGGTTTTCCTCTCCAAGAGGGAGAGGTTTTGGCCCTGGCTTGAATAGCCTAAATTTGTGTGTCTTGTGTTTTGATAATTGAATTGATGAAAGACCTAATAATCTAGTGAAAGAGAAGACATAAGTAAGAATAGTAAGCTCACAAGTAATTATCAAAGTAGAGAATTGAATTAAACTCTGCCCTACCTAATTCTCAACAATTCTAAAAATAAATTGAATTTAAATACTACAAATGCAAGGAAAATCTATGTGACAAAATATTGTCAAAGCACACAAACACATTTAATTTTGATAAAAGAAATGAAATGATTATTTGTGAAGGTAGTAAAAGCAAAGAAAATTGTTCTAAACCAATGAAAGAAAGGACAATCTATTCTAGGAAAAGAAAAAACTTTAATTCAAGTGTTTTATTGACAAAATAACATAAATAACGTAAAAAAAAATATTAGAAAACAAAGAATCTAATCAAAAACTTGAAATAAACCTTATGGAAAATAATCTTAAAATAAACTAGTCTATCTTATAGAAATGAAGCATTAAAATACACTTGTACTCATAAGGGGGTCCTCCTAAAGTTCAAGAGAGGTGGAAAGTTTAGGAAGATATTGATCAAACACCATCTCTTATCATGAAGGCATAACCATATCAAAGGACTGTATTAAATGAATAATGTGTGAACATCAGCAATATTCATAACATCAAGCATAAACTTAACTTTAGCATTCAAAACATAACATCCCTTTGAATGGAGAAGGCACTCCTATTTATACAAAATATAAGATAATGAATTAATAAATGTAGATCCACATATCCCTCCTATATCCAAACATCTCATGTGGTTACAACCATGTGTTAACATTTGGAAAGTAAAATCTCTTCATATCCTCTCATAAATCTCTAAAATATTTGATAGGAAACACTTATGAAAACTTCCATGTTTCCTCTCCATGAAATGTGTTTGATCAATTATTTCAAAAATTCCTCAAAACTTCAATAGTTTGAAGAGGAAATTCGAATTTGAGACTTAGAGGAAAAATATGACTTTGATGGAACCTTCAAATATATCTAAATACATCACAAAACTCATAAAACTTTTAGATATAAGTGTATACATGTTATTTTATAACATTTAATCATAAATTCACTCAAAATACTAAAACAAATTCTTTGGAAAATAAAAAGTATAAACCCATATATGATTATGAAAATGGTCTTAATGGAAGGCGATAGAGCTGCATAATATGTTAAATACTAAAGGAAAGTGAAATAAAAGATAGTGAAAAAGGATTACATTTTGGAGGCTAGGCACTACTCTAGGGAATCTAGCTAGCATTTTGCACATTTGTCTTGCTGCATCAAACACAATTCAATCTTCAACTAAAATTAGTGTATTCATATATACACAAAAAAATTTCTGATTAGTACACATGCATGCATAGATGTTAATTTAAAACCTAAAATTATTTCCTATACTTGATCCCATCTAGGTTCAATATAAAACTTATCTTTGATACCACTTTGTCACAAACCCTTACTAAATCTGTCCTAAACACATTTTCAAAAAAATGATTTTCATCTCTCATACATTTTTTCAAACGCTTTACATCTAAACCTTTCTTCAAATTATTTGCATACAACCAATTAAATAATTTTTTCCTTGAAAATATTTTGTCAAACATTTTTCATGAAATAAAATAAAGAACATTTCTTTGTTTCCACTTGTAACATACTAACTAAAATATACAACTGAATCATGCAAATTTTGATTTTTTTCTTTGAGGTACTTTATAAAATATTTTGTATGCAAATTGTAACAAAATACCTTTAACACATTTATTCAAATGCTTTGCATGCAAATAAGTATAGATCAACTATAACAGTGTTATCATACAATATTTTTAACACGCAAAAATACTATCGCCATCCACAAAACAACATTCTCAAAGGGGAATTTCATCAATAAATATTGTATCCAATGAATCATTGAACCATTTAGGAATTTCACCAAACATTTTGCATGCAAACTAATATAGAAAATATGACAATGAGTATATGTTATTGTATCCCATGTTATAAAAAATTAACTAGATGAGTAGAGTGAATTCCCCTCACTATGATCCTAGTTTCAACCTCTGGAACCTTTTACATGAAAAGTTATAAAACAAATTCCAATATGACTTATTGTGATGCATGATTTTAGGAGCATCTAGGAAGCTCAACTTCCTCTCATCATATATCCTAAAATATCATGACCGAAAATCTAAAATATGGACCGAATGATTAGTAGGATTTCCCCTCACTATGGTTCAAATTAGCTTCTAGAATCTCTCAAAATAAATGTTGAGGTAGAAATTCCAACATGACTTATTTGATGCATGATTTTAGGAGCATCCGGGAATATCAATTTATTCTGACCATGTATCCTAAAATATTGTGAACCAAGATCTAAAAGTTGGATTAGATTATTTGTAGTGTTTTTCCTCTAAGTTTCAGCTTCTGGAACCTCCTAGAAGAAATTTTATAACAAAAATTCCATTATGACCTATTTACATATGCACTTAGGAAGCCAAACTTCCTCAGATAATATTTCTTAAAATTTCTCTACCCAAGATCTAAAAGTTGGAGCAGATGATCAATAGGATTTACCCTCATTGTGATCTAATTTTCAGCTCTTAGAACCCCCTAGATGAATATTTATAGTAGAAATTATATCATTATCATGATCTGCTTAAATTAGATTTGAAAATCCTACCTTCCTCAATTGGATTTATTACAAAATTTAATACATATGAATAGCTACAACCAAATAGCATAAAAACTACAACCATGATAAATTTTCTAAAGGGTAAATGCATGTATATATAAAGTTATTAAAAATAAAAATTAAATAATCATGCATAAGAGATACTTTCCTTGAGTAAAATATTTTGCAATATGGAACTGAAGAAGGGTGAGCCATTTTCCATCCAACAATATGATCAACTATGCTACAGTATTTCTCATAGTTGGCCACTCTGTAGAAAAATATTGCTTAAGGGGAGAACTGAACTCATGGATTTAGAACACAATCTTCAGAACATATTTAACAAAAAAAGTGAAGGCCACTCTCCTCTTCACACAAGAAAGAATCTGTAATAGCTCTGGTGAAAAATTCAATGTAATAAAAGTTAATAGAGGAGAACTAATAGCCAAGGTCATGGGAAAAGTATTCCAAGCTGAAAGTTGGGAAAAAAATCCTAGTAAGAGTGTTCATATAGTTTATTATGACTTAGGAAATTGGAAAAGGAAATGGCTAAAGCTTTGGAAAGACAAAGTGGTATTTATTGGCATTTATTTATGAAAATAATGGAAATTAGATAAAAGTGAGGTGAAAGGTCAGAGGTTGCATGTGAGGAGGAAAATGAAGTAAAAATAATGGAATTTGGAGAAATTAGAGACCCCATTAATATAAATTATTACGAGGAAAATTTCATGGGTTTAAATAATGGAATTTGGAGAAATTAGAGATCCCATTAATAAAAATGATTACAAGGATCAGTTCATGGGTTTTGATCAGTTTAGTTTTGGAGCTTTCAATTTCTCTCTCTCTCTCTCTCTCTCTCTCATAACCTTGGATACTTAGAGTTTTCTTGGAGCACTCTTGGAGGAGTATGGCATATTTTTAATTGTGGAGTAAGAATGTAAAGGAAGAGCAAGAAATCATAAGAGGACATTGCGATCAGTAGCTACATCAGGTTTTTCTTGCAGGTACCGAGTTTCATGTATGTTTTCCTCACTAGTTTTGGCATGCATGGAATATGCATGTGGTTTCTTGGTCATGATATTTCATTGGCATGGATGATTTCCTGGATTGACAATGGTTTTTCCTATCCTTTCCTTTTCTTGGATAACCATGGTGTTATTGGTGTTACTTTTGTTTTTGGTTGGTTCTCACATGCCTTTGGCTATGGGTTGAGTTATTAGTTCCTGGAAGCCTTGGTTGGACAAATGCTCTGGAAGTCTTGTAACAAATTAGGTTGAGTTACTAGTACTGGAAGCCTTGGTTGGAAAAACACTCTGGAAATCTTTGGTGAGTTGAGTTAGAAGCCCTAGTTGGAAAAATTCTCTAGAAGCCCGATGACAACTATGGGTTGAGTTATTAGTCTTGGAAGCCCTGGTTGGAAAAAACACTCTAAAGCCCTAGATAGCTTGGGTAGAGACCAATCTAGTGATGTTTAGCAATTTATGACTGTGAGGTGGAATCACTGGTTGAGGGTTGAGGTGGTTTGGCCTTTAGAAGCCCTGGTTCAATTTTGTTGGATTTGTTCCACAATATCGCACATTCATGATTGGAATATGACACTGGGGTGACTAGCTAAAGAGATATTTGGCTCAACCATTTCTATGGTCAAGTTGTATGTGGAAGTCATACACTTAGTTTCATTTTTCTTATGGAAATAAGAGATATTTTCCTCTTGTATTGATTGGTAAATATGTTTATTATTATTTGGCTTATATGGTTGTTCTATGCTTGTCAATTCTATTGTTTATATGATGGTTATGAATGTGTTCTATGATAACGATGATGTATGGATCTCATCATGTTTTTACTTGTAAATGAATGAATAATAGATCTATGACCTAATAGATGATAATGAAGCTAATGTGATGAGGCAAAAATGCTTCTTAAAAATTCTTAGATACATATGAGACCCCTATGCTTAGATTTGTTGTTTAAACTTGTAGATTACATATTTGTGACATATTTGACAAATTGCTTGTCATGGCTAGTAGGGGCTAGTCAAGTTCTTGTTCAAGTGATTTCATTTACATTATTATTCTAATATTATATTTCATTTCTGAAAGTGTCATGGAGTTCTTGGTAGTGACCTGGGCCCTAGGCCTGGAAAAGTGGCATAGAAATTGAGGTCGCGGGCTCAGAATTACCTGGAAAAGTCCCCAGTCACATGCATGCCCATGTTGTGCGAGCAACTAGAGGTTTATATTTGAACTCTTTCCCATGCCAGGGGCGTGACTAGGGGATTGATGCACTAAAATGTTAGTTTGATTCAGGGGCTAGCCTCTTGGAAGGTTTGAATGGCTCCTAGGTGTCTTGTAGCAGGTGAAAAGGGTATTTTTTGTTTTGTTTCATCGATTCCACTTCCTTAACTTACGCGTAGGGAGTTTAATCATATCATAGTAACTCTTCATTACATGTTTACCCTGTTTGGCTAGTCTCTTGGGTAGATGTGGGAGGAGGGTGTTACAGAGTGGTATCAGAGCATGGTTCACCCCTCATACTGGATGGGCGATGTATTTTTCATGCATTCATGTTAGGTGCATATGTGTTCCTTATGATTGTGTCTATGTGCTTGCTGCTTATGCATGGTGTTGGTCATGGTTATAGTGATGTCGCCATCTGAAGGTTGATGGGGTTGTTTTGGAATGTTTCATCTTGAGTGTATGATTTGATATGGGTTTTTTATGCATGTAAAGTTCTTACATGTTTTCAAGTGTACATTGGTATGGTTTTCTTTTTCATGCATGGGGTCATGGTATTTGATTTATATGGTCGTGCATTGATGATTGGACTATGGATGGAATGATGTTTATATGTTTTTTTAATCTATATGCTACACATTTCCATGTTGTTATGATTATGTTTATACATGTATTATGTTGATTGGTTGATCTTGTAGGAGATATACTCCCCGAATGATGCTTAGGTATGTTGGTTTTTTTATGATTTGTTTTAGCTAACATAAGATGCCTTGCAAGAAAGAGATCAACATGACTAGAAGAATGGTAAACTACAAATATTCCCCCTATGAATTAGATGAGAAACGTGGTGTTGCGAAATATTTTTATTTAACAGACACCTTGAGAAGTTTGAATGAATAAATAAGGATTTGTAAATAAGATAGTGATATAATCATACAGGAACATGAAAAACAAGTAGAAGTTAATGCAATAATTCTTCAGAGTTTGTGAAATTTGTAGTAACAAGGACCACTTAGGATCATCTATGGACATGAGGATTGGACTAATGGGTCATATGGTAATAGGTATCATGGTGGTCATAAGTTGAATAGAGATGAAACAACCAGAGATGGCAGGTTCTTGGACACTCCATATAGGAGAGGTGATAGACACAATTACTATTCTAGTTTTTTTTTTACAGACACTATGATCGTAATCATTATCATCCTTACAGGAGGAATGACAGTGGATATTTGACGGATGAGTTTAAGAAAGAAAAGGAACCTACATTTGATGGAGAGATGAAGAAATCACAAGATGAAAAATAATGGTTGCTTGGAATGAATAAGTTCTTTAGGTTACATGATTACGTGGAGAACATGAAGGAAAAAATAGCTACATTTAGTCTTAAAGATAAAGCAGGTATCTGGTGGGAAGATGTAAAGACCGTTAGATATATTTATGAGGATGATTTGACTTGGAGTGAATTCGAGAGACTATTTAGGAAGAAGTATCTACCAGAGAGATACTATGATGATAGCGAAAAATATTTTTATGAGCTAAAGATGGGATCTATGAATGATGAGGAGTACACTAGCAGGTTCTTGGAGTTGTTGAGGTATGTGCCTTACCTCAAGGAGGATAAGGCCAAGATTCAGAGATTCATCAGTGGGTTTCTAATAGCATTCAAAGATAGGTTTGAGTTTGATGATCCTAGATCATTGGAGGAGGCCATTCGGAAGCTAAATCATTGTTATGATCAATCAAATTGCATATATGAGACTAAGCTGAATTAGAAAGGTAATGCAAAGAAAAAAGGAAAATGGGAAAATAATTGAGCAAGGCCTCAGGCTATAGGTAATAAAGAGAATGAAACACCATCTAAGAAGCTAAATGCATCTGGAATATGGTAGGGTATTCGATTTGAGGAGAAGAATAAGGATGAAGGATAGAATCCTTTGTAGTGTTGGACTTGTCGAGGAGAGAATCACAGGAGAGATTGTCCACAACATCAGGGTAGTAGACCACGTATCTACAATTCTTAGGAGGCATAGACAGTGGGAGATGTTGGACAAAGTATTCCCATGATCTATGCAGCACTGGATGACAAGTAGGTATATCACCAGGCATCTATTATCGTTATGGATGGTAATATTTTTGATCAATATGTTTCTATTTTCATTGACACTGGATATAATTATAGTTATGTTAATCTTGACCTGGTGGATAAGTGTGTTTTGAATAAAGAAGTGCATGCCGAATCTTGGATAGTGCAGTTGGCTACAGGTACCAAGAGGAGAGTTCATCATTGGGTAAGAGCTTGTGCATTTGACTTGAATGCTATGCCTACATTGGCACATTTGAATGTATTATTGTTGGGATTATATAATATGCTTTTGGGTATAGACAGAATATATCTTCACATGACCAAGGTGGATTTTTATGACAATGATATTAAGTGATTGGATGATAATTGAAAACAAAGAGTCTTACAGGGTAAGAAGAGAACAACATCGGTGAGAATGTAAAAACCCAAAAATTAAACATACAACTAATTACCATTGATAATCAATGCACAAACTATTAACAAGCTACATAGAAATTTCATAAAAACGAGCATAAAAGACTTACTTATAATGACGATATTCCTTACTTGAGACACCAAAGTTGAACGCTATTTGAATCTCGGTAACTGCAACAAAGTTTTGGGAACGACTCTACACCCAACCATAGGCTCAGTTGCACGTAATATTTCTACAACTAGCCACCCCTAAGCCCTCAATCAATGTACTACTGCCAGGGAATCCTTTGTCTCACAATACCTTTCTCCCAAGAGAATGGATGAAGGAATGATGAATGAATCTCATATTCCTCAATGTCTATTAAATAGACCGAACAATGGAGAGGGAACCGCATGCACACATTCACTCTGTCAACATGCAACTTTTATTTCTTTGTTTTAAGTTTTACTTAATTTAATGTTTCTCTTAATTTAACTCTTTCTTATTTTCTTATTTTTTACTTTTTATTAATTTTACTTATTTTTATATTTTTCTTATCAAACTCTTTCTTAATTTATTCATTTTCACTTTTATTAACTTCACTTATTTATTTACTATTTAGAACTCCAGTTTATTATTTACTATTTTATTTATTATTATTATTATTCTCTTTATTATTTATTATTTACTTACTATTTATCTAATTATATTATATTATATTTTTTTATTTTTATTTTTATTATTATTAGGGGACATTACGTACTCCCCCCTCTTTAAGGAACTTTGTCCCGAAGTTAAATTGTATAATTTAGCATTTTATTTATTTAGTTTTTTATTACTTCACATTTGCCCAACACCCTCTGCTGAACTATTATAACCAGTAGGCATCGAAAGTTTCCATAACACCCAAGAAATCTCAAGGAATCTCTATCCTTTTTCCCACTTTTGGAACCAGGAATAAGCCTCATCGGTCTATACCATAGCCTAAAGTTGGCTCTAAGGTCACACCTGGCGCAGACCTCATCTGCCCCAAGGAAGGCACCCGGCTCAGTACTCCATGTTGTAGTACTCTAGGCATCTCGTAAGGTTGGCCTACTCCCTCCACACTCACTAAGGTTCACATCCCTAGGAATGGAATTCCTTACACCCCTACCAGACTTTGGTATCCCAATCCAATACCAGGCGTTTAGCCTACAATATAAGGCACTTTACCTCCTCAATATGGTCCCACACCCATTCAAGAGCTATCCATCAAGAGTTACACAAGACAAAGGAACCACTGGCATATGTAGTGTTGGTTGAGTATGTCCCCATCCCATATGGTGTTACTTGTTCTCCCTCGTAGATATGGGCTCCCACGAGATCATCAAATAACTCGGCCCTCTCAGCCCATTTGTGGGGTTCCTGTCAGTTACCACATCTCAACATGCATCCAATGCATTAGTAATAATCATAGTTTCATAGAAAATAATCCACATGCCAACTCTTGCATGTCATCTTGATAACATAACATCATTGTTAACCACAAAAATTTGAATATTAAAGAACTATATGCTCATGCATTTCATAAAATTTGCATGCAATTTCCACATAAAATACCCTCATAAGTTATAACATCAACATATCCACATCAAATACATATCATGACATCTCATAATAAACTAAGAACATGTTAATATAACCTCATATCATAGCATCATAATCCTTATGCATATCATATCCATCATGAACACACCACACCATTATCATAACAAAATAAATAAATAAGAACCACATGTGCATCATTATCCCCTCATCAAAATATGCCCAATTACCACGTACCATATATCATGAAAACTCGTGTCAAAATTACACTTCAATAGTCCTATGTTGACATAACAATTCACTGAAACCATAATTGAAAATTAGATGTATCAAAACAAGATATCTAAGCTATGTTATGCAATCCTATCTAGTTCGTGACACCATTTACTTAAATAGTTAATGAAATTAATTAAAAATAACATCTACATCTTCCCAGGTAGCTGAGCCTAGGCTATATTGGTCCCATCACAATTTTCTTAAGACTTTACTAAATAATCAGCTATTATTAACAATGGTTCTTAAACTAATCCCGCATAACATTTGCAATGTCCAATGGACATGTTTATAGTTAATGAAAATTAATATACGATATGAAAAAAATAATACATTAAAAAATTTAACCATTTCTGGTACTAAATCAAATAGAGAGTTATATTGTACATGTATGTATTGATGAAGTGTCACAAAACATGAACTACACATATGTTCATGATGAAAAATCCTAAATAATATAATAAAGTGTTGTTTATACTAATAAAACTTAATTATATGAGTGAAAATACTATTATTTTATTATAACAATATAGGTATATCTCTAATTTGTAACAATATAAATTAGAGTACATCATTGTTAGCGATTAGCTTAGAATAAATTTCTTAACTACACAAGTTAACGAAGTTATTCTGATGAATTTTCAATTTTAGTATTCAATATACATAGGTTTTTAACCTTAAATAGAGGGTTTTAATATCTTGTGTAACATTTTTAGTATGTAATGTCCATAGTCATGCTTTCATTACCATTTCTCCTCTCTTCATGGGGTAACTTTTGTTGGAGAAAAGTCAACCAAATAACCTTTATATATGCCTAAATAACCACCATGAATCATCTTATTTAGTTTCAATCATTCATATCAACAATTAATTTCCATTCCTAAATCACATCGTTATGCTTGCGGGTCATTTGAAATTCCATCAACAATGCACATGAATATATCCGCATGGTTGCAAATAGGCTAATTATCTACCTAAACAATGACATAATGGTTGAATATCATAATATCCAATTAGTATATACTAAACTATAAATATTATATTTACATTTGAAAATTAGAGGACGGTTTGCAAATTCAAATGGAGTAAATCTTTAACATTTCTTTGTTTATTATTCATTTAAATTATGCATGCAACGACACTGGTAGAATGTGTCGTTATTGAAGACAAGTAGTGTGTCATTATTGAAGGAATCAAAGGAGTCAATAGAGTTAACTAATAATAGAATTTTAAGCTTCACTTTTAAAGGAACATTCATATTTGATCATATCCTTAAGTATTCGTTCAAGAAGATAAAATTATAAGGTCTTTTGGTAAAGATTTTTCGTAGATTTTTTTTCCCAATCATATTGGCAGTGTTCGCTACATAACCAAAATATCAAAAAGAAATTTAATAATAAATGGTCTCACAATAGAGGGCAACTCTTAATGCTATAGAAATAAAAAGATATTGAACAATTTCCTTATCCAATTAAAGAGGCAAACTTCTTACTAGCAACTATATTGCTATTAATTTAATTTAAAACATTTTTTTAAACATTATTTATACTAAATTAACAAACAATATAAATAAAAAAAACAAAATAATATACTTTCATATATATATATATATATATATATATAATGTACCTAACTTATTTGTTTTATATAATGTACCTAACATATTTATCTTATGAGAATTTTCGTAATACCCCCATTCTCATATAAATGAGTGGGACCTTTTAATATAATAATTATAAAATGTCTTAGGTACTTCAATAATCACGTTATATATATAATATTAAAATTAAGTTTATAATATTCTTATTTTCAAAATAAAAAATACTATCATAAAATACAAAATATCATTATTAAATAATAAAATAATTATGATGCTAACTTCATCATCTAGAAAGCATATTCTAACCCACACTTTTAAAAATAAAATTAAACTAAAATCCAAAAAATGGCATGCTAAATAAACTTATGAGGGAATGAAACTATGAAACTATGACAACCACACGGTATGTTATATATCTTTGCTATTTTCGGGAAAGAGAGGGACAGTGATACGATGGAATGCTCAGCTTCACAAATTCATCATACCTCTATACTATCAGCAGGGCATTCCCTTAGAGCATGTTTCTTCCTGCATTTGGAGAAGAACATAGCCATGGATTTATCCAATTCCTCCTACTTCTTCTTAGCCTTCAAAACATCCAATTGTGAAGATAAAGTGATAATAATATCAGTCTTAAAATTTTCAAATAAATTACCCATTTCAGCTTTGGTTACTCCAGTTCTGGTAACTGATTTGACACTCCCGGAAGAAGTTTCCCTTGAACCTCCTCCAACCTTCGAATTTCCTCTTGAATATCTTCTACACATATCACACACATCATCATAGCTAAAATTTGATACATCAAATTCTTCCATTAAGTTTAAAATATCCAGAAATTCCGCTCTGGTTTCCCTGAGAAAAATTGTCCTTTTGGTTTCTTTGCTTAGTGGATTCATTTTGGATATCTGTAGATTATATTGAAATATCTCGACAAATTCCTCCAGAATCTCTCCTTCATTCTGATTCATGCCAAAAATATCTTCTCTGAGGTCTTTAGTTTTACAATAATATTGGTATTTCTTTAAGAATACCTTCTTCATTTCATCCCAAGTTGAAATGGAGTTTGGACTCAAACCCATAAACCACCTAAGAGTTGAATTTTTCATTATAGCAGGAAACAATTTTAGATTTTGAGCATTGTTAGAATATTCATAGATTGTAACAATACATTGAATTCAAATAAGAAGGCATCAGGATCTTCACTAGAGGCACCACAAAAATTAGGCAAGTCTGACGGAGGAATGTTTTTCATCTAAGTAGCTCCACCAATCTCCTTGATAGGGAATTAAAATGTGACCAGTTCCTCTTGTTTCTTAGTGTAGTTCCCATCTTTGTTACCAGTACCCTCTAAATGAGCCATATTGGACAAAGAGAGAGTAGAACCTCTGTAAAATATAGATTCTTCAGAACCAATGGTTTGGAACTCTAGTTCTTGAATAAGATTTATGAGGAATTCCTCTTCAGGCTGACCACTGAGCAATGATGTTGACTTCCTTGTGAGAGGAGGTTCTAAATGGGTAGCAACAGAGGATTTCCCAACAAAATATTCTGTTGTAGAAGTATTTATTTGTTTAGGATCAACAACCAATCTCTTTTCAGCACTACAGACCTCCTTTTCAAATTCTCCTTCTTTTGTTTTCTTGTTTCTTGTAGACTTCCTTGTTCTTGCCAGTGTATTAGTGAATGAAGTGGTGCTCACACCACCACGAAAAAAATTTGAAAATATTGGACCCTATTCATATATTATAAAAACAAATTCAAAAATTCTACTTACTAAACAAGTAGGACATGGCTTTGGCAAAATTATGATCTCTGTAGGTGCATAGGCCTTACCCTACATCTTACCTCTTCGACTGCCCCAATCCTACAAAATCTCAAACAACAAAAATCATACTAAAACACTTTCAGTATCATCCCTTAGCACCTCCATGGCAACAACACCAAAATGTTAAGTCAAATTGTAGACTTATAATTTTTCAACATAAATTATCAACCTAGGGCAAGTAAGCTTATGAGATGGTGTGAAAAATATATGCAGGCTTAATAATTCAAGTGCTTACTAATAAAACCAGTCAATCATACACATAACTAATGCCTCTTTTCTGCATCAAAATTTGGCAGAAAAGGCTATGGAGTGGATTTAAACATCCCTCTACAACTCTTAGTATTGCTGATGTGATCAGAAAAGATAAGGGATCAAACTTACAGCAATAAGGAAATCAACTTGACAATGTAAATCGAACTTGATTAAATGAAATCAACACATTAACACAGAAACTTAATCTTTCAATCAATTGAGAATTGTTGCTAAAACTTCAGAAAGAGTACATTAGCTTTGTAAATGAATTATTACTAAATAAAGGAAATTAAAATGCACACACACACTACAACTAAGGGAGTTGTGAGTAAAGGGGGCCCTCCCTCACTCACAACCCCTTCAAGATTAAAAGAGCTTTCTCAATAGAATGGACAGAACATCAAATATTATATTAATCTGAAGATATTACAGATAGGTACAATCTCATATGTGCTATGAACAAAACCCAACCCAAACCCTTACAACATGAAACATAGTCAAATTTATACAAGTTCAAAAGCCCATATTTGGCTTGAATGAAGAAAACTACTAATTTGAGCTATTAGCTCAATAGAGGCAGAGAATGTCAAAATTAGCTCTGCTGAGTATAATCCATGAATGAAAGGATGGATTAGACAAATTTCGTTACATAGTTGGAGTTTCTCCTCATGTGGCCAACGAGAATAGGTCTGCGGATTTGGGTGGTTTAGAAGGTGGATTTGAAACAACCAGTACGAAAACATCCAGGTGTGACAAATTCCACACAAAACCCATGTTCTCGTTTGATTTGGAAGTGAGTGGAACATAGCTAACTGCCAATTTTGTTGCAGGAAATTTGGTAGATTGCAGGAAATCTGCATCTATAGGAATTTCGGAGCATCTACAAGAAATGCAACCACATGATATGTCTTCAGGAAATTTCAGAGCTGTTTCAAATTAAAGAAAATCCACATAAGATTTCTAGATCAGTTGGCATGATAATTCAATAAGGAAACAACTAGCTTAAGGAATGTTTAAGATTAAAGTAAAATGACACTTTTTATGTTAATTTTCATACCTCAAGCACATAACACCCTTTTGGCCAAAAACCTAGATGATATGACTGAAATAATCACAATTAGAGCTCAAGGGGAGTTCGAAATGGGAGAGGTAAGGTCTAGGAAATCTACCAAAATTAGGCAAAAGTGGGACTCAACGTGGATCATGTATGAAATATGCATTATCTTTCAAAACAAGATATGAAGTATTCTACAGGGTCACTGGAAGGCCACTATTTCCATTGGTTCATAACATAAATAATATATGAAAATTATGGCACCGAAGGTTAGCTCATCTTCATTTTGATGCACCTCTGAAATTGGAGAACTTGGTCTTATGGATTCCAAATGTTCAAGTGCAACATGATGGAGTATGTCTAGGATGTGTCAGTGGGAAGATGACAAGGGGGCCATTCCCCTCTAGTGAAAGCAAGTCAAATGACATCCTCCATCTCATTCACTCTGACTTGAGTGGTCTGATGCCCATACACTCTCTTGGTAACCATCTCTATTTTATTACCTTCATTGATGAATTTTCTAGAAAGACAGAGATATATTATATAAAGCATAAGGATGAAGATTTTGAAAATTTCGAGTTCAAAGCCTTGATAAAAAATCAAACAAGGAAGAAAATTAAAATATTCAAGTCCGACAATGGTGAAGAGTACACTTCAAATGAATTCATTGATTTGTGCAAGAAGGAAGGCCTCAAGAAAGAGAAAACTTCACCTTATACTCCCATACAAAATGGAGTGGCCAAAAGGAAGAACAGATCCATTGTAGAATCCACCCGTGCCATGATCCATGATCAAAAGGTACCAAAGTTTCTTTGGGGAGAAGCAAAAAATGTTGTCGTATATGTTCAAAATAGGTTTCATCATCAAGCATTAGAAAAAAAAACACCTAAAGAAGAATTCACAAGTGTCAAGCCCGATGTGAGTCATCTCCATATCTTTGGCTACCCCATATAATTTCATGTGCCGAAAGAGAAGAGGAACGAGCTGGGAGCTACTGGAAGAAAAGGTATGTTTGTTGGGTATTGTGAAAATTCTAAATCATTTAGAATATATATATTTCCTGCTCAAATGAAGGTTGAAATTAGCAAGGATGTCACATTCGATGAAGATTTCACACTTGGAAAAGCCCGAGACCTTCCTCTGCTTCCTCCTCCCAGGAAGAATGATGAAATGGATATCTTGGATGGCCCATCCATGCCCAAATCTGAGACCGATATTTTTTAAGGTCACATGAATCCCATGGATCGCTTATATTCTCCTCCCCTAGTAATCCCTATCAGAAGATAATATTGGTTCCTAGGCACACCTTAGTATGAAGGATAGACATGTGCCTCTCATTATTGTTTAGAGAAAGGAAGAACACAAGTACTGTGATGTTCACTATGATTACTATAATTAAATTTGAACTTTCCACATTCAACATCCTAGAAATAAAAAGTCCGGAAAGATTTTGGAGTGGCCAAAGAATATGGTATAACTCATTATGAAGAATGATGTATGGGATGTTGTGGTTTATGACCCTAAGGGGAAATTTTTGGTAACTTTAAGTGCATATACAATATTAAGCATGAACTGATGGAAGTATTGAAAAACATATGTTATGTTCGTGCTCAAGGATTCTCCCGTTTTGCAGAGGGGATAATATTATGATGATATTTTCACCGTGGCCCACATAACAATTATCTGCTCAACAGCTATCTTTTGCCGCAAGTCAAGAATGGAACCTTCATTAGATCAAATATATAAATACATTTATTCCACAGAAGGTTACACACAGAAGTATATGTTGAACAACCACAGGGATTTTGTAGTATAGAGAATCAGGACACATGTTTGTAGATTGAAGAACAGCATTGCATGGACCGAAGCAAGCCCCAAGAGAATTGTGGCACGCCTACGATAAACAATTATTTGGTGAATTCAGATTCACGATAATTAATTTTGATCCCAAAACTCTACTTCAAGGTAGTCCAAGGTGGAAAGTGTTAATATTCATTTTTAAGTATATTTTAACAACTCACCTGATAGGTAGTGAGCTCTCGATGATGGATGTAAGAGGGAGCTAGCCTTCGAATTCAAAATTAAGTGATTCTGGACTCATGCACTAATTTCCCCAGCTCCTTTATAGCATGTGGCCATGAAATTTTCCTTTCATTTATGGAAATCATGTTGTGAAGTTGCCTGGAATATTTTTGGGATGAATGAATGCAAGTGTATACCACAACGATGGAAATAAAATTCAAGAAATTATGTGAAGAAATTGCAGTGATCTTATCAACAAATCCATCCCAGTATAGACAATTGACTGGGCTCTAATGTTCTTTAATCGTTGTCCAAACACATGTTGCGCAGTGAACCTGTTGATTCAATTCATGACCGAGATTCTGCCACATTGGATCGCTTCCAAAACATATTGAGACATTTATGTGGGAATTTACATTTCATCTCTAGGCCTCCGCAGATGTCCGACTTCATGATACACTCAATGATGACTAGGTAGGAACTGTTATCGACTCCAAGAGTACCTCCGGACGTTTTTTAAGTATTGGATACATGCTATGACATTCAAATTTAGACGGAATCAAAATTCCACAGTATTTAGTACCACACCTTATGTTAAATAGTATATTGTCGCTAGCATGGCTAGTTGCGAAGCAATTTTACGATAAGTTTTTGAAGAGCTATTTGAGCAGGTTTTACACACTATAGTGATATATTGTGACAACAAGAGTGGGATCATTTAGCAGAAAATGAGTCGAAATTATAAAAATTGGTATGCTACAGCACCTAATATTGAATTTTTGGACCAAATGTTATGAAATCATCTCACAAAAAAAAAAAAAAGACAGATCATCAAATTAGAAATTAGCCTCTTTCGAGGAAACCTCCTTTGTTAATACATAAAAGAAAAATTCTTGGATGATACAAATGAAAAAACCTAATTTCTATATATAACAGTTCATGGGGTCCCAACATAATCCTATAGCCTACATAAAAAATAATAATTTACAACAATAATAACAGAAGGGCTTCTATGGGGAATAATAACAATATGGGGACTAAAAGGGTCCAAAGATAATAATAAGGGGCATAATAACAACAAAAATCAGGGAATACATTTTAGTATTATAGGGACCCAATATGCCCCTCCTTCAAAATGTGTTTTCTAACACTTAGCATAGTTTTGGATGCTTCTATATAAAATTCTCATCCTCCCATGAGGAACCTTTCAATGGGTAAGTCTTTCCGACCAAGGAGATATTCGAAATGATCGATTTCTGCACTTCTAAGTTCTTGTTTCCATGACTTATTCAAGCTCCAACATGATTTTCCTCTTCTTTCAAGTTCTAGAAATATTTTTTGAATCGGGAGCTTGTCATATAACCTTCTTTAAGTATGAAACATGGAAAGTACCAAAAGGCTATATGCCGTGTTCTATTTTGTATGCCATATTACCAATTGATAGTACCAAATGAGCTCGAAATATGGAATTTGTATACTTTTGAAAATACAATATCGTACCAACCATGGTCGTCATCTCCTCCATATTAAATTTTTTTGGACAGACCTCAATGTGCTCCACCATTGAACCTTTTTGTTTGAGATTTATCAATTGGCTAAATAAGGTGTTGCTCTTTGTAACTCGCTAGTATCGTGCTACATAATTTTTCCATAAAATTTTCCTAGTGAAAATTTGCTTTATGAGAGCAAAGCCACCGATACCATACACATATTGGGTTCTAAAATATAAAGCAATGGCATTGCTGGTGTGTTACATTATGGAGATCAAAATATTGCTCCATGTGTAGTATCCATGTTAAAGATCCTTTCCATAAAACTTCTCATATCTATCTTTGGAATATGGCAGTGTCTCTTCAATCCAATGTTAGAGTCTATGAAATCACAGTTACTAATTGCCTACATCATGATTTTCCCCTTCATCACGTTTTCGCCATTAGGAAGCTTTTCTTGTAGCAACTGTTTAAACCTTCCTTCAACCTTCCATATTTCTTCAAATATTCCATGTTTCTTTCAGCCTCCGAATATATTAATTCCATACCATTCTTAAACCCATCTGTGTCTAATTTTAAAACATTCATGTCACCTTTTAGTTCTTCTTCATTTTTTGTGAGATCAAAAAATTGTTGCACATGGTCTCATAATTTTGATACATCATGTTGTACCTCTTCCCCTCATGTGCTTACAGAAGAGCTTTTCGAGGGCTTAATGGGTGGATTATTTTTTCAGAGTGAATTTTACAGAACCCATTATTGATATAAATATTTAATTTCTCAAATTAATTCAACCAATTTTTCACTAAAAGTTATGCAATTTTTAAAAAAAATTACACACCTTTTATTGCTTTTCGGAGGAGCTCTCGATATTTAAATTTATCTATCTCTATGAATTTGGATCCAAATTATTTGAAATTTAGCTGCAGGCATCCTCATAATTCTTCTTTTCCAATTCCATAGGTTTGAAATCTTAATGTATTCTTCAAGACAAGTTTATGTGATCTCCCACAATGACCTAGTTATGGACTCAGTTTTAGTAGAGACAACTTGTATCGACATGTCGCATGTCATTTTTTTTTTGACATTTGGCTCTAAAATCGATATGAGTAAGAAAACTAAAACCTATCTAATTTTATTGCTTTTTACATGACCTAATCGACACACCGAAACGTAGTTATGATGATTTTCTCTCGCCACCTATTTGAGATGAAATTATGGAGTGTTTCTAAAAAACCCTAACTTCTACGTATCCCATTCCTCTCAAAATATAAACCAAGAACTGAATTATACATGAAGTTCATCAGACGAACCTATGTAAAATTTCAATTTCTAAATCAGAGAACAAATTTACAGAAAAAAATACCATGATTACTGTTTGAAGAATAAAACCCTAATCTCAAAGCTCTCACCAAAATCCACAACCAACTCACAAAATAGAATAAAAGATAGATAAAAGACTTAGAAATGTTTCTCTACCCGGGTAACTTCAAAACCAGCATAAATGAATGGATGGCACAAAATGAAAAAACCCTATTTCTATATATAGAGTCTTAAGGGGTCACAACATAATCGTAAAATACATAACAATAATAATGTATAACAACAACAATAACAATTAGGTTTGGTCTTCATAAATCAGACGTGAGTCAATACTATTGTAATTTTCAAAATAATAAAGAATTATTTATATATATTATTATTGAATGACTTATTAAATCATGTGTCTTCATGTCAGTCATATTTATTATGTGTCAAAGTCCCTATTGTGGACTTATAGGTTTTATTCCGAGTTTATAGTTTATCGTACATTTAAATTGATCCATACTGGGATTTTGAATCATGCAATTAGACTGGTTATTGAGTAAAATATAATTTACAAGCCTTCACACTCTGTTGGCTGGGACCATTGTTGCCTCAACTCAAGGAATTTGAACCCATCAAAAGCCTATATATACAATGGAACCGAACTTCACTTGGAGACAAACATGCAACATGGAAATTCAATATGGAAGCTGCTATGACAGAGAAATTAGAAATATTTATAATTTTCCTATTCTAGAGATTTCTAAAATAATTTATGAGTTGAGAAAATAAAAATTTTGGCACTATCTACTGAATTTTGAGCTATAGTTTATGACTCAAAGTTCAAGGTTTTGTTGTCGTAGTTGCTACACCAACTACTGCTTAAAGCTGTTATTTCATGCAAGTGAAGGAGAAGCAGAAAATGATTTTGTTGGATGTAGCTGGGATAAGTTTTATTGGGCCCAAAGAAGCTATTGGAAGCTATATTTCTAAGTTCCCCTACCTCAAGACCTAAAGTCTCATAAGAAAGGATGTTCCGTTGTTGTTGCTAACAAAGTCTACGATGACAAGGAAGGTTGACTGGTGGATAACCAAGTCAAGGTATAGAGTCTTAAGGATCAATATACAAAGGAATAATTATCTTGAAAGGGTTTTCCTCGATGGTGTTTTGTTCTCACTTCTATCCTACATCTCGGGTGTCCTTGATCTATGTGTATTTTCTTTTATATTTTCTTGATGAACTAATAATAAAAAAAGATAATAAGAACACACTAATAACTAAAGAAGATCACAAGTAAATAATAAATAAGAACAATATATTTCTACCTTTCTGGTTCTCAAACATGTTATCATTACAGCTTTCTGGTGAAAGAATACAGTATGTAGTCTCAAGGACTTGTTCAAGGAAGGATTTGACTAGAAGAAAGAAGCCTTCTACTATCTTCAAGAAAATGTCTAACACTACAAGAGAGACAAAGCTAACAAGAGATTCGTTAAATAAGAAAAGGATTGACACTATCCTGAAAAAGAACAAGGTCTTAGATGAACAAAGGAAAAATGAAAACACCTACAAAAGAACTCATGATGTTGATAAGGTGAAGTATAAAGACTAAACTGGTAGCTATGGTTTTGATGTTTTACGTACAAAGGACAAATCGTGTCCCTCTATATAAAATATGGATCATGTTGATAAGTTCATGTGGATTTATCAAAACTATTCACCATTTAAGAACAATGGACAGGGTAGTGTTTAAGAATGATTCTAAGAACCTGCTTAGATGAAAGAGGATAATTTTTCCTTCTTTCCTTGTGAAAATAAAGTATAAGTGATGATGTCCTTTCCATTGATGAAATAGTGACAAATAAGAGAACTATTAATTGCAGCTTTTCACCCTGGGACTACTACCTCCTTGGGGGTTCCCGCTGTTTTATCCCTAAACAACAAGAGGGAAAACAACACCCACATTTTAAAAGCTATGGACAACATGCAGCCAAGAAGAGTTAATAAAGTCATATGGTAATAAACAATTAGGAAGTATCAAGCATTATGTTGCTCACTACAAAGGAAGATTCAATAAGAAAGGGCCAAAGAATAATGTTGACATGTCCAAGATCGAACGCTATCATTGTCACAATATGGGAGCACCTAGAAGTGTTTCCTCAATAACCCTGTGGAGGAGGAAAAGAGATAGAGATCATGAAAAATATGGCTAAGAGACAACATCCACGAAGAAAGAAAATAATGAAGAAGAACCATGTACTTTCACTACTAAGCCCTTCCATCTTATGTTTTATTTGTATATTTTGTGTAGTAGTTTACCATCTTCTCAGAAATGTATTTCTTTGTTTATAATTTTTAGGTTTTCCTCGAAGCTTTTGGAGGGAGCTCAAGGCTCCCCAAGACAAGTATCCGATTCTCTATTTGTCTACATGTACTTATTTAAGATTCTCGATTATATTATGTACTAATCATCAAATATCTTCTTCCTTGTTCAGGAATCATTCCGTTGAATTTCCAACAATTGCGGAGAAGGCTCAAACAAGACGCGTACACAAGTAAAATGTTTTTTCAAAAATCCAAGATATGGCTGAAAACATATAGTCTTATTACTCTCTTTTGAAATATCCATTTCTACATGTTACCTAATCGTTGATATGTTTAGTACTATTGAATCCTAAGAGACCTTGTTTGGGATAACCTACTTCTCTGATGAATATAGCCACCTTATACAACTCAAATTTTTGTATACGAACATTATGAGTGTGTTTCTAGAAAACCTAACTTGATGGGTATGATGTTTCTATATGTGAAACGTTAAAATGGTTTAGGGTTATTTATGGAAAATTTTATTCATCTTGACAATGGATAATATTTAGGTTTAAGGTTTTGATCAGATCATGAAGCTATAAATTTGTTAGATTTAATATGATGTTGTTCGAAATCCCTAACCTTGAAGTTTGATATAACAAGGATGCTGACAATCTCACAAAGTCCAGGAGGAAACCTCGTACATTTTCTCTTGATTGAATCCTAGCCTAGTATAGTTCAATGTGTCTCTAAATGTATAAATGTTGAACAAGATATGATGTTCTTATAATGATGATCACCTAGACACACTACAAGGAAACCATCTAGTGAGGTTATAAAGGAGGTTTTTAACATATAAATTGGCCAAAATTGTCAAAAAACATTCACTATAATATTAATTTTTGCAATTTTAGGTTATGACGTGATTCTTCTAATGTGAAATCAACAAATAAAAAAAATTGGGTGGCCGTGAGGCTTTATGGATGTTTTTCTTCCTTACTTGGCACATGTACAACAAACACACCTGCAGTATTTAAACCGTATGCACCGGAACTATAAACATGACAAGCACTGGGATGCAGCACCCAAGCCTGGTGTACTTAAAGAACGTTCCTGCAGCATGTCACCCACAAATACAAGACCGAATAATGAAGAAGCATCCTAATAATCGTTACCGTAAAATGCATGAGATGTTATGTGTTAAAATGCACCAAGTATTCACATTAAAAAATGGTACCAGAAAGAACAAAGGCAAATTCTACTGAAGGTATGCAACGCCTATACCTCGAAGTTATAGCTTAGCAACTCGTGCTCAGCATTCTAATTGGCATTGGTATTCGTGTAGCCATAGGTCATAGAATACACCAAAGGCATGGTATCACAAACGCACCGATGCACAACAACTAATACTTACCCATTCATTTTTTTATTTTTTATAAACATCGACTTGTATAAAATTGGAAACGTTATTATCTTCCTCGTCGCAACTTCTTCTCACGGGGGATTCAACATGAGAAATACCATAGCACGTGGGTTCATCTTGGGGATATATAATGAGGAAAATGACAGAACATATTGGGGGATATATAGTGGTATGGCTTTACATGTAACAAGCAAAATGGAGCTAAAGTTAATGAAAAATATAAAGGGTTATAAAAATGTTAACGAAAAATGAATACTTACAATATATAGCGTGAAAGCGTAGGGGATTTTAAATTGGAAGGTATTGGTTTACATTTAGTGTTGAACAATGTGATTTTTAGAGGCTTTTTCCAATATGTACTCAAATGAAGGGTATTGTTTAATATGCTATGACTTCATGGGTGATATTTTAGAGGTTCTCGACCCAAGCCCCCATGTTTCTCCTTCTTTTTAGACAAATGAATTATTCATTTTTATACAAATTTTCCATTTTTCTATGATTCCCTCCTTTTTACATCAATGGAAAAGGTTTTCTTCTTTGAAAAATGCTACTCTTATCTAAAACACTCTCTTTTCATAAATCAAGAGAAAGGACTGTTACCCCCTAAATTTATGCTACCTTTTATTGAATACATAGAGAGGTATAAGTCCTATATTATATCTCAAATATTCAAATATATCTCTGTGAGGAGGTTTAAAGGTATTTACAATCTTCTCTTAGTAGAAATATATTCCATCTTAACATTCTTATTAACTAGTTATTTTCTTAAGAAATTATAATTTGTAGGAATGTGTCATTCCCAAATGCATGAAACAATTTTGATATATTTATTTCACTTGAATTATCATATATAAATAATAGGATGACTTGTGTTATTCTAATGTATTTTATATTCTACTTCTATCTAGAGAACCCATGCAACATGTCGATACTATAAATGTACCAACTTCAAGCCAGAGAGATTGGGGATTATTTTCTATTTATCCATGATACCAAACAATTTCCTAGAATGTAATGCTCCTCCATTAGTGATTTTCTTGTCACAACCATTTCATGATATTTTACATATGTATATGTTATTAATGTAAAGTGTTTTCTTTCATACCACAAGACATAGTCCATATCTTTTAACATTCCAAATGCATTTCTTAATCCTGTATATTTCTTTGGAGTTTTTATTAAAATATTAATAATCAAACCTATTCGCTGAAACTAATATTAGTCCTTGTTGATATCAAATATAATGAACATTTCTTCAATCATTATTAATCTATATATATTTTATTTTTCAATCGCATTAATCACATAAGCTTTTCTTTATTTTCATCTTTGTAAGCATGTAGTAGTGCTAACAAGTGCTTCAACTTTCTATTCCAAACTTCTTCAAAATTTTCAGATATTTGGTTTTGGGAGTTAAACATTTTTTTTTTATAAACAACTTAAAAATAAACAGTGATAATGATACCCTCCAACGTGGGATATTTCAAATTTATTATTCATTTTAGCTATACAAAATATTGGACCACAAAATAATATCACTTCCAAATATGATATCATCCATATATAAAAATGATTAACATTTTGTTATCTATTTTGATGTGTAGTAAGCATATCTATTGTCTTCCTTTTATCCTTGCTATTGTAAATATTGATAAAACTGGTATTGATCCCCCGAAGCTTGTTAATAACATATAAATCCTTATTCAACCTACATTCATAATATCTATTTTTTGATAGCGTTGAACATTTTGCACTTTCAACATACACCTTCCAAATTTCCATTTTAGGAAAAGTGAGTTGATATCTGCTTGATACACCTTGAAATGCTGAAACATAAAAATTTAATAATATTATTATGGTTTGAATTCAGAAAATATAGAAATATTTTCTTCAAATTCAACACCATCTACCGTACAGCTCATAAACAAATTCACATTATTTCCTCAACAGCCCAGAACTTCACTTGTTCCCCAACACCTACTTAGTTGGTAGTAATATTCTTATCCTTTGGTCTAGCAAGATCCCATGTTTCATTATTCTCATTAATAAGATTGGGCTTCTTCCTCTTATATTGAACTAATTCTATCTTTAATAACTTTCAGTAAACTTTAGTTCTATTTCCAAGAACAAGGAAAATTCTGCACAACATTTAGAATTGGGATATTCTTTCAATTTATACTATCGAATATTTATCACCAAATATTTTTACTCGTTAGTTTTTCAAACATACTTGGATGGATTATTTGGATTATGTCCTATATGTTCCTCCTCCTTTTGTATTTATGTTCTTCTTCTTACTCCTCCTCATGATTCTTTCACCACATGTTGTATATCAAAATCCCAAGTTCAAATATCTATTTTCTTGTCATTTTATTTTGAGGACATTTTCACCACTATACATCAATTGTTTCCTACTATCTTGCATAGTATTTTTTTTGTAATAATTGTATCCTTACATTTTCATGTATATGAGAATATTCTTCATCTACTCTAGAATCAAATTTTCCTAAATTTTCTTTCCTTTATCTTTTGGTAAGTATTTGCTACAATTTTTTTTGAAATGTTTGACTAAATAAGCTATCGCTTTCCATAATTCACATGGATTTTTATTTTTGTTTACTCTTAATTTTAGCTCCATTTAAAATGCATATTTTTGTATTAACTACTTATCCCTAAATGTTTTTGGAAGGTTTGCTTCTTAACATATGTTAGTTATTTCCATCTCCTCCATGGTTCCACTTTTCTTCGAAATGCACCATTTCCTATTGTGAGTCCCTACCATTGAAGAAAACCTTTTAATCCCATGCTTTTCATTGGTATTCAATGAATTCATTAGTGTTGAATAAATGTAACTAGGTCCTGTCGTCCTAAATTGTACTTGAGTCAATACTTATTGTAATTGTAAAAAGAATAAAGAATATATATATATATATATATATATATATATATATATATATATATTATTGAATGACTTATTAAAGCAAGGGTTTCATGCTTAGTCATATTTATTTTAGGTCAAAGTACCTATTGTGGAATTATAGGTTTTATTCTAGTTTAATATTTTTATCGCAGATTTAAATTGACCCATATCAGTTTTGAAACATGAAATTAGGCTTAAGTATTGAGTAAAATATAACGTATGAAGCTTCCACACCTTATTGGTCAAAACTTGATCAATTCATCCTCAACTCAAGGAACTTGAACCCAATGGTGGCCTACATATACAATGAATTTGAACTCAATTGGAGACATAAATATGCAAACACACAAATTTGATCCGGGAAGTCATAAAAGGAGAAATTGCTAAATCTTGAGAGGACTTTCTAGGTTCGGATTTTGGCACACTTATAGAGTTGGAGAAAATAAAATTTTGGCATTACGCCTGTGAATTGAGCTATAGTTTGAAATATCAAAGTTCTCAAGGTTTTGTTGATGAAATTGCTACACTACTTTCTGTTGTCAGCTTGTTATTAAGTGAAGTGAGAAGTAGTTTTGATTCCATTGGATGGAGGTAGCTTGGAGAAGTTTTATTTTCCTAATTAGAGAAGTCTTGAAGGCAGATCAAGTTCTACCCCAAGATCAAAGTCTCAAGAAGAAAGGTTGAAGTTTCAATGCTCTTGCTACAGATTCACATGATGACAAGGAAGGTTGACTGTGTGGAGGAAGTTCCGGGCCACAACTAGAGTTTAAGCATCACTATAGAAAGCAAATAATTATCTTCAAGGTGGTTTCGTGGCCCTCGAGGGTGGTTTTTTCCTCGCTTTTCTCCGGGCCTACATCCGTGTCCTTGATTCATGTGTATTTTCTTTGATGTTTTCGATGAACTAATAACAAATATAATAACAATACAATAACAACTAAACAAGATCACAACTAATTAACAAAGAAGAAGAAGATATTTCCACCTTTTCTGATTTCAACATGGTACTTTGCGTTTATGAAAGAAGAAGAAAAGGTAGTCTTACGACTCTGACTGGCGAAGGAGTTGATTAGAAGAAAGAAGCTTTCACTATCTTGAAGAAATATTTCTAACACTATCAAGGAGAGAACAAGTTTGAAGGAGCTTCAAATTAGAGGTTTTGGATGAAAAGGTATTGACATCATCCTTGAAAATAACAAGGTTCTGGATTCAGTCAAAGGACAAATGAAAAGTCACCTACAAAAGAATCAAGCGACGCTAGTAAGGTAAGCACAAAGATCCTAATCAGTAGCTATAGCTTTGATGGTTAAAAGCAAAGGAACCTTCTTCAGTAAGGGTATGCACACATCGCGCCCAGGAAATGTATGAGGCTTTGTCAAACTATCTTACCATCGAGAACATTAAAAGGTAGTGAACGAAGAATGATCTAAGAATTGTTAAGATGACAAAAGAGGAGCATAATGTTTCTCTTTTTCTTTGTGAAAATAGAAAGGATAAGTGATTTTTTTCCTTTCCATTGATGAAATAGTGCCAATAAAGAACTAATAATTGTATCCATTTTGGGACTACCATCTTCTTGGGGTTCCTTTGCCTCATCCCTCAAATGTTGGAAAGAAAACAATTTGCACGTGAAAGCTATGAAAACATGCAAGCCACAGAAGAGTTTAGAGTTCCATGGTTAAGAAATAATGAAGAAGTGTCAAATGATTATGTTTCTCATCATAAAGGAAGACTCAAGAATAAAGGGGACAAAGAACAATGTTGACTTGTCCAAGACTTGGCTCCAAGTATTGCTTCTCACATGGGACACTATAGAAGTGATCGTCCCGACAACCTGGTGAGCAAGAAAAGAGATAGAGATCATGCATGGTTGAAGAGACAACATCCCCAAAGAAACAAAACATCAAGAGGAACCATGACTCGTACCATTTAAGCCTTTCCACACACGTTTTATTTGTATATTTTATATAGTATAGGTTTAACATCTTCTTGGAAATGTATTTCTTTGTTTTATGTTTTAGTTTCTGTGTTTTTGGGAGGGAGCCCAAAATATCTCCCCAAGACAAGTATATCACATTCCCTCTCTATTTTTCTTCAATTATTTCTTGTATACGAACCCTTAAGGAGGTTTGTTACACAAGAATTGTCACCGTCCCTACCATTCCCCGTCCGCACATTGGAGGCCCATTTTACACTGTGACAATGTCATGCCTTGAAAATACTATCACCGTATTCTTTAAATATGAGCTTCACCCCCCCGAAGACATATCCTTGCAAAAATCTACAAAACATCCTTTTTTACCACGCGGGTAGCCGCCTTCATCATCGCGCCAATGGGGAAAATCCTACAAAGAGGCCGCGTTCAATTAGCGTCCTCGTCTCTGTAGTCACAGCTGTTACCAGCCCAATTTAAGGAGTGTTTTAACAACAAGTCATTTTCAACAGACTTACAAACTCATTCATCTTGAGTTGGGATAAGCTTGCTCTAATTTACATGTAGGGGAAGTGGTTTGCCACCTCTCATGGAAGCTTCCTTGGAAGACAGGGCCAATCCACACCTATAGGGACCCAACTCCTTCCTCCATTCATAAAAGCTTGCCCATTTCCACTGCAGAAGCTGGGGTTCAAGTGCCTAAGTTTTGAATCGAGTTCTGGGACCAAGAGCCTTAATGTCGCAAGAGCCTTCATTCTTCCCTTAAGGCCAACCCAGCAAGGAGACTATCGGCTTAGAGACTTAAGAGAGGTCACCATCTCGTGTAGGTTTTACGAGACATGTTCTATCGGATACCCTTCGAAGGAGACCCCAGCCGTCGAACATTGGTTGTACTTTCGTATTGTTTATTAATGAATGACTATCGTTATGGTTCCACTGCTTGCTTACATAATGATGAGTTATATCCTTTCCCACTGATATATAGTTGCGTATTTGGATTTTATGCTTACCGTATTTTTTTATTGCATGTGTAGGTGTTCATTCATGAAGATCAGATTCTATGATCCGTCGAGGTTAAGGAACGGAACACTGAAGTCACAGTATTAATCATAAATAAGGACTTCATGTAGACTTTCCATCATTGTCCGTCGTTTTTATTCACAATTAGAACTTGCGCCGTAGCATTTGATGATTGTTGTTAATTCATCATTAGTAGGGATCACTCATCACAGAGATTTACTCAACAATTTGGTGACCCACCGGGGATCGTCTAGTTCGATTGTCTCGTTTTGATTGTTTCGTAGTTTTCCTCGCTAACAGCTTTCCGGGCCGGGTTTTTGCGTTGTTTCGTTTGCTCGGATATCATCCGGCTCGGGAGTAGTTATTTTTATTTTTGGTCGAGAAACTCAGTCATGCGTTTTTGCCTCGAGCAAACACGAATCGGCGCATGTTGTCAGTATTACCCGCGCCAATTTCTTTTTGGCATCACATAACCCCGCGCTCGGCACGACCCGTGAGGCAATAGGCTCACCACGGAGCCTCTCCGTCCGGGCCGTGTGTTTTTTTTGGTTTTTCGGCCACTCCGTGTGTGTTGGAGTCCTTGTCGATCGGGATTTTTCTCGATCCTTTGGTTTTTCTCCATCGTATTTCATTGCTTTAAGCCCTAGGGCATCTAGTGGCTTTGTGTGTCGAGTCTTCTCAGGGAGTTTTGGTGTTTGTTATCCACCAATTCTCCATTGCTCCTCCACATCCTCTTAGTGGCTTGCTCACCATTTTGTTGCCATTTTTGGGTGATTGTTCACCTCATTCAAATTTAGTTTGGTCTTGCTTTCTGCCCAGATCATACTGGGCCCATTGGAGCCTTTTGGGACTTTTTCTTGCCTTAGAGACTTGGTTTATTTGAGATTTGATTGTTTGTGCTATTGAGTGAACCGCTGCTTTTACTCTCTTAATATCATTTCTAACTTATTTTTGTTTGTTTTTTAGTTGTTTAGTGCATTCATTATCAAACATTGAAAATTAAAAATCTCTTTTTCTTTTTTATTGATTAGTGCAAATTGGAATCTTTTCGATTTTATCAGTACTCAGTGAATTTGAAGGAAAAGTTTTTTAGTTTCATTAGTTGCATTAGAGACATCATTGATTGTCTTCTCGTCATTTTTTTTTAAAAAGTTACATCTCAACTCTTTCCGTAGCCAGCTCACTCAACTAAATGATGTATCGTACATGTAGTTTTACAGTACTTAGGATTTTTTTTTTTTTCGGGAGGCGCACATTCGTTAGGGCCTCGGCAAACTGAAAATGTAATTGAAGATCAACTTTAAAATTCATTGAATTTACACCATACAAAGATTGAAACTAACGAAACACATTTAGAGGTTCAGCCAGAGACGTGTTCGTGCGTCTTTAAAACCTAGCAACCGTCGTTTTCCTCTTGATTTAGACAACAATAGTACCACTTAGCTCCTCAGATATCGCGTATATGGAAGGGAGACCCCTAACAGGTTTCAACTTCATCCACAGTAGTCATCCGTCGCCTGTACCTGCGATACACCGAATACGTGTATCTGAAAGAGATTTCCGCACGACGGAAAGTCCTTTGTTGATTTCTTTTTCAATATTGAAACCAAGGTGTATATTGGTACCATTGTTATTTGGTACACCCTTGCCTAAGATTCTGAAAGCAATCATTTGATCTTTTCTCGACTCTGTAATTTGAAAAGATCCCCGTGTTAATTTCTCCTTTCACGCTTGTGTCAAATTCAAGAGATAAAGTCACCTTTTGACCGTTTTCGACTCTTAAAATATGAAACGTAAAGTTTCTTATTTTTAAAATGTTGCAAAAATTAATCACCCGCGATTACACACCTTGTTATACTTTGCTTGTTGACCGTTTGATCATGTGTCTTGACTCTTTTTAGCCCTGGTGTGTGCTTTCTGATCTTTTTCTCGTCAGCCACAAAGGCAGAATCCCCGTTCGTTCATCGTTAGTCCTTATACCAGACGATTTTATCGCAGGTTTCACAACTTCTTCATCAACGCGTTGAACCCCATTGTTTCTAAGTCGTACTGGGGACCGGTTCTTTCGAGCAACTCTTCGGGGGACCATTGAGTTCGATTGGCCCTTTTTGGACCCTCAAATCGAATTGAGATTAGGAGCTGATTTCCTTTTCACATCGGCTCACTCTTTATAAATGTTGTTTTTCCTCCTAGTCCTCGCCTGGGCTTCTTATTGCAAGATCTTAGCCACAGGCTCAAACATGAGTGATTCTCGTGAGGAACTTCAACGTTCAGTGAAGACGCGAAGATTATTTTCTGGGAGACAAACTCAAACAACCGTCATGTCAACATCCACCCCCTCATTACCACCGGGGGTATAGGTCTTTGGGTTAGATCATTTCCACCGTAGCCTCTATGGGAGCAAGCGCTCCTTCTTCTCGAGGCTAAATTACCTTCGCCGGGTGTCTCTATACCGTGTTACTTTTGTACCCGTCCTACCATCAGTGGTGGCTGTCACACTCGTTGTCACCACCCTCTCGCTGCACAGTGCCGCCTCTCGAAGACGTTTATTTAGCAAACTGCTATACCGAAGAACATTTTCCGCAGGAGACTACCGTCCCCGCAACACCGAACTCGAGGTTGGACCATCTTCCCAAGATCCCAAACCGCTCATTTTCGGCATTGGCGCATAGGATGGCACGCTCGTGTACAAGCGAGGCCGCATGATGAGCACAGACACGCACGTTCGCTCGCTCCCCGAGGCTTACCTCCATGCTCGCGTTTACATTTTAACTGTGCTTAGTAACCCGCAAGGAAACCTTTTTCAAGGCCAACCTTTGCCAACTCGGGCTATCCTTATGACCTATAAAAGCGCCTGCAAGGCTATTCTGGCGCAAGCGCAGGTTGTCGTATTTGTCTTTGGCGACAAGATACAGCCCTTCTAGTCAACCCTGCTCACCCTCGTACCGGTACCAAATCGACCTATTTGGTTTTGGGGAAGATCCATCTTCTCAACTGCGATCTTCGTTGTTTATAACGCTGGCATATCGCCTTTATCACCCCATGGTTCGCTTCAGTTAAATCATACGCATCACCGCCTTTATTTTCCACTAAAGCACCCCATTATCCGCAGATAATCCTTAATAGCTCCACCTTCAGTTAATCGTTTATCTTAAGATAACCGTTTTTATACCAGTTAACCGCTAACCAACGCCGCCTGTTTATCCGTCAACTTCGTTTTCACTTAGTTGCCCCTTTATCTCGTGGCTCAATTGTTCACCAGCGCCTTCTTCCAATGTCAACTGTTTTACCAGTGGCAGCGTTGCCTATTCCATTAACCCCACCAAAGAAATTTATTTATTCACGCACGCAGCCTAAATCAATAAAACGCCGCTCTAGTTATCAGCTCGTACTTCGTTTCAATTTATCAGCAAACCGACTCATCCCCGTAAGGTGCTTATTATCCTCATGGTCAATCTCAACCGAATTATAACCGTCCCGAGGCTTCGCATTATCCTCTCCACCCCGTTTTTTACTCTATACCAAAGTAGCCCAAACCCAAATGCCTAAGCATACTCAAAGCGACACATAACTGTGGTCCACCTGTTGGCCAAGCCCCACACTAGTTACCGCAGCCAACCGCCTAGAAGACACGGCATCATACCGAAGCCGTCAGAATCCTAAGAAGACAACTCATGGGGTATGATGTTCAATCATCAAGGGAGTACAGTACCCGTCTCTCGTCCCGGCTCAGGCATGCTTGCTAATCCGCCATTGCTCCTCGGCCACTCTTGGGAGTTGCCAAGATGTTTCAAAACCCATCAATGATCCCATTTTTCATAACCGTATCGCTTCCTGCTCTCGCTCAAGACACTGGTGTGATCGCCTAATTTTAAGGGTAAAGCTTGAGAGGACCCTGGCGCATGTGATGACGATTATCTTTGGTGTTCGCTTCAACTCTTGGTTGATGATTCAATTGGTCACGCGCCAAGACACTTTTGACCGGAGCGTCGTTATGGTACATAGAGTTATCCCGTGGTACCTTCCAAGATTTCAATTCCTTAGCCATGGCTTTTCCGATGCACTTTCAGCTACCGGCTCATTATGAAGCGGACGCACCTCCTAATTCTTTTGAAGTATATGCCACCATATTTCCGATCACATTCATGAGTGGTGGCGCGCTACAAGACCATCAAGTTTCATATACTCGACTGTGACATTAACCATCGAAGTCTACCTACCTTCGTGAACAAAATGTTGCCCAAGATATTGCGATGGGGAGCGTGCAGACGAAGAACAAGCCATCGTACGTGCTCAATATCTCGATTCGAAGAGTTCTCGCTCCGGGCACGCGATGACATCTTTTCCGGGCGTTCCGTTCGAACCTTCTAAGGTCACCCACCGTAGTGGATGGCAACAAGTCGAACTCGTATCCCGTAACTTCAAGAACACGAAGTGAGTTCGACCCTTTTTCCAACAATACCTCAACTCGCTTCTATCCGATTCTCAGAAAACTGTGAGGAATGGGTTACCAGCCAACTTAACAGAGAAAACTTCCAAAGGGAAAAGAAGGGCAAAGGTAAACGAACCGACGCCCAAAGCGTAATTTCAAATTGCATCGAGGTGATGCCTCGAACGTAAACCCCAAGTACCGCTCAGCCAGAAGGAGACCATTATACCAAAGATTGTCTACGACGATTCGAGGTTAGTCAACTTCGAAGGGTCGAAAGGACCTTGGTAGCTTCTTAAAATATCATTCCCTATCTCAAACAGTACCTTATGGTTGAACAGTGCATCACTATCTACTCATTTGGGTCCCACTCTTTATGATGAATGGTGCCGCACCTATCTCCATCGCTATGTTGTGCTTAACATGGCAATGAATCCAGCAGTGCTCGCGTCAGATGGACCACCTCTCCACTTGCCTCCTGGGCTCGTTGGAAATCGAGAAGCCTACTCCTCGAACTCGTCAGAAGCCATTTTCAGCGTTTCTACGAAGATCTTTCATATCCTAATGCCCGTGCTGGCCAAAGACGATAGCATTGTTGAGTATTTCCACAGCGCCTTTCTGCTATGCCTTTGCTTAGAAGTTCTTCAAAGTTAACTGCAACAAGACATGATTTATCAGTAATCTCCAGCATTTATCCGCCACCGAGTCTTCTCACCTTCAATTTAGAGAATTTCACCTCTCATCGCCCACATCAGATCGCTTTTGTTATTCAAGTTTGGATTAACAATGTATATCCATAGGGCCGCTGTGATGAAGGTGCTCATCTATGTTATGTCGGCTCACTACCGGAAGGCCATTGCCTTCAAACTCCTTTCGTCATCTCTCAATTTCCTAGAGGCATTTGATGGCTTGAACTCAAACCCTCGGGTGTTTCGAGTTTAGTTATCACTATATGAAGACCGTCAATGTGGGTAGAGGTGGCTGATTCCGTGCTCAATTCATGAATATACTTTTGGCTACAAAATGGACTCATGCGTACCGCGTGCCGTCCACCATCTTTCGACTTTCAAGTCTTCACCAGGGCAAAATCGCGCGTGATCAGCTGTCCTTCTTCACCTCCACCTCCTTACAGAACAACGTTCCATACGTGGATCAGATTCCGAATCCCCCCGATAGCAGACCCTGGCTTCTTCAAAGACCTCATCCTCATGGGTATCTTTCCCCGCACCACCACCGCACACCGCCTGGTTAACAATATGATTTCTGGTGTCCGATGACCGGCTTATTCCTACGCCCGATGGTGTGTCGGAGTTTTCAAGAACCCACCCTTAACTCCGTGAGAGATTATTATTGTGAAAATTTTGCCACATCGGATCTACCTCCTCAAAGATGCCCTTTTGAGCATGGCTCACTGCTTCACCAATCCTTCTGCTTGCCGGTGTCGATTCCTCCTCGATCCTCTCTGAAGAGACTCTTCTTCCGTTGAAGCCATCATTGAAACTATGTTCCCTATATCAGCTGGGCGGCGTGACATCATCGTCCTCTTCGTGCCTAGCTTGGGGGCAATGAGCGTAATGGTTCATATTATGGCCTTGCAAGCCCTACCCCTCTCTTAAACGCCCTCATTCCGGACGACGAGGTTCTTTCCTTTTTTCGGAAGGCACCCGAGTAACATCACCAAACTATCTCAATCAACATCTCTCGTTAAACCGTGACTGCTGAGAAATATTCAATGGGAGGAACACCGATGAGATTCAAGTCTACACCATATTTTTAAAGAATTCAGAGATGTGTTCGCCTGGTCCTACGAGGAAATGCCGTGATTGATCTCTCGTATCGTAGCAAAGTGAGATTCCAACTCCACTCGGTGAAGCCCATGCACCAATGGCGCCCATGCATCCTCGTAAAGCCGCTGTACCATGCGTGCTGAAAACCTCCGAACGCGGTTTTATTTATCCCATCCCCTCAAGGTAATGCTTCTAAACATTGTCCCCCGCTGTATAAAAAAGCGTTGCAGTACTATTAGGGTCCGTGTTGATTATCGTTAACATCAATCGCGCCCTCGTCCAAAGGATACCTTGTCCCACTCGTCTACAGACCGTATCATCGGGCGAACGTATTAAGTGAGTGTTTATTCCTTAATGACTGATTTTGGGAAAGTAATTAACATCAATATTGCACCGAGATCAACACAAGACTATCATCTATCCGTGGGGTACCGCGTACAAAAGCTTCTCGTCGTCGGAAGAACGTCGAGCCACGCCTGCTGGCGCGATGTCTTACGTTTTCCATGACATTCGCCATCGTTCACCGTATTCGGACGACTACGTAGCTTCTGTCCAGCTAAAGCAGAGGACCACCCTAAACACCGCCGTACAATACTGCCAGGCGGCCAGTGCTGCTGTCGAACCTCATAAATGTGTCTTCTCGTATGGATTTCCGGCTAACCGCGATTCATAGTCTCCAAAGACAGACCCGCTCGACCCTTAAAAGTCGAGGCTATCATCAATCTCCCATCACCCTCTCACCCATCGCAAGAGTCCCAGGAAAAGTGAACTTCTCGTACACTTTATCCCGAACTACGGGGAGGTGGCTGTGGATTCACACGCTAATAAATCGTAACGTCCCTTCCATTGGGATGAACGCCCAAAAATCCTTTTGAAGCAAGACGTTACTTGTTAATGCTCCTTGCTCATTCCTCCCCGATTACCGCCGCGATTTCACTTTGTATCTTGCCACCGCGTTTAGCAATTACCGTTATGGTTCGGTGATGACGATGAAGCGTAATGAACATGTTGTTTATTATCCGTCGCTTTTAACTTCATCACTAAAACACACTTCATGCTCATGTTTATAGTTATTTTTTATCCGCCGTACACGCTCGTGCGTCATTGGCCATTACATCCGGCTACGACTTACCGCCCGTGGTTTCGGCATCGTAACCCTGCCGTACGATATTCTCTCTCGACAATCATCGGGGGCAAGGTACTCCAAATGGATCGTTATCCCCAGGAGTTTGACTTAGATTTCACCACCTAATAAGTCAACTAACCACCTGTTTTCGTTAACTTATATGCCTTTCCGCGTACTCCCGTCCTTCACACCGAAGACCATATACCTGACGAAACTCTTTTCTCACCATTTGATCAGAAAGTGGCGATATCATTTATCTTTAGACTCCACATTTCTGTCCGATGAATGAAGACGTTCAAGTATCGACCCTACACTGGCCTCAAATCCCTGGTCACCGTAGAATTTTATACTGTTGAGGTAGATTCATGTTCGGCTGCTTTCCATTCTTTGGTAGACTATGCGTCCCTAATGACCCAGCGCCTGCAGATACATGTCCATATGCTACCGTCAGTATTCACAGTGACTTCCACGCTAATATTCAAAGACCGTATTACTAATAGTCCGCAAATGTCACGTGCTGTGTTTCGCTGCAAGAGCGTGCACACCTCTTCCTTTGCATCCCGTTACTAGCTGGCCCTTTTGCGAAAATGGGGCATGTATTCTATGACGATAACCTCTATTCAAAATTGCATATGCGAGATATAATCATAAATTGCCGACTATTTCCATTTTAAGTGGTCAAGAAATGCCCAGCACTGCGCTCATGGTAAATAATTATTGAATTAATTTTCAACTACACCATCATGTTGTTTTGTCTTTGTGGCCATCGTTATCGTACCATGGCACCATTTTCAGATTACAGTGATGCATGCTTATGCTGATGATCTAGAAACAAGAGACCAGCCACCACAGGCTGGGGCCCACCACCACATGCCGGGGCAGTTGGCTAAATGAAGAAACAGTGTTTTTGTCACTACAGCTAACGTACGAAATGGAATTCATAAATCAAATTTTATACCTCCAACTGTTTAGTTTTTGTCACCAGCCTGAAGAGCAAGAACTGATTTACACCATTTCAAATCGTGTTGTCCGGGCTACTCTTCCGGCAATGAATGCGCAGATTTTCTTTGAACAGTTGTAGAAACTCACCCATACTCGCTAAAGAAGATCATCTCTCGTATCTCAGAATGTTGATGAAACCCGCCGCTAGCCTTACAGATTGAGGCACAAAGCCACCAAATGTTTTCGACTGAATCAAGCTTTCACTGTCTTTGCTGAAGGGACCTTGTCCTCCGTACATCAAGCACGATGCTTTGGTGAAGTCTCTAACCCATGGCCCTATATGTTGGAAACCAAGATGTGACCAATGGTGAGCTTTAGATTATGAAGGAATTCTACCACAACCCAAGAACAATAATCAGCAAATACTATGCTTTTTTAAAGCTACTGTGTGTGTACATAGGTGTGTTTATTAATTGTGCATGTGTGTATTGTCGTGTAAACATCTTTCCATTTGGGACCTGGCCTTCCGATTGTGCAGATGTTCATTTAATCCTGCTTTGTTGGGTTCATGGACAGGCCTAGTGATCAGTAATTGCCTTCAGCCTCTGGAACGAAAGATCCTGCCTAAGAGTTGGTGGGACTTGTATGTGTGTGTCCTGGACGTGTTGCACACTGCTATTGCTGTGTCGTGTTAGAACAATGAGGGTCAGAACCTTGGTATTTTGTGACCAGTTTCTATATAGACCTGTTAACCCAGTATCAACAACTCAATAGCTGGCTTATTCCTGAAGAAGAAATCCACATTTTACGTCCAGACTGCGTGTTCGTTGCAGATTGGAGAGAAATTTTGACTATATTACATATCAACATATACCCCACATGAATACACTAATACGTAGCTAATATGGTTTTAACAGACCATGCAATTTATATGAACATTTAAAACATGTGAAAGGAAAACCACCTAAATAGATATGTATAGATGGTACCCAAACATTTACATAGCACGTATCACATGGCATTTAAAAACATACATGTTTGCCTTATTACACCGAGATTTACACGTCTTCTCAAAAATATCAAGAAATAAACCCCAGGAGGCTAAATCAGGTGTCATGATAACAAGTCACCACTAGGAAGACCAAAGAGACGGAGTGCTATTATGTACTCCCACCGTATGTCTTTACAGTTAATGGTAATTTTGCTTAACCTACTTTGTTCCAGAACTTTCAACTTTCAAGGTTCTTAAATTAACTTTCCTTCTGCACTTTCATGAGGATCACCTAATGTCTTTCATGTAGGAGATAGTCCTGCCTGGTTTCTATGCCAACATCTACACATATAATCATGCTGCACCAACATATGTATTAACAAAAAAATCAGCAAACAGTGCAAAATAAAACATTACATTTGCTTTTGTCCTAATCTCTTCCTCTCGTGTTGGGACCGGTCCTGCAGTCTGTCCCGATAAGGCCAGCCCTCAACCACAATCAATCGGCACCGTAACCACCTTCAAAAACTTCCGTTTCAGTGACCACAGTTTTCCCCCCCCTCACTCGCTGGTATTAGTGTTGCTTAGCAAGTTGGCTCTCGCTTCTTGGGGAGACGGTCACGATAACGCTTTTTTGCTCGAATATCAGTAATCGTTCTGCACGAACGATACTGTGATGGGACCCATAGTCGAATCGCTTTTCTGCCCTTGCTTGTTTGGTATCTTCATCACCGCTTCTTGATGTTGATCGTTATCGTCAGGAATGCCTGGAACAAGAGTGGGACTCATGCACTCAAGCGTAAGAGTTGGGGATTGGCTGCTTTGGTGCTCGCTATCCGATTCGGTTATGAGCGAGACAGTAGCGCTACTTTGAAAGCAGATTTTATGGATATCCACCTTTTTTACTCCTAATCCCATTCGAGGCTCGTGGCACACTCGTGCTATCACTTCTCCATTTTCTCACCAAACCGTCCGCTTCCCGTCGAATGTACCGACCGCGCGACAAAATTGCTAATATGAACATACATCAGAAACGTCCATCACACCGGGTCCAGAAGTCGAATACTTTTGTTCCCGTTCATCCCAAATACTCACTGTGTGCATCAAGTAGCCTTGGGTTGGAGCTCGTAAAATGTTAAAACAGAAGAATTTCCCGAGCTCACGTCGAGGGTATTCATGCAGTTCATTTTCCATGGCTATTTCGTCTCTTCTTCCCCATGCCTTTTCTTCACTTAATCGCCACCATTTTTCTTGCACTTCTCGCATCAAATGGTCATAAACCTTTAATTAGATTCCATGAGCCTTCAAAACTATTCAAATTGATTAAAACGTTACCTTAGGGGCCAAGACTGGTTCGGAAGAACAAGGCGGTCGTTTTAGGAACACGGTACCGCCTGGGCGTAGCCTTTTTGCACATAGCACGCACACAAGCAGTGTCCCTGGTGCTCGATACCCGCGTTCACGAGCGAGTCTTGCATCCAAAAGTTGCCACGTGAAAGTTCATTGGCATGATGGAAAACCACAAAACGGATTGAAATGAAGAAGAGAAGCACCTTTTACTCGGAACTAACGAAACTTTGAATGCAGTCTTGACTCACTTAATTGCCGCTTTAAGTTTGTACAAGAATGGACCAATGTTGTTTTCACTCGGTAAAAATTAAAAGTACTTATTTTTTACTATTTAAACTTATTTATAACTTTTTGAGTTCTATTTAGGTTTAAAAGTCATTTTTTTCATTAATATTTCGTATTGTTTTGTCGAAATGATTTTACACTTGGTTTTCTCTTTGCAGAAAAGGTGTTTTACAAACGTGAAACGGTTAAAATGTTGTATTTATACTTTTCTTGACTCGGTAAAAGCATTTAAAAGTCACTTCTTTGGAGTCATATTTCAGCTCTTTTTCTCGACTTTCTAAACATGAAAAATATTGCTTATGTCTTCGTCGTTTTGATATCATTAAAGTGGTCGTTAAACGACATTCACTCAGATAATGCTACCCTTTTTCAAGCGATGGATTATTTACGAAGAACACCTTAGTTTATCACGTACCAGGAGGTTTTTCGGGATATTGTTTTCTACCTTTTTCGGATCTCGAGAACTATTTACGAAAAGGGACCTTGGAGTTTACTTTTCTCGTTGTCTTTTCAAACTCTCATAAACAAGAAAAGACGCCGAGTTCTTCCTTCGTCGTGTTCGTTAAACTCTCAATGACATCGGATTCCACGAAATGACGTTTCCCAGTTCCTCCTTCCTAGCTCGTTAAATGTACTAGACGTGATCGCCTTGCTGTTGACTTATATTATGTGCTGCTGTCATCCCCTCTTCGAAGCTTGTTACTGCAACACTGGGCACTTAAAAATGGTGGTGCAATGGAACCATCATCATTGTTTCTACTTGCAGATGTCGTCTTGGAACATGGCACTTGTCCGTACTTGTGTCGTTGTGGGATATCTCATCTCATTTTTTCACTTGCCTCCGTGGGTTTGGAAGAATTCTTTTGGCCTCTCCTCCTCGCTCATTGCCTCGCTGCCACCATGACCTCTCGATCCATTGATGTCAAATACTACCAAAACCACCATTTCAGCCGTTATATGTTTAAGAGAAGCCGACCTCTCAAATATCAACCTTCCTCTAATTTTCAAGGTGATCCGATTCGCAAAAAAACATCATGTTCTTCATTCCATGTCGATGATGGGAAACAGTGTCCACCCATCAAGGTCATCGTCGACTTGTACCATTTTCTAGGAAGCTGATCTAGAGACCTTTATGGTACCTTGAGCTCGATGCCCGAATGGCAGTTCGTCGCATTCGACGTGAGGTTTTCACTGGCTACCGTATCCAGTGATTCTACCAAGTCCACGCCGCCTATTGATTCACATGTCAGAGATTGTACCGTAGTACCGAGGGCCATCGTCATTATTGGTGGTTCCTCCGCATTCCATAATGTGCCCTTCATCATCGTCGCAATCGTATGATGTTTGCTGTTCGACTTCACTGTTATATTTCGCACGTTTGAACTTACTGTTCTGTGTCAATATGGAGCGCAAGACCCTGGGATTGTGTCCGTTGTGTCCAAACTGCGATTTTGTGATTATTATTTACATAACTTATTCACCGGATGGTCGCGACCATACCTCGCTCCTCGTTTATCGATCCCTCATCGGATGGTCGCGGGTCCATACCTTGATCCGGATTATTGTATACCTCGTTATGGATGCATACGCCCATACCACACATACACTGTGTACTTGAGATATCAGCTTACCACGCAGTTTTCTCCGAATACGAGTTTCAATTGACACGTTCTCGTAAAGCACGCCACCCTCTCCCCGGCCTCATGTTTAGGGGGGTCCGTTGCTGCACCTGTCACCGTCTCGTCATTCCCCGTCCCGCACATTGAGGCCCATTCGTGATTTCAGAGCAACAACATGCCTTGAAACCACTATCATCGATTCTCTAAATATGAGCTTAAATTGCCCCCGAAGACATCTCTCACAAAACCATAAGAACATCCTTTTTGCATCGGGCGCGGGTAGCCAGCTCATCACTCGCGCCATCAGAAAATCTTCACAAAGAGCCGCGCTAACCAGCGTCCGGTCTTCGCAGTCGCAACGTACCCACCACCCCGATGAGTGTTTTTTAAATAAAATGGCAGTATGCTCATTTCCGTACGTACCTTGGGAATCGTTAGCTATCTTTATTTGGGAGGTTTTGGGTCCTGGAATTTCCAAAGGAAGTGCTCACCTTGCGGAAGCTTTCCTTGAAGATAAAATAATCCCACAATTATGGGGGATCTCAACTCCTTCCTCTCCATCTATAAAAGCTTTCCTACATTTCCACTATGTGAAGCTAGCCTTGAAGTGCCCAAGTTTTTGAATCTCCAAGTTCTCAACCCCAAGAGCCTTATCACGTAAGAGCCTTCATTCTTCCCTTGCTGCCAACCTTAGCAAGGAGACTATCGTCGAGACTTTAAGAGAGTGGCTTATTCCCATCCTTGTTGTGCTTCAGGAGATTTGCCCCAACGAGACCTTCAAGGAGACCCACAATGTATTGTTGTACTTACTTTCGATTGTTTATTAATGAATGACTAATCGGTTATGGTTCCAATTTCGTTTTTTCGTTTATGATAATGATGAGTTATATCCTTTTCAATCGAGACATAGTTGCGTATTCGGATTTTATGCTTGTATTCACATTGCTTTCTTTACGTGTGCAGTGTTCATCTACAGAGACTGGGATCGTGATTCGTTGCTGTCAATATGAACGAGAACACCCGTTTTCTTCTACGAATCATAGTTAGCACCTGGTGTAGGCTCTATCGTTGGTCCTGCTTATTCGCAATTAGGAAATTGTGTCGTAGCATTTGACGATTGTTTCTAGACCCGTTATGGGCTAGTAGGGGATCGCTTGTCCGCAGAGATTTCACCCCCTCCAACAAGGTTCTCAGAAAACTTAACTTGGCGGCATAACAAGTTGAGGAACCCTAAACTCGCTCAGGTTAGTCGTGGTACCGTCTCTAATTAATGTTTTAATAATGTCGAGTTGAGGATTTTGATAAGATCGTGGAAGCTATAAGCTTGTTAGATTTAATATGACATTGTTTGAAATACCGAACCTTGAAGTGTGACATAACAAGGATGTGCTTTTTGATAATGGACAGAAACCTTAGGTTTTGGTCGTAAGTTTATGAGCACAATCCCTCACAGGGGAATTCCTAGAGTGAAACCCTAGTATATGTTTCGGGACAAACTTTAAACAATATAGGTCAATGTGTGTTCAATGTATAATGTTGGATTAACACATGATGATTATAATGATGATCACCTAGATATACTATATGAAAGACCCTCTTAAAGGGAGGTTATAAAGATGTTTTTTAGTAATATAAATCATTAAAATTGTAAAAAAAATTTCTACAACATTTGTTTTTGAAAGGTAGGTTTCTGCGTAGCTTTAACAGAACTTCAACAAAACTAAAAAATTGGGGGCCTGGATGTTTTACAGATGTTTTTTCCAACAGTACGATGTATCATGTGTCAACGCACCGATGTAAGCCAGAACCGTATGCATCGTAATATTATAAACATACCAATAACTAGGATGGAAAAAAATTTTAAGCCACAAGGGTTTAGCACTTCGGCATGTCACCCAAAAATATGAACCGGGCTTATAGAAGGTGTATGCAACGATGTTGTTAAGGTGTAAAAATACACCGGGTCGTTAAGGTGAAAAAACACTGGTCGTTGTTACAAAACATTGGCATGTTAAAGGCAAGCTACACATGCATGCAACGCCCCTATCCGTTCGGGTCGTAGCTGCTGATAGAGCGCACTAGGCATCCTAATTCGTATTGGTATTTACGCAGCTTCTCATAGGTCGGGAGAAATGCACCACAGCACAATATCACATAAACACACCGTGCGCAGAACTATAATAACAACAGTGTTCATTTTCAATTTTTTAGAAACACCAACTCCGTGATAAACAGAAATTATTGTGATTTTAAAATTCATTATTCACCAAAAAAGTCAACAGACATATTATAACAATGTTCATATCAATTAAATTTGTATTAAAAGAATTTGAGGTATGCCCATGAATTTGTTATATCATATCACCGCATTTTTCGCCTTCTTCATTATAATATTTAATCATCCATATATATAATTAGTGGTAACATTTCACATGATAATGGAGAATACAATAGAACAAACTAAAACGTATTTTATTATATATATATATGAATAAGACACTTTTTATCACACAAATGCATGCTTATTACATCTGATTGTCTTTCTAATTGGGACACTTCAACTACTACATTAAACGAAATGTCCGATTTCACAGACAAATATTTAAAAAAAATACAACACATTTCTTTCGATATCCAAACATATTGATCGTCATTTCGTTGGAACTATTGTCGCCACTTAGCTACTTCTCATTACTTGGTTTATCGGAGGAATGTTGTTTGGTTGTGTTGACCCATTTTCTTCTTCAAGTTCTATCCACAAACATAAAAATAAAGTGTATTTATAGTATATACTGGTGAGAATACCAAAAATTGAAATATTACATAATATACATCAATGTAATCAAATAAATTCACTATAGAAATAATTGACTCGTGAACTATACGATTCCTTCAAAACCAAATTTCACGCCATATTTCAACAATTCATTTGTTGCCAGCTCACTTTGTTTTTACAAGTTTAAAGCGCCATAACAAATTACATATTTAATATAATTTTTTTTTTTCTATTAACTATAGACTTAAGCTAAGTAAAACAAGATCAATAGATGCTTACAAATTTACAATTAATTTTCGATATGCCAACAGCATATCGACAAACCCATATTTAATCTAATGTCAATCAATTCATCTAACGATTCTTGTTTTTATGTTAGCACTGTTGAAGAGATATTCAATGATGATTGTTGTAAAACAATTTAAAATATACAAAAGTGAAATCTAGTTAAGTTTTTATAAGGAAGTAACAATTATCTAAAACTTAGATATCAACCTTTTTCTAGCTATTTAAAAATATTATAAGGTTGTTTTAAAACTTGCTTTCAGGCATGAACCTACAGAATATATTATCGAACCTATTTTCCCAAGCTTCCGTAAGGACACATACTAAACAAAGTCATATTAGTTCAACTTATACATAGTTCAAAAATAATCATTTTTTATGTTAGTATTTAATAAAAGAACTTGCCTTTTTTTTCTTTTCCGGGATGCTATCAAGAATTTTGTTACTTGAACTCTGTTAGCCATTTTTTATCAACATAAAACTTGTACCATTCATTAAAACATTTAATAAAGAAACCTGTATATTTTTCAAGTGAAAAAAACAAGAAAACGGTGTCTACCTAAATTAGACACTCCGGCATGCATTTCAAATTTACACAGAAAGAGGTGGTAGGTCTTCTTATACACGCACCTACAATACAACAGAGACACAAAAAGATGTTGCTTCTGGTCAATAGGAGACACAGCATATTATATTAATACCTAACACCGATTAACATAAACATAAATTAATAAACAAAAATTATCAAGAAGTGTTTTTTAACAATATGTGCCTCGACATTATACCACATCACACACCCACTATTTTCTAAATATTGCAATAATTTACTAACAAAAGTTGTTTTTAAAAAATTGGTACAATGGTTTAGACAGTGTAGATTGGGATCTCACTCTACAAGTGATCCTACTGTTAGATGTCATATGCTTATATGTATAGTAATACAAACCCTATAAATATAAAATGAAAAATCCATAAATTGTGAAGTCACATAAACAAGAAGAAGTAAGGGTTCAAAACGTAAGAATGATTTTTTTTCTTTCTAAATTTTATCAACAAATATGAATAGAGATTTTAAAATGATTTTATTTGTAAAATTCAAAGTAAGATTTAAAATTTTTAATATGCATGTATTAAATCTAACAGAAAACTGTAAAAAAAAAACACTATTACAATAAAATTTAACAATTTTACTATACTATAGGGTTGTGTTAATCAAATGTTTCAAATTTTGATTCCTCTCAATAGTGTTGTTTCTTTGATATATCATTTACAGTGTTTCGTAATATTCGTCTGGTATGTCTTCTACAACCCTTCCTAATTTTTTTTTCGCATCTTATTAAACAAAGAATAAATTTTTATTAACAACAACTTTTTTATGAAATTAGATTTCTAAAAATGACGGTCACTATTTTTCAAATTACCACTTTTTTTCATTTCAAAAATAAAGTTGCGCTTTTTAATTTTAATATTCGGTTTGTTAACTAACAACACCCCATAGTCAGTAATAAAACCGCATCAAGGTAGTTAACAACACATTAGCAATCGACAACAATAAATCCTTTTTTTAAGGCACCAAAATTAATTAGGTATGCACACAAAAATTTATTGTTGATTTTAAGCCAAATGGGAGAAAATATCATAATTATATCAAACGGACAATTCTTCAAAATCCATCTTGCTCCATAATATTTTCACCCCATCGTTGTTCTCCTTATCCATTCTGACGTAATTACTTCAGAGATCTTATTTATGTTTTCATTATCTAATTGAATTTATTTTTTTATCCATGTCAATCAACGAATAAAATTAATGTATATAAATTACAGCAACCAAGTATCTGAAATTGAGTTCGTATAAAAACATTCAAACAATTCCAAAACATCGAAAGATCTTATCAGATAGCATATCAGAAGATGCGTTGGTAGATGAAAATGGATAGCCGCTTCACCTCGCCAATTGTAACATTCCATCTTTCTTAGCCACAATCCTAGGAAATGATGTAATAATTGTTTACATAATGTAATTAGTACTGCATCATTAAACCAATTAATCATGCATTGATGTGCTTACTTAAATCGATATCACTTCATTTTTTACTAATCATGTTCGAAACATATTTTTTGGAAATTATTAGAATCCAGTGATACCGATAAACTCTTACCACCATCTTCCTGTTGGCACCCTACCACAATTTAAAATTGGAGAGAAGGTTGAATTAAGAGAAAAACTTGAATGAAACAATACCAAGAATGGTTGAATCAACTATCATTCAATTCCCCCACCATGTCCATCTATCAATTAGGAATGACCACGTGAATAGTAGTTCTTCACAAGCTGGAAATGAAATTCCAAATAGACGTTGGTATGGATGATTACTTAAGGGATACGATTGCCATGGAGACAATGTTGGTGAAGCATTACATAACGTAAGGACTGAATTCAGATGATGCTCATAGTGCTAATACCTTTTTTTCGAAAAGCTTCTCCTTTAAACTTGCTCTCACTCACCCCCTCTTTGGACCTAGAGGTGAGTAAAATTATACTTAGTCTGGGATGCCAACACCAACAGACAACTTGAAATCAAAGTTTGGCTTGTCGAATGCATACTTTCGAAATTTTATAATTACCATCAAGTCCCGTATATTTTGAAATATTGTCACACAATCAACATAACAATGGTCAATTTTATGAATTTTAATAATTATTAGATTTTAAATTTAATATTGTCCATGACCAATTGCTGTGTGATTCAAAGATAAGATTCTTTCGAGTGATAAATGTCTTGCTCCGTAGCCGCGAAGAGGCAAATAAATTGTTGAAAATGTTAAAAGCTGTTGACACATATCACACGTGTTGGGAGAACACCTAGAGTGGGGTGAACTGAAGATTAGGACTTACTCAAAACTTTTATTTTTTCATGCTTCAAAACCTATGCTTTTGTTGAATCCAACCAGCATACACACATGTATATCCCTATAAAACCTTGTTACAATAAGATCTTATTATGCTAATAATTCTTTACTTAGATCCGTGCAAATATTCATTCTTCGATGATTGTATAATAGTAAGTATGCGTAACAACAACAAACCATCACACATAAGCATCACACAAGAACACTAGGATTTAAGGTGGAAACCCAAGTTTCCGGGAGAAACCACTGCTGCTGCTGCCTGCATTTTCAATATTTATTATATAAAGAAAACATGTTACAATTCATGTACCCAAAGACTACAACAAGACGCAGTACCCACCGCAGTATACAACCCTCTCGTTTACCAGCCTTTAGAAGGGGACACACCGCTCTGCTACTGCCTCACCTAGAAGTGAGCTAATACCGTCTTGCCATTTACCTTCACTGTATGAGCTACAACCTCTGGATCGGGTGCTACAACCTCAAAGACCACCATGGGACTATTATCAATTTTTCACACTGGATTCACAGCTCAATAGACTGGCAACTTATGCCACTATCATATTTTTCGATCGGGACCCAATTGCCATTTAAGCTCAATCAAATCGAAACTTATAATTATCAATTCATTCAATGAATCTTCAACTAATCAATCAACAACTCGATCTTTTCTCAACATAGTCACAGACAACTGAATATTCGTAAACCCAAATCAGTATGAACACATCACAGACAGTATAGCGTAATGTTATAATGTATATCGTAACATTTTACAATAATATACTTCAAGAACCCCAGTTTTTACATTTAGCTTTTCATCGATCCGTATACACACACTTTTCATTTATATAACCTAATGATACATCTCTGCACATATTACGTAACCACCTGCAAATCTACACGTGCTTTCTTAATCGTACCCGCTTATATACGTACTTACTCGTTACAAACTTGCGTATAGATCTTTACATATTTTAGGTCACACACCTTTAGAAGAGATGCATAGCCTAAATTTCCTTACCCTTCACTTCGTAAACATGTTCGCTCATCTCGTACATAAACATTCCATAAACAAATCTAGAAGATACAAATATATTTTATCTAGAGATCCTCCTTCATCATTTTCTTCACCGGTGCATTATAAATTCAGATCTATCATTCAACTATTACCCATTCCATACAGACATACTTCTAAAAGAGAAGTATCAATAAACCTTACATCTTGCAAATTCTTCGCACAATGATTTTCCTTATATAGATTTACTCTTTGTTAATACCATGAGCCAAAACCATACCATCAAGGGTATTCCCGGATGGGATCAAATAGAAAACTAAATACTAACACAATGGGTCAATACCATGGTGGTAACTCCCCCGTTTACACATTTAGAGTGTACTTGAGCATACAATAGAATTGGAACGTATTTTTCCGCATGCATACCATTTTGGAACAAACCACGATGTCAGTCACACTTTTCATCATTGTTTCATTTCTATCGATATTTATTTTCGGTACTTCTAGCTACTTGTAGAAAATCAGATTTAAATCATTAATAAACCTATCACATCAAGAACAACTTAATAAGTAGGTTTCCATCATCTTCATCAAGTGTTATCAAGGACAACACTGCATCATGGCTGCCTACAATTCTCCCCTTTTGACTTGATGGCAACTACGATGAAAGCTTGATCACCATAACAGATAGATATATCATGTATGATGAGGTTCTTCCTATTCAAAAACCATGTCACTTTCCCCTTTGATATCAAGGGTAAGGTGGATCAAAACCAACACAAGGTTTTTCTCATGTAGAAAGAAGAACGTTACAGAACTGATGTACATCAGTTACCATGTTTCCAGTTCATGCTATAAATGTTCAAATATATTTTCCAATGAAGTACATGACTTATGACCTTCCTATCACCAAGGACTCATACTTACATCAAAGATCCAATCAAGTGACTTACATATGAGACCTGGCACCCAACCAAGTGGTCACAAAATTGACCCAAGTACCCAACCAAGTGGTTTACACATTTTTGACTTAAGTCCAGCACATGAATTTTTTTTATCACTAATACTGCAAAGACCTTCAAGAGAGATCATATTTTAGAACCACCATAATGCCAACAATGCATTATACTCGTAAAGGCTATCACCCTCTTAAAATGTGCATCCACACATCCTTTCCATATGACCAAGGCCTCCTTATTTCTGTGGCAACTTGGAATACTTTCTAACAAGGTCAACAACAACAATCTCCCATGATCCGTCCGTATTCTAATCATAAGACTTACATCTCATCTATGTGTGAAAGTGTTAGCTACCTTCAAAGAAATGAGGCCAGTGGCTCATCCATAAACACATCATAATAAATCGTGTATCATGTCATCATCATTTAGAACTAAGACACATACAGATATAATGTCAATAATGCAATCATTAATAGTCAGACCGATGCTCCCTAAACTCCGTGTTCCATCTTCACCGCTATAATAATTTTCTTATCATAAATGCATACGCAATTGCTCTTAATTTAACTCGCGTGTATACGTACTTTACTATTAAACCTACGATGGAAAGTGAACATCGAAAATTTCACACCTCTTCTTTCTCCTCTAAATTTAAAGCACCGTATCCGTTTTCTCTACAACAGACAATGCCGTAACAAACGTAATTAGAATTACCAACCAACCATGAGAATCATCACATACATTGCTCCTCTGTGATGATACATTACTAATCTTTAAGGATGTATCTCACATCATTCCTGGCAACACAAAAGAGAAGTAAGCCTTAGAAGTGATGCCGCACCCAGAGGTCAATATTCTCAGCATGCTTCGACCGGTCCTCCTTCTTTTTCCAGCCTTGCTTGAACTTTCTTATCGTAAAATGAAATTGTCCAATTTCTCGTATCCGTTCATCCCGCATTCTTTCTCCACATGTCCATACTTGTTACGTTTACAAAACTTTACAGACCCAGAAAAGTAAGTATATGATCATACTGTTCTTCTTCATTCTTTCTTCTATTGCAACTTGTACCGCTTTATGACCAAACTTTACGAGAAAAACAATATCCTTAAAGAAACTAGAGTACCTTTTCTCGACAGAACTGTTGTCGACCGAATCAACTGTCACAGAATTTGCTGCAACATGCCTATAATTATGACATTTAAAGCATTCAATATTATTGAACACTTTTTCGTTCATGATTGCTTGTTGACTTGTTTTTTCAACTTTTCAGTTTTGCATTGACATCCTTGAGTCTTTAGTACCGTGAACTGGATTTCTCTCTGTCAGCTTGCATGAAAACCAAGACCACACCTTTAATATGAGATTCGAAGGTATATTGTTCAGAATCTTAGTACTATCTTTTGAAACCTTAAGAGTTTATCCTTTTCAATTCTTCTACCTTTTAGTAGCCACCAACTTCAATTCTTGGCATTGCTTCTTCATGCTTTTCTTTGACCCTTTTCTCTCTTCTTCTACTTGATCATTTAATTTTAAAATTTTCTTCAACCAATTGGGTTTTTCTGCTTCTTCATGTTTCGTAGTAGTTCTTCATTCTTCTTATTTGATTTTTTCCGTATCTTCTTTGAGAGATGATTTCGTTCAAGTCCTTCCTTTTCGAAATGGTAGGGTTCTTCATTATTCGTATTTGATTTTTCTGCATCTTCTTTCGAGAGAGATGATTTTCCGCTTCAAGTATTTCACTTCGATTGGCTGCAAACATACAACTTTTGATACTTGTCTATCCTCGCTCCATTCGCATTTCTTTTGATCATTCATTCTAGACCATATCTTTGCAGACAGTTTTCAAGAAATTGATTCCAATCAGTTGCTTTCATCATTGATCTTGAGATTTCCTTCTAGACTTATAATTACTTGCTCATCTTCGACTATTGCATGCACAAGAAAGCGAAGAAAACAATCAACACTGCTTTCATCTTTCTCCATTTTTCACGATGTTTTTCTTCGAGGTATCTCCTTTCTTTGAGCAGCTTCTTCTTGTTTTCATGAGCACTTGTAGATCTTGGTCAACTTTCTTCTTCCTCATCATTCTCTTTTCATTTGTATAATAACTTTTTTCTTTTCAAATTGCTTTACCATGATTTTTCATAAGGACATTTGGCAAGATAATGACCAACTCTTCCACAAGCAAAACACTTGAAGGGGAAGCTTACCTTTGAACCTTCTGGCCCTAGCGTTGGAGTCTTCAAACAAATTGTTTTCTTCTTAGCAGAGTAATTTTGATTTTTACCTTCCTTTTCTTTTTTCCTTTTTTTTTGCACACGCCCCCCTTAAAAGAAACTTTTCGACGAGACATTTTGACTCTTGTCTCGCCTGTAGGTTGTGCTCGTTGTGATACTATGTAATTGAACAATAGTAAGAGTTTGCGTATCTTGCCTTTCTTTCAATAGTGCCTAGTATTTAGACTAAATTTGAAGTCAAAGATCTTTAAGACTTTTCCACTTATATGTATTTCTGTTATGGTTTTCCACCTAAATTTTCATTCGATTTTACAATATCATTCAGACGTAAGAAGAAATCGGCAATACTCTCATCAATATGTATCCTTAAATTTTCATATATTCAATTATGAGTCCGGAGTTTTTCACTTTTTACCTTCGTATTCCATCATAGCTCGTAATGATTTTTTTGTCCCATATTTTTGGTCAATTCACCACATCACTTTGGCAATTTCTGGTTTATACATGCTTCCTAACAAAACATCGACTTCCACGAAGGCTGATTTCATATATTTTCTTTCTACGTACTCTGCATGAATAATTTTTGGACATCGATAAATCTTCCACTATCTCTCTCTCTCCATACTGTACCCCGAAGACTTTGTAGATATGCTTTTGCTCGTATCTTCTAATACCGCATTACTTCCATTGAATAGAGGTGGTCGTATAGACATTACTCTCCATGACTTCCCATTGCGACGCATCTCCTTCGAAGCGACCAAGCTGGCAGTATGACCCTCCATACCACAATTTGTTGGGAGAAATAATGAGAGGGGGGGGGAATCAAGATTAGGACTTACTCGAAAACTTTATTTTTTCATGTTCTAAAACCCACACGTTTCTTTTGTCGAATCCAACTAGCGTACACACGTGATATCCTTCATATAAACTTATGACATACGAAGAGATATTATTATGTCATTAATTTTTTTACTTAGATCTATGAACATTCCTTCTTCTAATGATTAGACATACGTAATATGTGCAAGATGAAGTATTAAACCATCACACATAAGAATCACAAGAACACCAGATTTAAGGTGGAAACCCAAGCTGGAGAAAACCACCATCGCTGCCTTAGTCTTTCAATATTTATTATATAAAGAAAACATGTTACAACCATGTAACGGGTGCGATTTTGACACCAAAGACGCAGAAACCCACCTACAGTATACACAACCTTCTCGTTTACCACCCTCTTCGGGAAGGGAGCTATGACCGCTCTCCATTTACCACCACTGGCGTACACACTGCTTTTTTACCACCACTGAAGGGGAGCGTGTTACATAACCCTCTGATCAAGGATACAACCTCAGTACTACCATGGACCACGTTTACCACCTTTTCACTGGATCCAATAGCTTCAATAGATCACAACTTATGTGCCACTTTTCATCATATTTTCAAATTTGGACCACCCACACATATTTAAGCTCAATCAAACTAAAACTTATACCCTTATCAATTCATTCAATGAATCATCAACCAATCAATCAACAACTTGATCTTTCAACATAGTCACAGTGATAATCAATATCTAAAACTCGTATCCAGGAATACACTTAATATAGCAATAATATGCTATAATAATGTATATTTCATACCACACATTTACAAACCTTGTTTTCAGGCCGCTTCTTTCATTTATCCTAAAGGATATACGCGCTTTTCTATTTATATAAATCTGCGTATACACCGTGTGTATACAATATAACCACCTACAACCCACGCTTTCTTAATTTACTCCATACATATACGCTACTCGTTACAAACTTTTACAGATCTTTAGACATTTTAGGTCAGCACAATTCTTCGCAACAGTATGTATAAATTTTATATTTACCCTTCATTTAGAAACATGGTCGCCTTTCATTCCTCGTATCCAATATTCTATAAACAAGATTTAGAAGATACAATATATCAAATTCAGAGAGATCCTTCATCATTTTTCATCGTGCATTATGAATTCATAGATCATCGTCCAACTCGTTACCTATTCCACATAGTATACTTCAAAGAAGTATTCATTAAAACCTTATATTCTGTACCCTTTTAACAATGATTTTTCTCCTTATATAGATTTAGTTTTGTCATCACCATGAGCTAAAACGATCCCACTTCAAGTATTTCGGGATGATCAAATAGACAATCTGTCACTAACACAATGGGTCAACACCACAGTAAACTTCCGGTTTTACATATTTAGAGCGTATTTGAGCATACGCGACTTCTGGCACGTACTTTTCCGCGTGCATACGCCATTTCTCTTGAACAACCCGAACAGATGTTTTGTGTCACACTTTCTACCATTGTTCGGCCTCACTGTATATTTCTTTCTAGTACCGAGCCATTTAGCCATGAACACTGATTTACATCATTAACAACTCATCCAAGCATCAAGAACAACTTCATTAAGTAGGTTTCCATCATCTTCATCAAGTGGGTTGCCATCAAGGACAACACTCTGCATCATATTGCCAACATCATGCATGTCCAAATGATTGTATTCTATATATAGGAGAATATAAATACAAATAGATATGTCCGAAATATGGGCATGACAAGTATGATAAATAAAAAAATAAGGGTAAATCACGTGGTCCTCCTTTTAAGATATTTAGTCACATGCCTATAATCCCAAGGATTCAAAGGCTCTTTAATTTCAAAGAATTAGCTATGTTGCAGGGACGGCATGCCTCACACAGAAGTGAGTTGGGAAATATTCGAATCCTAACAGATTTAATATCCATGAAGCATATAGAGGATACATGGCCCGAAAAATTCAAGGATGAAGTACAAATTCTACAACTCGGCATAGTCGTGGATGGTGTCAACCCATATACCCTCCAGAACGCCAACTATTATTTTTGGCCTATAGTAGTGCTCAATAACAATATCCCCCCATGATTTTCCATGAAGAATGAACATCTTATGTTGGCTCTCATAGTCCCTGGCATAAGACAATTGAAGAATATGGATGTCTACTTACAACCACTGGTAGATGAATTGAAGGAATTATGGGATGGGATAAATGTATACGATGTATCAAGACCCATCATAGTAGAGAGGATTTTTACATTGTATGGCATATGTTCTTACACGACACATGATTATTCAGGCTTAGAGTTTGCTCTGGTAAATTATATGTTTATTGATTTGATTATATATGTAACAATGCTCTTTCGCATATTAATTATTTAATTTTTTGTAATTGTTCTGGTCTTCATGATATTATTTAATGTGCCATACATATTGTATACAATAATTTTGCAGGTCTTGTAACAAAAGGGTATTATGGATGTAAATGTCGTGGACCTTCTCTGAAAACTAGATGTTCCAATGACCTACGAAAGCTAGTGTATGACTTCTCCAAGGTATTCCTCCAACAAGAACACCCTTACAGAAGAGAAACATCCACTTTCAATATAAACAAGAGAGAACCCAAAGGCCTGCAATAACGACACAAGCTGAATGGCTTAGAGCATATGAGAGAGAGAAGGAGAAGGAGTTCATAGAAATGTTCAATACAAATGGGGAGCCTATGTTCGATGATCCATAATTCCACAACACCTATGTTGAGAAATTTCCCATTGGGATGAAAATGAAATCTATCTTTTATAACCTCAATATTGGGAGAATCTTAAGATTATCCACTTATTAGATCCCATGCATATATTTAAAAATGTTTCATATTCTTTATGAAGGCACGTATCATCGAAACAAAGTGAAACATTAGCTATTAGGAAAGATATTATTACTTCAAAAATTAAAAAGAAACATTGGCCAAGATAATTAGAAAGTACATGATCAGAGGTCGTGTTACCAGGATTAATCCGTCTTGCAGACAAGAGTGATCTCCCTAATACTTCAACGAGTAACTAGAAAAAAATATCCATTTGAATACCTCTTTTTCTAGATTATTTGTATTTTAAGATCATTATAACAGTAAAGTAGAGAGAACATGCTCCTACCTTGAAATCCAAACGTCTAATGTAGCCCTTTGTCCTTCGTTCCAAATTAGTTCTCTAATGATGAGTAGAACCTGCAATGAAAGACAAGACAAATAATCAAAGCATCTACAACTTATAATAATTGAAAAATACTAATCCAACTTAGTGATAAAGGAATCTAAGTATTGACATTATTCCCATAAATTTAGAAACAAGATAATGACAAAAAGAGATCCATATGTATTATTATAAATTATAAAGATTAATCTTACAACCAAATGCCTTGATGTTGTACAGATTTCTCTGGGTCCGAACAACCATTCTCCTTCAGTATTATAAGCCTTCCTCTCTAGAATAACCAACATGCAGTCATGGGCACAAAGGTGTGATCTTCAATGTGTCAAAAACAACTCACTAGTATAGAAATTATGCACTCTATGAACTCTCTTCAGCTTAGAAACTATACAGATCAGTTTCTATCATTCAAAATCTACCCTTGAACCTGAAACTTGACCTCAATATATAGGGAGATTGAGGTAGTTTCAGTTCCACAAAGAGAGGGATGGATTCCTCCCATGAAGGGATTTGAGTTCCTTGCACCAAGGGATAAGCTCCATGAGTGGAGGGATAAAGCTCGAACTGGCGTGACTCTAGAGGCTTCCAGCTGGGAGAATATTCGACCAACTAAGCTTCTAGAAGTTACTTTTTATTTTATCTTTCTTTTCACGGGGGTGCGCAGGTTTTAGTGGAAAATAGAGTGGTGATCGTCATAGCTAATGGAAGGATCATCAGCGCATGTGCATGGAAAGGCTAGAAAAACCATGCATATAGAATTTTAGGGGTTTTACAGAGCTTTTCTCAAGTTTCCAACACTTGATTCAAGAACATGATAATTTTTGACCTATAAGGGAACATGATATGGATAATGATAGACCCATATGAACAATCAAATGTCATGGTGATAAAATAATGTGTAAAAAATTCCCCCCTAAAGTGCGAAGTCTGAGAATTTTTCTGAAGAGTGAAGTGCTTTATCATTCTGAGGATTGGATTGGAGACACCAGTTGAAAACCTGTAAAAACATTAAATGAAAATATATATCATCGTTGAGGTAGGAATTCCCATACTTAGATAAAAAACTAACTAAATGTTCTGATGTGGATATGATTTCAATATTACATCAAAAGTAGACATAGTATGGGCACAACCATCTGCCATAAGTAGTCCACTATATCATGAATAATAAATATCCTCATAGTCTGTATGGTGGAAACTAGATCCGGGGTCTTGATTTCTTCTTCTCGAACTAGTACGAATCTATCCATGTGATTGATTGTGTCAAATTCAAACATGGTAGAAACCAAGTTGGTCCCTCTAATTGGTATTTCAAAGAAGGTGATGTCCCATGGATTAAAAAAAAAGATTATTTTTCTTTGGAAAAGGAATTTATAATGTGTGTGAGGGTGCCATATTCATATGGGTCTTCACTACGACATTGCTTCACCGTTGAAGACCATTTGTCAGGGTTTAAATGGCATGACCATTTGAATCTTCTAAGAGTACGTATAATGTCAAAAGCATGATTTTATTATTTTTTATATTAATAAAGTTTCTCCCATGGGATCATAAAACATAACTAATTTTGTATATTATTGCATGTGTTTATAACTTTGCAGTGTCATTATCCTTTGTTCATGTGTGGGTGTGTTAAACATAATTTCCCCCAAGACCTAGGATGTGCCATATTTGAATTATCTGCATTTGTACATTGGATCATGTAAAAGGAGATTCATGTGGCTAGCATTCCTCGGTGGCGTCAAGAGATAGTTGAGATTGTTTGTATGTTTGAGAAGGAACTTCCGATGAGTTTCATGGACTTGCAGGTCCATCCTCTAATCCACCTAGTATATAAAGTTGAATTAGTTGGGGTAGTTTCTTATCGTTGGATGTTATTTTTAGAGAGGTACATGAAGAAATTGAAAGGTTTTATTTGACAAAGGGAAAAAACTGAGGGGTTATGGCAAAGGGGTACATATCATATGAGTATTTCTATTATGCTAGTGAGTACATCAAGTAGATCAACAACACACTAGATGTGGTGATTGGGGATGATGAAAGGGATGAATACAAAAGAGAAGGAGAACTTCCCCAAACAAATGGAAAAAGGCGCTTGATAAAAAGTAAGCGACTTATAATTTTTCAAATTTACAAAAAGTAAATATTCACGTTGAAATTTGATATAATGTATATTTTGATCTCATATGTACTATATTTCGGTTTGATTTCATCAGCGAATGCATAAATTAAAGAAATCAATAAATTCGTTCTTTACAATTCTGAAGTGACACAAGCATGGGTCACATTGTACAAAAAAGAGAGGATGAAATGGGATAGTGACAAGAAATAATTTAGATGGTTGAATGGTAGAAGTGTGCCTTATGCTGACCATTTAAAAGAAAAGATGAAAATTATATGCCCCAACAGTTGGGTTGCTGACCAAGTCAGAGAGAAATACGGTGCAACCAGTCGTTACTCGCGTGCTAAAGAGGATGCATTAAACGTAGGGATTGGGTGAAACAAATCGATAATAATATATTTATGTACATAACTTAATAATGCACCTTTGAAATGTAAAATCTATATTTTATAATTTAATGGTTGGGTTATTAGACACATGACACTATGATTTTTTAAATTTTTTATAGGTGTATTGTTCCCATCTATGTGGACATATGGACACCATTTTCACACAGAAAATGTTGATGATGGAAGCATGACACAAGGCTGTGGAGTGGAAGTCGAGTTCGATCAATCTAGTCGAGCTAGTCACCATGATCAAAACCTAGTACGAGGGATGTTAGCTGATGACGATGTGGGTGCAGGCTTTAAGGAGAGCTGTTCAAAATTTTGTACAATGCTTTCTAACTCTGGAGGAATCTATTCTAAATCATCCTTTCCACTCTCATTCATCAAAAGTTATGAAATATCTTTGAAAAAAACTTTATAACATGTACATTTGGAAGAAAATCCCCTTTTTCCCTTATCATAACATTAGCCCTTTGGAAACATTTAAAAACCACTTAACCCAATTATTTGAACCTTCAAGAATATAATACTTGACCTTCAGAAATGTGATAATAAACAATGTTTATTATACATAAGATTTAAAACCTTCGAAATCACTTCTTGGAAACCTTTGGAAATATGACAAGCCCACTTTAACCAACGTTTTCAAGACCCTGTTTGATAAAGCCTTTGGAAATATTTCAGAAGTGAATCACTTAAATAAAATTCTTTTTATTAACTCGATATGACAACCTTAGGGAAATTATATAAAGCACTAAACCAAGGTTAAAGACCTTCGGAACTTATACACCCGGACTTCAATGTTTAAATAAACTTTATTTAATCAAACTTTGGGTCCATACCTTTGGTTAAACCATCACGTATCGTGCGATGCGACCACCATTGGATATCTGTCGATCATGATCGAATGGATATCGCATCCATTCCAACCCCGAACTCTACCTCACAAAACTTACGCAAAAGGGTTTTTTTGCTCTGCGACATGTCAACACGTTATTCGATCGCATTCAAATGGTCTAAAACCACTCTAGGCTCAAAAGCTGTGTGAAACTAGTGGTATGGTTTCCCAAAACCACTAACGTTCAACTTTGGGTTAAATCGTGTTTTAACCATGATTCTCTTTGCTGTTCCTTTCCTAAATTCAACGGATTGCTGTTCCTTTCCAGCTGCAACTCCATGAGTCCTATGTTTTTCCTTTCCAGTTCTTCTTAACCAAAGAACCCGACTTCTCGATTTCCTCCAAACCCTTGTACATAGTTAATATACATTTAAATTCATACACATAGAATATGAATTTAACTATATTTTGGAGAACTAAAACCCTCCTTCACATAGAGATTAGCCCTCTCAATGGATACACAGAATACATATATATCAATGAATTTTTGAAGGTGAAACCCTCTGGGGATTTCCAAGTATAAAAAAAGTTTTAAACAAACACTGCAATTTTATCAAACAAAGGCCAAACCTCACAATCATTCTTCTACGGCCAATTTTGAATTCCTCCTTTGTTGAGGTTACTTTTATAGGTTTTTTACATAACAATAAACCTCCTCTTGAGGATAGAATTCTCAAATTTAGAAAAAATCCTAATTACTCAATATCTTCCTAAATTCTATCAAATGAAGCTAAATATGCTGAAACAAATCTAAATTTGTTCAATCCTCCTAAATACTAGTTCAACCTTATCTAATAAAGCTAGAAATTGACAGCTAAAGGTACCAACACCTTTGCTTGGAACATTTTTTTGGATTTTTGGAATAATTAATGAAGTATTTTGTCTCTAAGCCTCATGCCCCTGCATCATTAGCTTACGTCGGAAAGATACAAGAGATCATTTAAGTGGACTTCTCTTCTTTCCAATGTGTTATTTTTAGGTGCAAGTGGTGGGACACCTTTGATCAAAATAATGTAAAGGAAGATTGCAATAGTAGTTTGATATGTATCAAATCTATAAATATGTGGGATGAAGCTAAGGAGCCTTATGTTTTCCCCAAACACTAAAACCAGGTGTTTTTTTACCCAGATATGATGGATATGGATTGGTGGTTTGTATTGAGACATGACCCTAGATCAAAACATATTTTTTAGAACAATAGTGTTATCATGCCAAGCGAGCTGGATAATAATGAGGGTGATCATGAGAACAAAGAGTGATATGCTACATGTGTTATTTCATCATTTATACTATTTAGGATGGGTTTTTATAAATAAGAGGACTTAACCTTATAAGTAAGACTATTTTTTCCAAACATTATAATATGTATTTTGAATTAATTGGTTTGCATTGTGTTAATGTTAAAATCATTTCACTTGATAATTTGCAATTATCTTGATCTCGAAAGCAATGCATTGTATCAAGTTATTTTTTTTTAATGTCAAATCCTAAAAGAATACAACTACTTTATTGCTTTAAATGGGTTTTCACTATATAATTACTTAAATAAATGCACCATATATGTGTGTGTGTGTGTGAAAATTAAAAAAAATGTATTAATGTATACTGTTATTTTTGGTGTGTAAGACCATAATAAAATAATGATAAGTCTAAACATGAATTTATTTGCATTATTTTCTAAAATTTATTATGTTAAAAAATCCATATCATTCTAGATGTATTATTTTACAATTATTTATATTCATACAAATTTACAATTTTACAATTTTACAATTATGATAATTTAACAATATACAAGATTCACTTCAATTATGGTAGTTATTGTTCAAAATTGAAAATTAATTTACAAAGTTACAAATTTCACAATTTTAATAAAATTGAATCATGACAATACATACAATTACAATTTTACAATTTCACAATACAATTTAAATTACAATTATAATTTTACAAATATTTTACATACAATTACAATTTTACAATTTTACATATAATTACAATCAAAATTTCAATTACAATTACAATTTTACAATTTAGATACAATAACAATTACAATTACATACATACAATTATAATTACACCTACAAATTTACAAATTTCACAATTTTAATAAAACTGAATCATGAAAATACATATATCTATAATTATAATTTTACAATTTCACAATACAATTTAAATTATAATTACAATTTTACAAATATTTTACATATAATTACAATTAAAATTACAATTACAATTACAATTTTACAATTTTACATATAATTACAATCAAAATTTCAATTACAATTACAATTTTACAATTTAGATACAATAACAATTACAATTACATAATTTTACAATTACCAATACATAATATTTAATAAATATCATGATTTAATATTAAAAATAAACAACATGATCATGATAACCATCGTACAAACATCATATTCTAAATTACACATTCAAATTCACTAACATCATATAATCATCATGATCATGGTCATCTAACAAAACACAAGCATTGTATAACATCATTACAACACAAACATCAAATATACATCTCATTTCAAATAACTGCTACCACATACACATCTATCTGCAAGCACATTAAATGAACATACCTGGCATGAACTAACAATATACACATCATGATGAATACCAACATGTAAATTAAGTACATCAACATGAACATAAAATACATGCACCATATATATACATATATAATGTAAAAAATATACAACTGTAATAGAAGTGCATATAAATGTCAAATATCTCATGTTACTACATCAATACTATATCTAGTACTCGAGACTTTCTCATTCGATGGTGCCTCATGCTCAGATGGATGTGCATACTCAACCGGAGGTGCTTGCTCAGTCGATGGTGTCCGTTGATCAGATGGGCGTGTCTACTCAAGAGGTGCCTACTGATCATATGGTGTCTATTGATGAGATGGTGCAACCTGCTTAGTGGATGGTGTCTACTCAGATGGACATTCCTGCTCAAGATCAAGTGCATGCGTAGTCAATGGTGTCTGCTCAGGAGTAGGTGCCTGCTGAGATGGTGTGTGCTCAGAAGATGTCTGCTCAGGACTATATGATGGCTTCTCATCTCTGGTGCGAGGTGAAGGAGGTATGAACCACCATTTACCTTACCCCTTACATGTATAACACCTTCCCTATCATACCTTTCACCCGCACTCCCTTCACCCTATTCGACGGAGAGATTCATACCCAACCTATTCCCTTCACCCCCTACCCTTATGTTTCTATTCACCTTTAGACCTAGGATATGATGCCCAAACATCTCAGTTGTTTTTGTGTGGGATCCTTAGAACTGCCCCTTATTCTCTCTCTACAGCCAGCACTTCAACAGAAATCGTTGAACTGCCCTATGGATATGAATTACTTCCTGTGAGCCCATTACGGGAATTCGGTCTGTTTCCATCTACCTATCCGTAGGAGTCTTTGTTTTGTGCGAAGCGAATTTGTAGGCAGTGAAGGTCCTAGACAAGGAGGTCGAGTACTAGAATGATGATCACTCCCCTCGTGATCATGATCATCTAATGAGCTGCTCTATTGCGCATCTCCATGGTGCCTATCCCTCCTAGCCACTAGTAGCCTAGAATATCTCTGACGATATGATGCATAAGGCTCACCATATCGCGTAGCATGTCCCTCCAGAGCTCTATGAATGTACGATCAACCTGGATCTCTCTAATTGTCACAGGGCAAACTACCTCATCAACTAGATGTCGCCGACAGTTGGTCGCCAAAATCCATCCTGAATCGGATGTCCACCCTACGCCACATGCCCACAAGTATCTGCACTCGAGGATCAGGTCTGTCAACCTAATCCATGGCCTCCACCATCTCCTTGTCATGATCTATGTAATCATCCAGTGGGGGTGGAATCATTTCCCCAATGAATGTGCCAATATCTACAAAATATATAGTACACGAAAATAATTAGACAATTTCATTAAACAATTTAATAAAACAATTTAAATAATGTGTTAGAATAAATTTTACTTTAATTAATTAAGAAAATAAAATTAAACTATATTAATTTAAAGAAAACACTAATATTAACTCTAGCATCCAATGGCTCATCCTGTGTGAAGAGGATGTTGGTACACCCTCGCAAATCTAAACCCACATACGGACACGACACCATCACAAACATGTGATCATCAACACTGGCTAGCAGCTCCAGTGCATCACTAGATATCCTGGCCGGATATTTGGACAGACCCATCTTGGGCATCATTTTGCCCCAAATTTGCATCAGTGCATGTAAAATCAGTCTATGAGGTTGGTAGACAAAAGTAGTCCTCATCTCTGGAAACCTCTCAAAAAAATAAAAAAATAACTATGAAGCAAAAGGGAAGGTCAACCTCCCACGTGCCTGAGAATGAAATCTATCTAATGCTATACAAAACTGCCAGAAAAAAATGGAATACCATATCACAAGTCATGGCGCCTAGAATAAATAATCAACATAAAATAAAAGAGGGCAACTAATGTGTTGCCCGTCACTACTATAGTTTGCAATGGTCGTTAATAGTAGTGAGAGGCACCTCACCTCCTCTAGACCAAACAAAGCAATGCGTAACTAACCACCAGACACCTAAAATTTTGTAGGAGAAAGTATATCATCTCTAATGTATCTCTGGAAGTATGCCAACTGACTCCCTACTACATAACCAACAGGGACATCTGGGAACTGAGGAAGATCCCACCCTCTCCTAGATAGGCCAGTAATAAATTAAATTTTCCTCCTTAGTGGGCTCGTACCATTGGCCAGGACCGACTCGAAAATCTTGTTGTTGGGCATCCCACCTGTAGATCAACTATCCTAATAACCCACTGTGCCTCTTCAAGGATGTAGCCTCCTCATAAAACTTAAGGAAGCCTAGCTCCATTAATAGAAACTGAGTGGGTTCTATAATAGGGTGAGGATACAAAAGTCTCTCCCTCTCCCATGCCTCCCACTATTGTATCATGTTATAATGGTCCTCCATATGCTCTTTTTGTTTCCTTTCCTCTCTCTGTTGACGCCACTAAATGATTCATATATTAAATACATTAGCCTTCCTCATACATAAAACCTAATTTTTTTATTAAATGAAAAATGTATTTAAATATATATATATATATATATATATATATATATATTATTTGAACAAAAAAACATTCGGTGCGCCCAAAAAAATAATCATGCACTACTACTAATGCGTATCTATTTATCACGCACAGCCCACGATGCGCATGAAAAAATTTCACGCATCGTGAAAATGGAAAATATTTTTGTGTGGTGTGTTGACCAAACTATCCACCTTGGGGTGGTTGTTATAGTGCAATGCACCACCCGACAGCCGTACATAATTCCTAATGTGTTCTAGTAAACAACTGCACTACTGCACAACCGTATCTAGAGTGATATTTAAAAAAAATTTAAATGGTCAGTGCGGCCGACAACCGACATGCACCGCACTATTTTAGTGTTAAAGCGGTGTTCTTTTTCTCGGTACTGCACCAGAATGCAATGCATTTTCTATTACCGTTTGCAGTGCGGCCTGTAAATTTATAGGCAACACTGCGAACGGTGCGAGCTGAATGGCTCGAACACACCGCGCAATTTTTTTTTCTTTTTAAAAACGGTGAATTTTAACTCAATTTGAGAAATTAATCCGATAAAAGGTTAAGTTGGCGAGAAACAACTAGATTGCTTGGGCATTTGCACGTCGAGGAGGCATCTTTGTTGAGGAATACTGAAAATCAAATTTTCCCACCATTTTGGAAACTTTGAACTCCACACAGTGATCGATGGACAGAAGCAATGTGGGCAATCGAAGCACCAATGGCAGGGTTCCTTAGAGAAGAAAAAATCACACCAGTGCTTGAGAGCTCTAGAGCACTATAACAAGTAAAAACGAAATTTTTTATGGCCGGTAATTTTTTTAACATTAACCCTTTTTTGGTGCGCTCGATTATCAGACACACTGGGTGATTGTATTAATGGTGCACCAAACTTCTTTACGGTGTGCTGGATTGCTGAGATGCACCAGGCCAGTTTTTACGGAGATAACAGTGTATCGGTGTGCCATTTGATAGTATGCACAGGTGCGCTGCATTATTGAGACACACCGGGCCAGTTTTTATGGAGAGCACAGTGTCTCGGTGTGCCATTTGATAGTACGCACTGGTGCACTTTATTTAAAATGCATTGGTGCATGTTATGATTAGAAATGCACCGCAAAAAAAAAAAACATCCGCAAAAATCTCCACCCACCAGCCTCCTGTAGTGACCTCCACTACAAACGGATATTTGGCCTATTTTTATAAGGGCTTCCTCAAAAAAATCCGCTAGAGGGTCTTTTCCTTGTAGTGCAAATTCATGATCATTAAATCCAAAAATATCACCCATGGTAGTTTCGTGTATAATAACCAATTCTTAGAGGAAGTTTCTTCATATAAATATTTGGGCTTTGATTTCCCGTATTAACTCAATTGGAATTATAGTATTGAGAAAATGATTATTGGAGGCTGGAAATCTTATTATGGGCTTGAAAAAAATTGTAAGTCGGTCAATATTTACATTTGGATTAAAAAGAGGTTCCTCTTTGAGACTATCGTCACCCCTGTTGTCTTATACAGAGGTGAAGTTTGGGGTTGTAGTATATCCAGAGAGTCATGGAGGAAGATTGAGATGATTCAAAAATAATTCATAACCTACAACCTAAAGATCAAGGGAAATACTCCCTATCCTATTCTCTTTATTGGAGCTGGTTTGTCCTGGGCCATTGAAAGTATGACTATGTTTATATATCTTATATATAAGAATAAGCTTTATAACATGGAATCTAAAAGGCTCCCCAAAATTTCCTCTAACTTTAGTCAAAACCCCACCTTCACCTAAAGAGTAGGTGGCATAAGGATGCCCAATCTTAGCTCAACCATTGGGGAATTAAGGAGGAGCTCAGTATGGGAAGCAAATATAATGTCAAAAATACTATTACCTCCAAGTTTAAGGACAAGTTGTGGGAGGATCAGGAGCTAGAGGGTAAAAGGAATCTACGGTACTATAAGGAGGTGATCAACCCCACCCTTGATACTCAAAATTATCTCTTTGTGTTTACCAGCACTAAAAAAAAATGAACATCACTAGGATAATAACTAATTCTCATGAGTTTCAGAGTGAGACAAGGCGATGGTCTATTCCCAAGACTCCATGGAATGATAGAATTTGTCAGATTTGTGATACTAAGTAGGTGGAATATGAAAAGCACTTCCTTTTACACTATCCAGCTCTTACTGACATCCTCTCTCAATTTATGTGGCCATCTATATAAGGAAGATACTTGTTGGTTTGTTTGGTCGATAGATGGATCTGACGATGATACATTGTGATAACTAGAGTTTCATCAAACTCTTAGTTAATCTAGTATTCCATGGCAAGTCCAAGCATATTGATATCTGGTATCACCATCTCAAATATTTTGTTGAGAGGTGGATTATGTCATTAGAGTACATTCCCATGGAGGATAATGATGCAGACATCTTGACAAAGGCATTGTCAAGAAGAAAATTCGAATTCCATAGAAGCCAGATCAAGGTAGAAGATAATCCATTTCTTGTTGAGAGGGAGTGTTGAAATGGAAACGAGACATGGAACCCCAAAGGGAACTTTTGATTTAATTTTCCCTTAATTAAATTGGAAAAGAAATTGTAATTTTATCTCAGTACAACTTGTATTAGTTAACTAAGTCATAATTACTAAGTTAGCTTAGGAAATTGGAGTCAAGGGTGAGAGAGGAAGCATGTAGATTTCTCCCATGATTTAAGGGGGCCTATTTACAACTATTTGTAATTGTAATTAGTTAACTCGATTAATTGAGTTAAAATCAGTTTAACTAGTTCTAACTAAGAGATGAGCTAGAGATAGGTCCAGTGAATTAAATATGATTTAATTCACAATGAGTGATCAATCAGTTAACTTATAATTCTCTATAAACAATTTTTGCATGTCAATTCTATGGAAGGCCTAGTTGAGTCCGAGGTTGAAGGGATGATATTATTAGTTGTATAATTATAAAATTGTATATGTTAGTTATAGAGTCATGTGGAGGCCAAGGATGAATTTCACAATCAATTCAAGGGAATTTATTATTTAATAGGGCGAAAATTCCTCATGGAATATGTAAGAAAGGAAGGATGAGAAGAGGCTGAGAATTGGTTAAGTATTTGACTGATTTTTCCTGGATCAAAGTGAGACAGTTGGAAGAGTGCAGGAATTTCTACGTGAGAGAAAGCATTGTATTGTTTCATGGTATTGAGTTTATACAATATATAGATATAGGGATTTTAGGGAGTGTGATTTCCCCAAATACATTTTGTGTTGTGTGATTTATTTACTTCTTTCTCTTACTTTTTATGTGATTATGTGATCATGTTTTGTTTCTGAAAATTGTAGAAGGATTCAACATCTTTTTTTAGTGAATTATAAGATTATTTTGAATCCCATTTGTATAATTTCTACAAAACCTACCTGAGAACATGAATGATGCTTTAGTTCTTAGTAAGGGGGATCACATTAGACTACAATGATATGGCTAACTACTTTCATTTGTATCTCTTAGCAGCTAGAGAATCAATATCAAAGTTGACATCCCAAGCTTCTTCTTTGTTGGCCTAGACTACCCCAATTGTTGTTACTTAAGTAATAACATCATCATTGTCAATATTTTTTGAATCCACCAATTTATCTTCCTCCATTACAAGGTAAACTACCTTTGCTACTGATTCTTGTGGGTTATGTTTAGTTTCTTCTCCTTCTCTTGTAGGTTGAACTACCTCAAGTACTGGTTCTTGTGTATCAGTAGTGCCAATGGTAGGTTCTTGTGTGCCAACCATTAATTGTTCCTCTGTTGGATAGAATATTGATGGAAAAAATACTGAGAGGGGGCTGAATCAATATTTTAAAATAAAACTTCCAAATTTTATATTCTGAATATGTATGCAACTATTATTAAAGCATCATATGTATGTACGCTACATCATAGAATTGTAAACAAGCGTATATCTATTTTACTAATTTTTACATGTATTCTATCAGATGATTATCTTTAATCATTGCATCAATAGATCAATTAATTTTTAGTATGCAATAAATAACATAAAGAAATCATAGCAAACACATCTAGAAAATCAATATTTTAGGTGGAAACACAATGCGGGATAAAACGACAATTGTTGTTGTCTTTGTCTTCTTTCTTATGATATAAAGAAAAATATTACATTTTTACTATGCATAAACTCACCTGCAGAAGGATATAACCTTCTCTCATTCTTCAGCACCCACTGGAAGAGAGCTTCAACCCCTTGAACTTGTTTACTGGCTCCTACCAAAAGGGAGCTCCTACCCCCTTTCTGAAGGCTACAACCCTCAGCTCCTTGTGGACCACTTTTTTAGAATATTTCAAAATGGATCCACCTATAAAACAACCATCACACAAACTTTAGGCCACATTTCATCAAATTTTCAAATTGGACCCATATCAACCATAAACCAAAACAAATATGTCAAACTAAGTCATTGAATATAAGACACTATCACACTACAAATCAACTGAAATTCTGAAGCATCAAGTCACTAAATGTAGAACCCAACCAAAAATAATAAACATCAATTTTTTTACGTGATTTTACTAAATAATACTCACGTATATATGTGCCTTCTCTATACAACACCTACTTACAGATCTGAGAATATTGAGCAATGAATCATTAATAACGGAAATATACATAGACCATTTCACCAGTTACAAATCACTGAACTAATCACATATTTTTGAACCAATTACAGACCATATATCATACACCCAGTCAAAATTTTGTAACATTAAAACTGATCAATTCAACAAAATCAACTTAATTTTCACTATCATACATAGATCATCATAATATAGACATCATCGACAGAAAAAAACAAATAAACCATACATCATTAACTGTAAACATCAATCATCAGTTCAAACCCTAGTTTGTATACGTGACTTCCACAAGGAATATTTGCATATGTACATGCTTACCATGCACAACACCCACATACATATTTGCACATACTGAAAATATATTTCACATAATATTTATATATAATATATATACAACCCTATAGAGATGGATTCATTTATGTACACGACTATTCCGAAAAAAACATGCATACATATCTAAAAAAATTTTGTTGCAAACTCAATTTTACTTTCTACAACCTTTATTGTCAATACTACATACTTCTGAATAGATTAGATGACAACATTACCATCATCACAGTTTCATCAATGTTAGCTATTTATACATTTTCAATGAGTAAATAAATCAAGCATACATGTCAACATACTTCATATCTTTCATATTTGAGTTTTCTCCTTTCTCCCTAGTGCACACCCATTTCAGATCAAATCATTCATGGACAACCCAATACTTGCACACACAACACCTTGATCTCCATCTCTTTATATATATTTAGCCTTAGTCAATACCTGAGTAATTTCATTGGTATTCTTTGATGGGATCAAATAACCATTGTAGCACCCATTACCATGGTCAAATACCATGGTAAAGACCCTTGCTATCCAGTTTACCATGGTGCAGATTTTATACACAAATTTTATTCCTAATACGTTCGTATGTACATGACCTTGCTTCTCATGACCCGCGTATACTTTCTCAATCTTTTATTTTACCATCCATTTGTCTCTGAACTGAAATTACTTTGTCCATATCACATATAGCATATGTATAAAACTTCATAATCATATTATTATCACAATTTTGACATCTTTATCAAGTAGGTTTCCTTCAAGGACAACACATTAGCCATAATGCCGACAATCTTCCCCTTTAGACTTGATGGAAACCACTTTGGTGTTTTTTCATCACCTGTAAATTCCTACGAACACTATTGCAAACACAAAGTCTTATCAACAAGGATTATTCTCCAAACACCAAGCTTCTCTCCCCCTTTTAAATCAAGGGAAAAGGGTTGAAAAATGTTGAATGAATATTTCTCTCCCATTTTGTAGAGAGTAGCATTATACATCTAATCTATTGAATATGAAAATTGCATACTAACCATGCTTTGTCTAAGCATATGTTGAACCTTTTGAAGATATTCAATAGATAACAAGGCCTTATGAAAACTAAAAATGACATTTCATCTGACCAATGAATTATGATTACATCAATCACCCAACAAAGTGGGGTTTCATATTTAACCCAACATTACATCAATTACCTAAAAGAATGGGATTACATAAAAAACATAACTTGATCCCAATATCCCATACATTATTGAATATTAAAATGGTTACATCATGGGCCTTTACATGAAATTTACATTAAGGGACATATATGACATATATAACCAAAACCAAGACCTCAACAATGAGGTTGTAAGATCATGATAGTCATCGACAACTGCCATATACCATATAGGTACATACAACATGAATATTTGATAGAAACAACATGAACATCCTCATCATCAAGAAGTAAGATAGTGAAATGGAGCATCAAACTCTTCAGCATCATCAACAAGGTACTAAGTTGCAATTCTTCTAAGCATCACCAATTAACTTCAAGAATCAACAACCTATCATCAATATCGACCATAGAAGACACATCCTCCTCATCAAGCATGTCAATAGATAAAATTTATCATTTGGAATCCATGCATCATTGATAACTACTGACAGAACAAAAACATATAAATCTTTAATAATAACAATAGAACTATCTAGACATTAGCAACGATATGAAACAATACATGCTTATGAAACCATAATTCCAACAAGGGACTTTAGGGTTATAATAGTTGATCCCCCTGAACCAACAGACTGTTAGAATAATTAGTAGAATCATGAAGTAGGAATCATTCCTAATTTTTTTTTGATATATTCAAAGGAATCACGTGGAAGTGGCTTTGTAAATATATCTAGAACTTGTTCCTTTGAAGGAACATACTCTAGTTTGACCTTTTTCTCAAGCACCTGCTCTCTCAGAAAATGATATTTGATTTGAATGTGCTTGTTTTTTGAATGCATGGCAGGTTTCTTATAAATACTTATGGCACTAGTATTGTCACAGAGAATAGGTACAGGTTGAGGAAAAGTGACTTGAATGTCTTTATTTTAGATCATCCATAGAAGTTGAGTACAACAAGATGCATCAACGACATATTTTTCCTCAACAATAGATAAAACGATGGAGCTTTTTTTCTTGTTGAACCATGAAACCAAGTGGGGTACCAAATAAAATGCTCCTCCACTAGTAATCTTGTTAACATCAATATTACCTCCCCAATATGAATCTGCGTAATAATTAAGTGAAAGTTCTATGTTTTTTGGATACCATAGACCAAGATCTCGAGTTCCTTGTAGATACTTGAATATTCTCTTAACTTCTTGGAGATGAGTTTCCTTAGGATTTGCTTGAAATCACCCAACAATTCCAACTATATGCATAAAGTATACTCTTGTACCTATAAGGTAGAGAAATCTTCCAATCGTAGATCTGTATTCTGGTTTATTAAATTAAGGAGAATCATCATTTTGACTAAGATTTCATCTTGTTATAATTGGTGTGCAGATAGGTTTGTAGCCTTCCATTCCATATTTCTTCAAGATATATTTGAGGTACTTTGTTTGATAAATAAATATATCATTCTTATTTTGTTGAAATTGAATACCAAGGAAGTATGTTAGTTCACCAAGTAGAGACATCTCAAATTATTGTTGCATAACTGAAGAAAATTATTTACTAATACATTCTACATTACTTCCAAATCTGATTTCATATACATAAATAACAACTATCAAAAGTTTGTACGTATCAAATTTGATATATATGTTGCTATATGCATACCCTTTTGTGAAGGCTCGTTGCTGAACATACCTATCAAGATGATAATACCATGCACGAGGAGATTTTTTTAACCCATATAGTTCCTTATTAAGTTTGCAAACAATATTTTTATAATTTCCTAGAATGAACCCTTCAAGTTATTCAATATAAACTTATTCTTCTAGATCCCCATTTAAAAATGTAGATAGAACATCCATTTGATATTATTTAATGTTATGGAATCTTGAGAATGGAAGAAAGATTCTTATGGCTTCAAGTCTAGCTATAGGTACATTGTTTCTTCAAATTCTATCCCTTCCTACTGAGCATAGCCTTTGCATACCAACCCTTCTTTGTTTGAAATTACTTCTCCATTTTCATTTCGTTTTTTTTTTAAACACCCATTTTGTCCCAATAACATTTTTATCATGAAGCCTTGGTACTAATTCCCATGTATGGTTCTTTTCTATTTTATCAAGTTCTTCATTCATTTCCTTAACCCAACATTAATCTTTTCTTGCTTGATTCACATTTTTAGTTTCAATTGTGGATAGTAAGGCTAAGTAACTAGAAGTTCCAATAACAGTTCTTCTAGTTTGTACTCCTGATTCCTTTTCACCTAGAATTTGAGATTCAAGATGATTTTTATAAACATACCTTGAATGTGTCTTTTCAAAAGTATCTATATTTTTATTTCCTTCTTCTAATGATTCCCTATTTCCTTCTTATACAACCTTTTTTCTTGTAGTAGAGAGGAATTTATCATCTACTAGTGCTTCTTTTTTGGTACCTATGGATGATTCATCAATCACAACATCTATGCATTCAACAATATTTTGAAGCCTTTTATTATAGAATGTATATCCTTTTCTTCTAGAAGAGTATCCAAGAAGGATTCATTCATAAAATCTAGATTCAAACTTTCCAAGCTTATCATCATTTTTTTTATATAACATTTGCTTCCAAAAAATATAAAGTGTTTGATAATTTCAGGCTTACCAAACCATAGTTCATGTGGGTTTTTATCACTGTTTACTTGAACGTGAGCTTTATTAAGTGTATTCACGATTGTATGTGTTTCTCCCCCCATAAGGTATGAGTTGTTCTTGACTCATCAAGCATGGCATGTGCCATTTTTTGGATTGTTATGTTCATTATTTTTTCCACTCTAGTTTGATGAGGATTATTAGCTATAGAACATTGTCTTTTGATGCTATTTTGTTCAAAAAATTTGAAAAAATAATTTGATATAAACTCTCCTCCTTTATAAGGTCTAAGAAATTTTATTTTCAAATCTAAATTATTTTTTACCAGAGCTTTAAATACTTTAAATTTATCAAATGCTTCATATTTATGTTTTAGTAAGCCAATCCAACACATTCTTGTAAAATCATCAACGAATAATATGAAGTATTGTTCAACACTGGGAGACATATTTCTCATAGGACATGTTAGGGTCCTATAATCTATAGGATCACAAGGTGACTGATTAATTCTCAAATCTCTGATACTGAAAATAATATTCCATGGCTATCATTTATTTTCAAGAAAAATGGGAAATCCTAACTATCAAGAGCATCAAATGAATCTATATTCCTTTTAGTTCAGTTGAAAGAGGAAAATGTCGATGATTAAGTGTGATGGCGAGTAAAATCCATACTGCCATCACTCATTCCATCTACCTTCGTGTACCCTTCATTTTTCCATTTGTCTAAAGTCCCATGCTTCATTTCGTTCAAAACCCTTTCTTAACTATTGAAATTCAATTTTTATAGTTAAAAAGAGTAGCTACCCCGACCCACTAAAATCCGTATCATATAAGACTTACCACTTACTACAGCTACTGCCCGCCCATTGAACAACTGTGTTATACAACACTATACCATAAACCTTACCTCTTTCCCGCACTTCACACCCCGCAGGTTTTAACCTTTTCTTCTTAACTCATCATCGAAACATAAAAAATCGCTGATGCGATTTGATGGGACCCATACAACCTTTATAAATTATCAAATCTGCATACAAACCTTTGTATTTTGCATTTTCCAAACTAATGCTTAGCGATCACATTTCACACTTCGCACATTTTTAAACTTACCTTTAAGAACCCGCAAGTTAAATGTTTTTACTTGCAATATCACCATCCCATAGCGCACATCATAGGTTTTAAAAGTTAAGTGCAAAAGGTTTCGCTATAATCATCAAGTGCGATGTGCGATGCACAAGTGGGGAACCGATCACAATCACAAATCACAAAGTTTATTAGTGGATGTGTGATTATGCATTTCTTCCAATACGTGATAACGTTGTGCTCCACCATCGGGCCCGCAGGGTGAGCTTGCCGAACTCTCGACTATAAGGCCACCATCGACTCACTATTCATATAGTGAGGGAAAGGACTAAAGGATCGATAGGTACTCACTATTCATATGGTGAGGGATTTATCACCTCCGACCGACGCAGGAGGTGAGGGCCGCCATCGATAAGCCACTTCCTCCCTCGTGAGAGAGATCTTTGTATACGATATTCTGAGATTAGGGATCAATTATGAGTATGAGAGCCCATAATTACATATATAATATATGCATTCATGCCTATCAATGAATAATGAATTCGATAGCATATGGAATTATGGGTACGATCGATGATTCGAGCTACGATGGGAGGTAAGTGTTAAACTTGCCGAAGTGCGATGTGCGATGCCAAGTGGGACCTGATCACAATCGCAGAGAGCAGGTTTTAAAATATAGTGCAAAAGGTTCATGTTAAAGTCACCGAAGTGCGATGTGTGATGCCCGGTGGGACCCGGTCGCATAGTGCACATTGCAAGTCTTAGAAGATAAGTTCTAAGGAAAATTTTAAAAATAGCAAAATGTGAAGTGCGATATTGGCATGGATGCAATGCATTTCCAAGTTTAAATCTAAAGGATTTTCAAGTCTGGGTATATGGGTTTTTTACGCTGTTTTGTTTAAAAAATGGTTAAACATGGTAGAAAGGACTCAGGTAGCAAATAGACACCACGGGTCAAAACGGGTCAAGGGCATTCATACAACAGATTTCGCCAACACAACACTGAGTTTGCCAACACAGTACTAAAAATGTGGTGACTCAGCAAAAATATTCTAGGAGAACAGGGCTAGAAGCACAAATGCAATCCTTCTCAATTTCTTTCCTTTCAGTTCATTTTGAGAAATTATAGATTGCCTTGTCACACAAGAATTGATTGTAATTTGTTTTTATTTTTGTATAAATACTCCAGTTTTGGGAGTATCAAGGGTTGATTAATTGAGATCAGAATCATTACTATATTTTGGAGTACTGTAAGATTTTTCAAAGCACTGGAGCATCAATAATAATCAGACCATTCACAGGATTCTTGTGGCTTAAATACTAGTGATCTTTTTCTTCTGTTAGTATGTTTCATTGTCATCTTTCATTGTAATCATCTAAATTCTAATTGTAAAGCAGAAAATGTGATGAATAGGATTTAATTTTGAGTACCTTATTCTAGTTGCACTTACAATCATAATTTTTTCCACTAAAGGCCAAACTAAATAATTCTTAATTGCTCTTTAGATCTACAGAATATTTTCATATTTTTGTCATAAACCATTTATAAATTCGAAAGATCCAGTAAATATTCCTAGCTTGCCCTGTGTTTACTCTGTGAAAAGTTGATGCAACTATCCAGTTATATTTTGACTCCATTGCCCAATATACATTAATCAATTGAATAAAATCAATTTTCCAAAATCCAAAACAAAACTCAAAACCCAAGTACAATCATAACTAGCCTAAAAAATTATCCAAAGAAAGTTAAATATTAAAGAGAGAGCCCTCTCTCAAACTAGCATGGCAAAATCCCAATTTCCAAGGTAGGTTTGATGTTTCCTCTGTAGTTTTTCTTCAACCTCAGAATTACAGAATGCTAACATAGTGGTGACCATACTGGGGAAGAAATTTATCTTCCTCAGAAAGCAAAAAAAGTTCAGATCTGATTACTGGTGGTGGACAATGACCAGACACAAGAAGGTTGAATTATTCACTTGGCGACTCCATGATTCAAAGAACCCAGCTTTTGAGCAATCATGGCGACTCCACAACATGCTAACCAGAGTTCCTGCTGAACAAGATGACAAGGAACCAGTTATCAGAATTTCAACTTGATGAATATTTCCTAAAGGTTGTCTTTCTCATTTTGAAATCAAGAAAATTTAGTCATGAATCTAAAACATGTTTTCTGGAGATAGTTGTTGAACGATATGAAATTGGTATTGAAATTTTGAATTTTCAAATTTAGTCATACAATTTCCGAGATCCTAAATAATTCTTGGAAAGTCTCCCTTCCCCTAAGCAAGAGGAAATTGTACTACCTCTTGACTTACATATTGAGGATGATTGTGCTTTCAAGTACCAAACTGAAGATGAGGTTTAAAGGTTTAATATTGAGAATGCAACTCATCAACTAGTCATTGAATTCCTAGAATAAAATATCATACATCGTGCTTTTATTGATCCTATAGCATATTATATGGAGGTTCTTTTAGCTTATGTTTTCAAACACGTATTCTCTATAAGGACCAAATACATCAGCAGTTTCCATTACACATCACAACTTTGATTATGTGGACAAATAATAAAGTTGCACTTCTGATTTTGCTAACAAGAGGTCAAGTTGTCCATTTGTTTCCGCAACTACTTGATTGGATTTATTGGCATTTTTGTATTACTTGATCCAGCATAAGTTTCAACAGTATAGGATACGTAGCAGTGTGAAAATAAGCTCAGTGTTTTGAGCATTTTTTCAAGAATTATTTCAAGTTTAAGTTTCAGATTTCATTTCATATTTTAGTTCAGTATGTTTTAGATTTCAGTGTGCAGAAAGATTTGATTTCAGTTTTAGATTTTCAGTCACGGAAGTTTTATAAGAGAACATGTTGCAGATTTGGGATCAGCCCAATGGATTAGGCTACTAGTCTACGGTGTTCCCTGCACCTCACAAGGAGAGTGCCATCCCCGGTTGAAGCCACTGTTAGGGTCCTATAATCTATAGGATCACAAGCTAACTAATTATTTCTCAGATCTCTCATACTGAAAATAATATTCCATGGCTATCATTTATTTTCAGGAAAAAAGAGAAATCCTGACTATCAAGAGCTTCAAAGGAATCAATATTCCTTTCAGTTCAGTAGAAGGAAGAAAGTCTTGCTGATTAAGTGTGATAGCGAGCAAACTCCATAATGCCCTCACTCATCTCATCTACCTTCGTTTACCCTTCATTTTTCCATTTGTCTAAAGTCCCATGCTTCATTTCATTCAAAACCCTTTCTTAACTATTGAAATTAAAAATTTATAGTTAAAAGGAACAGCTTCGCCCACCCACTAAAAGCCGTATCATATAAGACTTAGCACTTACCGCAACTACCTCCTGCCCATCGAACAACCGTGTTATACAACACTATACCATAAACCTTACCTCTTGCCTGCACTTCGCACCCCGCAAGTTTTAACCTTTTCTTCTTAACTCATCGTCGAAACATAAAACTCCGCCGATACGATTTGGTGGGACCCATCCAACCTTTTTACATTACCAAATCTGCATGAAAGCCTATGTATTTTCATTTTCCTTACCTTTCTCCTTTTTTCACTTTCCAGCGTTTAGTGTGTCACATTTCGTACTGCGGACATTTTATAACTTACCCTTTTAAGTGCACACAAGTTATTTTTTTTACATTGTGATGCAATTGCATATCGCACATCGCAAGATCAGGAGGATAGTGCACATAGTGCCCACAAGTTAAATGTTTTAACTTACGATATAACCTGATCGAAATCACACATTGCAAAGTTTAAAGAATAAGTGCGGAGGTAAGAGTTAAATTCGTCGAAGTGCGATATGAGACAACGGTGGGACCCGATCACATTCACAAATCTCAAGTTTTAAAAGAAAGTACAAAGGGTTCATGTTAAATTCGTCAAAATGCGATTTGCAATTCTAGGTGGGACCTGATCGCATAGTGCACATCACAACTTTTAAAAGATAAATGGTTAAGAAAAGTTAAAAACAGCAAAATGTGAAGTGCGATGTTATTCCGAGATGAAATCTAAAGGATTTTAGGTCTAGGTGTATGAGTTTTTTGTGCCATTTTATGAAGAAATAGGGTTACACACAGCAGAAAGGACTCAGGTAGCAAATAGACACCACGAGTCAAGACATGTCAAGGGCTTTCATACAACAGATTTCACCATCACAACACTCAATTTGCCAGCACAGTACTAAAAAGGTGGTGACTCAGTAACAGTCTTCCAGTAGAACAGAGCTAGAAACGCAGATGCACTCCTTTTAGATCGATTTCTTTCCTTTCATTTCATTTTGAGAAATTGTATATTGCCTTGTCACACACACATTGGCTATAATTTGTTTTTATTTTTGTATAAATACTCCATTTTTGGGAGTATCAAGGGTCGACTGATTCAGATCAGAACCATTACTATATTTTGGAGTACTGTAAGATTTTTCAAAGCACTGGAGCATCAATAATAATCAGACCATTCATAGGATTCTTGTGGCTTAAATATTGTTGATGTTTTTCTTCTTTTAGTATGTTTCATTGCCGTCTTTCACTGTAATCATCTGAATTATAATTGTAAAGTAGAAAGCGTGATGAATAGGATTTGATTTTGAGTACCTTATTTTGGCTACGTTTACAATCATAATGTTTTCCACTGAAGCCAAACTAAAGAATTCTTAATTTCTCTTTAATTCTGCTGAATATTTTCATATTTCTGTCACAATCCATTTATAAATTTGAAAGATCCAGTAAATATCCCTAGCTTGACCTGTGTTTAATCTGTGAAAAGTTGATGCAACTATCCAATTATATTTTGAATCCATTGCCCAATATACATTAATCAATTGAATACAATCAAATTTCCAAAATCCAAAACAAAACTCAAAACCCAAGTACAATAATAACTATCCTGAAAACTTATCCAAAAAAAGTTAAATCTTAAAGAGAGAGCCCTCTCTGAAATTGGTATGGCTAGATCCCAGTTTCCAAAGTTGGTTTGATGTTTCCTCTGTAGTTTTGCTTCATCCTCATAATTATAGAACGCTAACATAGTGGCAACCATATTGGGGAAGAAATTTATCTTCCTCAGAAAGCACATCAAAGTTAAGATCTTATTACTGGTGGTGGACAATGACCAAACACAAGAAGGCTGCATTATTCACCTAGCAACTCCATGATTCAAATAACCCAACTTTTGAGCATTCATGGCAACTCCACAACATGATGACCAGAGTTCCTGCTGAACAAGATGACAAGTAATCAATTATCAGAATTTCAGCTTGATGAAGTTTTCCTAAAGGTTGTCTTTCTCATTTTGAAATCAAGCAAATTTAGTCCTGAAGCTAAAACATGTTTTCTAGAGACAGTTGTTGAATGATATGAAACTGGTATTGAAATTTTGAATTCTCAAATTCAGTCATGCAATTTCCGAGATCCTAAAGAATTCTTGGAAAGTCTCCCTTCCCCTAAGAAAGAGGAAATTGTACTACCTCTTGACTTACATATTGAGGATGATTGTGCTTTCAAGTACCAAACTGAAGATCAGGTTCAAGGTTTAATATTGAGAATGCAACTAATCAACTAATCATTGAAGGCCTAAAAGAAAATATCATACATCATGCTTTTATTGATCCTATAGAAGATTACATGGAGGTTCTTTTTAGCTTAATTTTTCAAACATGTATTCTCTATAAGGACCAAATACATCAGCAGCTACCATTACACATCACAACTTTAATTATGTGGACAAATAATCAAGTCGTACTTCTGATTTTTCTAACAAGCGGTCAAGTTGTCCATTTGTTTCTGCAGCTACTTGATTGGAATTATTGGCATTTTTGTATTTTACTTAATCCAGTGTAAGTTTCAACAGTATAGGGTAGGTAGAAGTGTGCAAATAAGCTCAGTGTTTTGAGCATTTTTTCAAGCATTATTTCCAGTTTCAGTTTTAGATTGCATTTCAAATTTTAGTTTAGTATGTTTCAGATTTCAGTGTGCAGAAAGATTTGATTTCAGTTTGATATTTTCAGTCACAGAGGTTTTATAAGAGAACATGTTGCAGATTTGGGATCACCCCAATGGATCAGGCTACTAGTCTATGATGTTCTTGGCACCTCACAAGGAGAGTGCCATCCCCAGTTGAAGCCAATGTTAGGGTCCTATAGTCTATAGGATCACAAGGTGACTGATTATTTCTCAGATCTCTCATACTGAAAATAATATTCCATGGATATCATTTATTTTCAGGAAAAAAGGGAAATCTTGACTATCAAGAGCTTCAAAGGAATCAATCTGCCTTTCAGTTGAGTAGAATAAAGAAAGTGTTTTTGATTAAGTGTGATGGTGAGAAAACTCCATACTGCCCTCACTCATCTCATCTACCTTCATTTACCCTTCATTTTCCCATTTGTCTAAAGTCCCACACTTCATTTCGTTCAAAACCCTTTCTTAACTATTGAAATTCAAATTTTATAGTTAAAAAGAACAGCTTCGCCCACCCACTAAAAGCCATATCATATAAGACTTACCACTTTCACTCTACAACTATCGCCTACCCATCAAACAACCATGTTATGCAACACTATACCATAAACCTTTCCTCTTGCTCGCATCTCACACCCC